>JAQJVL010000003.1:6681511-7285513 GCA_035578905.1 Stictocephala bisonia
AGATACAGATTTAATAATATCTATTGACAATTACTTATGGCATCGATTTGCAAATAAAAATGTTAAACTCATTTGTGAAAGGATAGTTATAATTAAGAGTGGAAAAGAGATAGTTATTATATTATCCTTTTATGTATAGCAATAAGCTGGCGTGGCTCAGTAGCTAAGGTTTAAGACTGCAGAGTACAAGGTTTCAATTCTCAACTGAGCAAACAGATAGTGCTTCACTTTGCAGGCCTATATGAACTGGCAAGCGAAGTTTCATTGTTAAAAATAAAGCTCACCTCAGTCTTGGAAAGCAGAGTAACAGTGGAGTATGGAGCGAGGTCGTTGACCAAAGATAGGGAGCCTGGAAGCTTGTGAAGACCTGGAGGTGAGTGCCGCATGAATGCTGAGACCAGGTCTGTGAGTACTTTGAGAGCGATGGGTGTAACAGTCAACTCCAACCGATCACGGGATTCAATCATCACATATATGGCTGACCGATCCAGTGACTCGGTCTCCAGTCCAGAATCTACAGAGTCACCTGCGACGTTGGAAATGTTATTGTGAAATTAACTGTTGAAAAGGTAAATGTGAAAACAAATTTCAATATTGATAGCTATTATCGTGTTTTTATTCTGTTAAAAAAATGTACTAAATAAAAAAAAATAGAAAATTTAAAGTAATAAGATCTATTTAACAAACTATGAATACATTCAGAAAAAATGCAAATTTTCAAAATAATATACAGTTTTTGTAGTTTACATTTATTTGTAACATTGAAAAGGTTTAGTTATACAACTAACATTATTGTCATCTGGTGTACATTTGGAAAAATCTGAAAAGAACATCATCATTTATTATATTTTTTTGGTTATTACACATATTAATTATAATTATATTTACAGTTTAGAATAACAATATGGGGCAAAACAGTTTGGAATGTATTATCTCTCATAGTATTGTATTAAGGGTAAAAGTTCTCCTTACAAGATCTGTTTATATGTTTGCTCGCCTTCGACCGAAAAAAATACGAAATAACAAATACACTTATTCGAGCATTCAATAATAAAATTATGTACCAGTATTGCCTCAGCTACTGTTATTTACATACACGCACAGTGGTATTGACCCACCCGCCCACCCATAAACGAAGATTAGTATTGACCCGCCCGCCCACCCCTACACGTACAGTGGTATTGACAAGGAAGTGGGTGGGTCTTTTTAATTATTTCTTAGGTACAGAGTTAATTAACAGTAATAATTAACTCTGTTAATTAACTGCTCACCTACCAATACACTTACGGTGGTGATGACTCACCCACCCATACACTTACACTGGTGATGATCCACCCATCCTTATATTTACAGTGGTGATGACTCACCCACCCACCCACCCATACACTTAAACTGTGATGACCCACCCATCCATATATTTACAGTGATGATGACTCACCCACCCACCCACCTACCCATACTCTTAAACTGGTGATGACCCACCCATCCATATATTTACAGTGATGATGACCCACCCACCCACCCATACACTTACAGTCGTGATGAACAGAGACACTTCCTTATCATCACAGTATGAGTAATAGAATTTAAGACTCAGAATGTAGTTCTTACACATTTACTCTTTATTCTCTTACACCTTCCTTAACTACGGTCCTAAACTCCCTGCCATATACAGTAAGTACAGAAGTGAACTAAAGGTACTGTACTGGGTCTTTTGACTGGTACATTTTGGTTACTCTTCGCTTTGGTTTGCCAGGCTGCTTGAGATCGCTCTTGCGCTGTTGACTTGTTACTTTTGTGGCCTTTGGCTCAGGCCTTGGTCTGTTCCATGCTTCCAGCTTTCGGTTCTCCGGTTCGACAGTTTGCCTGGGTTTTGGTTAGTTTCCATCACTAGCAGAGTATTTTAACATGCAAGGTTAGAGAGACTTTTAACTCCAGGGTCCTCGAGTTTGGATGTTTGACCCTCAGCCTGCTGTCCGGCCGAACTTCTTCCATTTGGACTGTGCTGGCCTGGCCTGGGGACCATGTTATTAGGGTCATGCTGCCCCTCAGCTGCTGAGTTGTGATTTAACACTCCTAGTGACGCTCGTGATCCTATCGCTTGTCTGGTTTTGAGCCATCCCCCGGTACGGCATGACTTCCTTAGTTTGGTGGGGGATGGGTCTCAGTATTAGGGAAGAACTTATTTTTAAGCAAGTGGGGAGTTTTCAAAAAGTTTTAAGTTTACGGATATCCTATTTTTTATAGGATAACTAGAAGATAATAGAATATATCAAGTTCAATAATATATCAAATTCAACTTTTGAAACATTCTAAAAAATAGACTATATAAGATGAACAAATTAAAAATTCATCCTGGAAAAATATCTCAATTTTGATACCTTTTTAGTTTGCTCCCTTATCCTTATTCTCTATTTCATAAGTTATTCAGTAGTGCTGTTATGTAATCAATTTAAGAATAGATGAAAATTTACTATATTTGTTACTATTAGTAAGCCTATCATTAAATACCATGAAGCAGCTCTTATACATTTATTTTATGGCAACACTTTATTTTCAGTTAAAAGAGGAATAATAAATAGGTTGAAAAGATATTAAGTAGGCTCTAATGACACTATACATATATATTTAATTTAATAGAAATAAGAATAGCACTGAAAAGATAAAAAAGTATATCTTGTTTAAAAAGTAAGTAAAACAAAATCAAATGTGTAAGTGTGTTTTTTAAATGTTGGTTAGTTTATTTATCTTTGAGTTGAAGAAATGAACTATCTGACAGATAACCTTATAATTTATCTTTGAGTTGTCCTTTAAATACCTCTATGTTTAAATTAACAGGATATGAATTTCATATCTGTATTATTAACTCATTACAAATAATAATAAACCTTCAACATGACTTTTTAAAGTTAAATATTAACTTTACATAAACATTAATTTGAATGTTTATTGAGTACATATTTTATGTGTCTTGTCATTAAATGGTAATTTTTATGTCCAGTTATTTACATGACGTTTAATGTACTTTGCATATTATATATTCTAAAACACTGTTTCCAAAACGGTGGTACGCATAAAACTGGTCATACACGAGAGCATTTCTAGTGGTATGCAAGAGAATTTCTAATTGATTGCAGATTTTCCAAACCGTGAATAAAATAATATAAGAAATATGCCCTTGTAAGGAAGAACATTTAATTTTTAACTAGTAACACCATCCAGTCGAATAGAATTTAATTAATAAAATAGAATTAATTATCATGTATAAAGCAAACAAAATTAAAATGCTATCCAATTCTTGTACAACTTTAATTTTATATCACAGTTTAGCCAATCCTTTAAAGTAAGTGTGGGCTTCCACTAGTTCATAGATACAACTGGTGGTACGCCAAGTCAAGGAAAAAGCCTCTGGTAGTACTCTAGTACTAACAGGTTGAGAACCACTGTTCTAAATAAATAGAAAAATATAGTCAATTTAGCATTAATATGTTAAAGTTAAAAAAAGTTACAGTATGTCTTATTTTACCAGGTGAAGTTATGGCTAAGAAGCCCTCTCTAACCTGGGGACCAACGGCTTAAGAGCTTCTGAACCACTACCAGTGACCGGGCAGACAGGTTGCATTCAAGGACGGGATTGCTCTGATGGTCACCCATCCAAGGGACAGCCACGATCAATGTTGCTTGACTCTGTTATCTTGTGATAACATCAAAACCCACTGGCAATATTACATATGTTTTTGTAAAAGTAAAAAGTAGCGAAGCAGGTGTTGTACCACGCACCTTATAATATAAACACTGACCTTGTCAACTTCCAACTGCCAGACACCGCTTATTTAAGGGGGCCCCTACATTGGTATTAGGGATATTTTATATTATTGGTAATTTACTATTATATATATATATATATATATATATATATATATATATATATATATATATATATATATATATATATATATATATATATATTACCAACATACATAAATTGGTCGGTAGCGTAGTTGGTTCAATCCCAGCTTCATGTGCTAAAGGTTGTCAGTTCGATCCCAATCAGAGTCAATACATTTTGAGAAGGATCAGCTGATAACCACCGGCTGTTCATTTGTCATTGGGCTATTAATTAATGACACTTTCTAAGGAATAGTCGGCCTTAGTTTGTAACAATGACTACATTCGCTCATCTACACTCATCACACTCAATCGAAATCCATATTCGCCCATATCTTGACGATCGGCGTCTTATGAATAAATAAATACACCACTATTCCAGATAGATACTAGTGCCTCTGTACAGTTGCACAGTAAAGGTACCAGCACAAGCTGATTTCAAAGTGATGATCCTCAGGCTGTACCTGGCTACAGAACAACACCAGACCTCTCGTCCATTTCAACAACGATGGCAACTCAGTATTATTGCGTTAATAAACCATTAAGTACTGTGTACGTCAAAACACGACAAAGAGGCGGAAGAAAGAAACAACAAACTTATGAAATGTGCCAAGGAGACATATTTGCAATTATACTGACTATGTTTCTTGAGGAAGACTGCCCGTTCATCCCGACCCACGACAGTTCCTGGAACACTCATGGACTCCAGCTCCGATGCATCCTCCGTGTCTCCAGATGGCTCAGCTCCACTAGATTCCTCTGACTCACTAGCTTCTCCATCACTGCTATCCCTAACATAAAGAGACAGATATAGACTGATAATACAACTATTGTATTACCTATGAAGCCAAATCTATGAACCAATGGTAAATAAATTTGAATACAAACAAATATTTATTCTTATAAATGTTTTAATTTGTATCATTTGAAATAAATATCTATTTAATATGGTTAACTGTACTTAAAGCTATTGTTGCTGTATCTGAAATATACTTGGTTCTTTTTTTTGTTTCACGATTATTCTTACTTTATTTTGTTAATTTGGTTTGTTGACCTCCTGACTTTCAGTAGACACAATTTATGACTTTTTTAACTTTAAGTTTAATTTTTATTCTTCAAAGTTAGTTATTGTACACATTTGTCAGATGGGCAGTTATTTACTGTTATTATCACCTATTTTAATTTTATTTTGCGATGAGTAGTTACACATAATAACAAAACAGTGTACTATGTTCTCTAGTCCAGAACTATAAGAATATAAAGGGTTACCATTAATACACTGTTTATATTTTAGAGATGATTCAAGTTATAAAATATTTAATGATCATTGAAATATTCATTATTGATAGTTGTAATTAATAAACTAATTTTATTTTCTCATATTTTGCTTGTGTTCTGAAACAGAATAATACTTATTAACACGTTTGCTGTGGGGAAAAAGACAGATGGTGGCTGAAATAAAAAATTTAAAAAAACAGAGGGAAAACATCTGCTTTAACTATGGTCAAAGTTTTACACGCATCAGAATAATTATACAAGTTATTTACATAATTTAAAATTGAATAAATGTGTCATCATTAGTTAACTAATAAGTGTTGATGAAATGAAATAATGTTCCACCCCTCGAATTCGATTGGTCCGCCACTGGAGTGTGTGGGGCACCAGTCGAATTCAACTAGCCCACAGCGAACGTTTTAATAAATAACTTAACTAGCGATTAGTTGTCTCACCCTGTAAAAAGGTGACCAATGGCACAAGCTAACTTCTCCATCACTCCCTCTTCATTTTCCGAGTCTGAATCTGCAGGGTAACCAACCATGCTGACGCTTTCTGAAAATTATTCTTAATTGAAAATATTATCATATTTAACTAAGAGCATGATTGTCATCTTGATTTTAAATTATACGTCATGATCATATTTCATCTAAATACTTAATAGGAACAAATAGAAAAATCAATATCATATTCTTAAATAAGTATTGATTGATACTTATCTAACAAAATGCAAAGCAAAAGGGAAAATGGCTCATTCATAAATATACTGTGTAGAACTTTAGAAAACCAAATTATGGTTCAATTATTTATAAGCCTAGTATTTAACACTCCTGATTTTAATGAAGGGGTCGTCAATTAAATAGACTATTCTGCTGTCCCAAAAAATTATTTAAATACTAGGTTGAAAATGTAACTTTAATGGATAATGAATATATTTCTCATAATATTGCAAACTGTATAAACAATTATAAAAAGAGGAACTCACTGGCCACTTTATCCAGTAGTCGGGCCATAAGAACCACTTGTGTTGAAAGATAAGAAAGGAAAAGTATTTTGTTTTTGTTTTACTACTAGTTTTCAATATATTATAAAGCGGTAGAACAAAAAATAAGTAAATAGAATACAATTTCATCATACTTGTTGGGTGGGTAGGAGAATCATCATCAAAGTATGAGTATAGCTCGGGGGTTCATAGCTTTAATCTAGAAACCTCAATTAAAATAACAATGTATTTTTAGGAGTTAAGTCTAAGATTTACCATGCATATTCTTGCGGTGAGAATCTGTTTCTCTTCGACGGATGAAGGTCATTGCTGCAGCTTCAGGTTCCTGCTCATCAGCTGAAGTTTCTGAATCCTGTTCTCCTCCAACTCTCTCTTCCATCAGTCTACTCTGAGGCTTGGGGGGTGGTCGTTCTCCTTCCACTGTTTCATGGTCTAGTCGAGATGATAGCGGGTATGCTTTTGCTTGGAACATCTTATTACAACAAATTATTTTTTTAAATCAATATCATGTATTTTAATTATTTATTGGCAAACAATTTAAAGCTACAGATTGGTAATTTGGCCATTTATTTATTTTTTATATTATTATTTGCTCAACAGGCATAGATGCTAATGAATCAACTTCAGCAGTGCAAGATCAGTACCTCCTCTGAAGTGCTGAAGTGTTTGTTTGGTATTTTCCCGATTTATTCTATTTTTGTTTATTTAAATGTGTAACATTAAACAGTCATACAGTACTAATGTTTCTAATGTGACATGTAAATATTTGTAGAAAATGTAAATACATTAATTTTGTAATGAAATTCAAATTTCACTTAACTGTGAAAACATTTTAGGCTGTTAAAAACATATTTTTTGTTCTAAATGAGTAGCCTATATATATTAGTTTACAATTCAGAATTAGTATAGTACTATTCCAATTAATTATTCTAAATACAATTTTTTTGGTTTTATAAAACCTATAGAAAGCTGAAAGTAAGCTTCTCTTGATAAGATCAATCGCAATAATAATATAACTAAAAGCAACAATCGTGCTTTTGTGTTCAGATTTTGCTAATTTTATATGTTGATAAAGATAATAAAAGCATGTAGATTTGAAGAAAAATCTACCAACATTTGGGTGATGTGAATAAAAAGTAGAACATTCTTTTTCGAAGAATATTCTTCATTTCGAGTGAATAAAAAGGAAGTAAATTCTACGGGGTAGAAAATACTTCTTTTCATCCGGATAGGGTAGTATTTTCTCCCATTTCGTGTGAATAAAAGGTAGAATTTTCTACTCATCTGAAGGATATTCTTCATTTTTATAGAGTATGGTTTAGGTCAGACTTCACTTCCGTGTCAGTCAGCAAAATGGCGATGTTCATGCAAGTTCGTGAGCAGAAGGTACATCGCGAGCGGCGGCAGGTCAGTGGCAAACAGCTATTACGATTTGAAAATCAAAGTGTTGATTTTTGAACTAATGAATTTTTAATTGATAGTGACGAGTCACGTGGTGGAGCTATTCCACCCAGAACCAAAGTGGAATTTTTTTTTCGTGCGGTCGCTGATCCCGGATTTCAAAGCGGGGCTGCTGAAGATTTTGGAATTGAACGTTAAACTGCGTGTAAAACGTTTCATTTTGTGATGGATTGCATTTGTACCAGAGCCAATCACTGGATCAAGTTTCCAACTTCACTACGTGAAGTTAATGATGCTCAGTTGTTATGGCAGACACGTTTCAGACTTTCGTCTGTTCTCGGCGTTTTGGACAGCACGCATATAAAAACTCTAAAACCTAGAAACTTTGGAGATGATTATGTGTGCTGAAAAGGATACTCCAGCATCAATTTGCAAGCAACTTGTAACGGCCAGTGAACAGTTCACCAGCATCAGTGCAGAGTGGCCGGGCAGTGTGCATGAGTCAAGAATTTGGCGGTAAAGTCAAGTCAGGGATATCATATCCAAAGCTGGTGGAGCTGCATGTCTGCTCAGAGATTCTGGTTATGGCATTAGCACCTAGGCTCATAACTCCGTTCAAGCCACCGCGAAACCAAGAAGAGAGAAAATTCAACAGGTTACATACTGGAGACAGAGTGATTGTGGTGAGAGTGTTTAGCCAATGGAAAAAATATTTCCAATAATAGGCAGTTGTGTAAGAATTGAACTAGACAGAATTCCGAAGTTAATTGTTAGCTGTGCAGTTTTGCATAATATTTCCAATCACTTAAATGACGAGTTTGAAGAACCACCAGACAACAATGATGAGAATGAAAAGAATTATGAGGAAGAAGAGGCTGTTGTGCACCATCAAAATGCGGTATCAAAAGCTCGAGGTGAGAAAAAGCATAGAGAAATGATTGTCCCGTAGGCAAACTCCAGGGAAGAAATGTAGTAAATTCTCTAGATTTCCGGACTGGCCGAAGTATTTTCTACCAAGTAATAGCATTTTATTATTCACTTCGTTTAGAGAAAATGCTAATACTTCATAATATTTTCTTCGAGAATGTTCTACTTTTTATTCACATCACCCATTTGGTAATAATCTTGCAGTTAGTTACATATACAGTATACTACACTGTTAGAAAATTGCTATTAACTAGGCTATTTCTAGGTAATCTATTTAAGAAGTTGCTTCGCAATTAATTGTTTTTTAAATAATCACTTTCAGCCAAGAATAAATAATTAAATTTAACTAAAAAATAAGGACCAATACATATTTAAGAAAATAAACTTTTCCTATCGAAAGCAATACCTGGTACCACTTTTGAATTGTGTCATAATAATATTGATCAATTTAATATTACAGTCTCTCTCTTGGTGATGTGATCTTTTGCTACCAACTAAATAATATTAATTAATTAATTATTCTTAAAGACCTTTTGCTGTTTGTGACACCAGAGGCCCAGATGTCAACATCACTTCTACTGTCACGTGAAGTTCCTTTTTTTCAGATATCCATAGTAACTTCTACATTTTAATTTTAAAAATTTGCATAGTTTAGGTTAACTATTCAATCAGTAAAGATTATTTCAACAGGTGTGTGTTGTATAAAGTTGAAATGCTTTACAGATCATCCTATTGATTTTATTCACAAACATAGATTTCTCAACCAATGTTAAAATTTGTGTCTCAAAATATCAGCTGTTTTGGGGTGCAATTGTACAGCGCTAGTGTACTACCATTTAAATGTAATGCAGTTTAAACCAGCTGTGGTGACTTACCTCACTGACTAACCAAATTACTGGCACAAATATTCCTATTATTATTATTTCATTCATTATTATTCATTAGTAGACACAGATCGTCACCAAGATATAGGCAAATATGAGGGTGAATGAGTTTGATGAATGTAGATGAACGAGTGTAGTCATTGTTACTAACTAAGGACATTAATAATATATCTATTATAGGTGTAAACAATCAAGGGTTATCCTCATGAAATGTTAGAAGTTGTCAAACTGCCTTTTTATATCCTATTATATACTCCATAACTTACATATAAAACAAAATAGCTATAACTTATACATAAAACACAACCGGAACTTATGTTTGGTACCTCACCTTGAATAGTACTTCCCAGGGCCTATATACATTTTCCACCTCAACTTGAGGTTCTATAAGTGGTTCCCAGGATCCAACGTTAGCATTGTAATATGACACTTGTAACTGAATTTCACCTAAAACATAAAAAAAAACTAAGTCTTGATGAAATATATCATGACTTCATTTTAACTGTCATATGATGTAATTAAATATGGTTGTAGTTGGTTATGTTTTTCAAAATGTTCCTTTTTTTCTTTTTGAAATGCTTAGATTTTTCTAACATAACCTAACTAGTAATCAATTACCGATTAATAAAGGATTTACCGTTTTGCATCTTTTTTTAAAAATATTGCACTAGGTATGTGTATTGTTATCATTAAAGCTGATTAATATATATTGGACATCATTTTTGAGCATGTACATCGTGACTTATTTCAGTATAAATGTCTGAAGAAAAAATTAAATACAATGAGAGTTAAGTTTTCAGAATGCTTTTTGTGTCATGCTTGAAATGTTAGATTAAAAAAAAAAATGTTATTAGTGATCAATCAGTTTCAGATTATATAATTATTCAAACCTTTGAATCTTTAACGACTAAGAAAGGTTTAGTTTGCCTGTGGTGACTGTTCAATAATCCACTCAGCAGCTTTGAACTTCAGCTGATTCAAAGCCTCTATGTCTTCATTTTCTGGAAACATGAACGTGTTATAACCCTTTGAGGTTGAATTAATAAATGTGTCCCAAGTTCCTCAGGTTTTAATTATACATGTAAATTCAAATAAAAAGTATGAACTAATGAATTAGCTTAAGTAACGAACTTAAATATATGGTGCCAAATAGTGAAACTGACATGTCAACCTATTGTCAATATGCGAGCATTACTAAAATCAATTGCTGTTGATCTATTATCGACAGCTCACAGCAAGTGGTTACTAATCACTTTTAAAATATGGGTATTTTACCATAGACAATTGAATGAAGAAGATTAAATTCATATAAAAGTTTATTTTTCATTTTGCACCAGGTATTACCTTGCATATGGGCGGAAGAGGACCAATGGTTAAGGCTGGCCTGTGCCGCAGCTCTCACCATCACCATAGGCACCTTGGTAACACAACCAACAGGTTCCAACTGTAGTACTAAACACAACTTGGCCACACAAATTGTAAGGCTCTCGCACAGCTGACTTTCTCCTTGGTTCCTGTAGACTGTAGTCTCTATAAGTAAAAAAGTAACGGAATAAGCTTATTGATATTGATGATGTTGGTTTGATCTTTATTGGAATAACTTTTTGCAAAAAATTTCAAAGCAGCTACAAGTTCATCTTAGTCCATGACTAACCCTGTATTGCACCCAGATACGGAATCTTAGATCAGATATAAAAGGTTAATAAACATAAAAAAAATAATTCTATACAATATTATAATATGCTGTATAGAACTTAGTTAACAAGTGGAAAGGATGAAGTAACTGTCAGCAGCAGATGTAGTTCAATACTACGATTTCAGTAGAAGTTTTTATGGACCAATCAAAAGTATTTGAAAGTGTTGACTATTCTATATTAATCAATAAACTAAAAATTCTTGGAGTAAAAAAAATATACTCTGGAATGGCTTAAATCATATCTTAAACATATTTAAATTTGTAGATGTATCACAAACTGAAAACAATAAATTAAGAAAATTTCGTTCAGATCTACATACAACAAATCCAATTTAGTGTCCCTCAAGGATCAATATTAGGAACAATTTAATTTATTTGTATAAAATACAGACACAAGATCACACTAGGAACTACATACTGGGTGTAAGAAAAGATTCTACTTGATGACATGTTTTAAACAAGGACTACATTTTGTTTCAAGTCAGTACTTTATAGTCTCAGATAAACAGAACAAAATTGCAAAATTAATATAGTTATTTTATTCATTGCTAAAGCCTTCTGAGCTGATATATATAACAAATAATAAGGTTAACGTACCTTTGTCGTCTTCAGCTACAAAATCCTATTTATCGGATTACCGGTTTCAGAGTAAGAACTCCATGTTCACATCCATTGTACGTTGTCAAAATAGTCACATTCAATATAGTATAGTTAAGAAATATAGTTAACAACAACCTTAACAGAATTAGAAGTGGCTACCCAAATTTTATTGCTCAAGAAGTCTAAACAGAACTACAGTTCTTGAAATGTTCACTGCTAACCAAATATTATACGCTTTAACAAGGCTGAACATCCTGCTGAAGGATGTTATTTCTGAACACTCTAATTGGTAATAAAAACTAAAAAGAATACATCTTACAAGTCGTACAATCATCTAACACAACTGTACATTACACAAAACTACCACCCACTATGCAATAAACCAGTAATTGGCGGGAATCAGCTGTTATAGTCCAGGACATGCAAGCATGTTGTCCGCTTAAGGTCAACTCGACGTTCAAGTGTGTTTCTCGCAGTGAACGTGTTAAGCAAAAAAATGCATCAAGAAGAAAAACACCTGTGTTTGTATTTCGAGATGGGCTAAAATCCAGATATACTAGATGTGATTGTAGGAACGACACAATCTAGAATTTTATAAAAAAATTACAAGCTACTCTGGTCAAAAATTTCTGCAAATGCTTCCTTGTAAATTAAAAAACATCCAATCAAATAAAGTATTTAAGAAAGAATTAAAAAAGTACTTAATATCGCTCCATATACAACAGATGAGATATTTGAGACAGCTAAATAATAGTATAATTGTGGATAGTAATAATGTTGTAATTTTGAAAAACATAACATTGTTATACAGTATTACAAAATTGTAGACCTTTAGAAGAACATATTCTAGTTCTAAGGTTTAATAGTTAAATAATATAGTTTAATAAGGTTTAATAGTTTTTAAGGTAACATTTATATTATCATAATATCATATGACACTATTCTTAGTATACTATGCAAACTTTGAATGAAGAATATTTGAATTGAATTGGAAAAAAAGCCCTGGCTGTTGGGCTATTAATAAATTGCCCTTTCTGAGGAACAGTCGAACTCAGATAGTAACCAGACTACACTCACCCACACTCATCCTACCGTTCATATAACCATTCATTACCGTGAATATAACCATTCATATTCACCTTAAAATACCAACAACGTTGTGTCGGCGTCTCATATAAAAGAAAGAAAGAATACTAAATCTAAATTAAACTAAAACAGAAAAATCCCAGACCAAGAATGTGAGACGATGTGCGACTAATGCATGATTAATTGTTTATGAGTTATAATATAATCCCTTTCTTTCTGAGGACAACGCCTTGATTATTTGTCTGTTCAAACTAAAAATCTTTAAAAAATTGCAGGTTTAGTTAGTATTGCACTTAGGTACACAAGACATGTAGGAAGTAGTAAAAGAGAATGTTTCCAGTCATTTAAAATACCCTGCAACAAATTACTGTAAAAATGAATAGCTCACTAATTTACGAAATAACTCATATTACTCAATACTGAACAAGCTAATTACTGTCATTAATTTTTGCTGTAAATACATAATTATTTGTTGAATTCTAGTAGAGAAAACAAAATTTTTTAGAAACATATTTAACAGGCTAGTGGAAATGGATAGGATTTTTCTATGTCACGGTCAAAATCTTTCTACCAAATATGCATGTAACTTATATTATAAATTAATATTTTTGAATAGGTTTTATTTGTTTTTTTGTGCATAATAATGAAGATTATAAAAGAAAAAAAGACTGCATTCATTTTATTGCGGCAGCATGACTTATGGGTAGAATGGTTATCTCCACTGGATGAACATTGGTGGGCGGGAGGGTCACCAACACTGTATGTGTTTGGGTGGGCAGGAGGGGAGGGCCATCACCACCATAAGATAATAGGTGGGAGAGAGTTGATCCTTGGATTGAAAGAACATGGGGAGACATAAAAGGAGAGTATATGAGAGTGAGAGAATGCAAAGAGAAGGGAAAATCAATTTAGGCAGAGCTACAAAGCTTCTGTATAGTTGCAAAATATGAACAGAAAGTAGTGAGCACAATACATTGCTAAGTGTCTTCTCTGCTTGTGCCCAAGAGAAGTTAAAAAAAAAAAAATAATAAATAAATACAGGAAGCATTTATAGACATCCTCCTGGTATGCTTGTTTTTGAATGGCTTCTCATTGGGAAAGGTACATTCAGCAATACCCACTATCACAGGACTGAGGTGGAATGACCCACGCACAGACATACACACAGTGACATTACCCACCCATTTACATATGGTGGTATTGGCCCACATGCCCACCCATCGACGTACAGTAGTATTGAATTACCAACCCACCCATACACTTACATTGGTTTTTACCCATCCGCCCACCCACACATGTATGGTAGTATTTTATTTTATTTTATTTTATTTGCATGCTTTAGAACAGTTTACAAAACCAATTACACTAAAGCAGTTCAATTTATTCTTAAAGTTCATGCTGGGGTTTCTTGAGCTCACTTCATGCACGTAATATAAACCATAATATTACTCTTATTAATAGATAAGTTAAATAAATAACTAAAAATATTACCAACAGTGACATGCTTTAACCTAAAAGTAATAATAAATACAGTAATATAATAAATAACAAATGAGAAATATAGCCTACTCTGAAGATTCATAACAGTAACTTAATATTGTATAAATTAGTGACTGATCATTTCTAATAACCAAATGCAAACAGTAATAAATACAATTTAACCTTAACAACATTTAAGCGCGCATACACATACACACACACACACACACACATATATATATATATATATATATATATATATATATATATATATATATATACATACACATAAATACACATGAAAAACAAATAAATAAATAATAATAATAATACAGTAAAAAATGGTGATCAACATACATCAGATAACAAGATAACAAGGTATACAAATAAAAATAGTTATACATTTAATAAACTCAACGCTGTTAGGCATTTTGATTTAAAAATGTTTGGAGGGTATTGATCCACCCACTCACCTACCCATACATGTATGGTGGTATTGATCCACCCACCATCCACTCACCTACCCATACATGTGTGGTGGTATAATACAGAGCCCAGTAATAATATCATAAAGTTATAATGTCAGCTGATATTGTCAGTTGGGTAATGTCACTATGGCCACTGTAGTTTTAAGGTGGGGTACCCACACACCCCACACACAAAACTACAGCAATACCCATACGCGTACAGTGGCACTGACCCACTCGCCCGCCCATACACGTTCAGTGGTACTGACCAACCCGCCCGCCCATATACGTTCAGTGGCACTTAAAAAATATTTAAATTAAAAATTTAAATTAAATGTACGTGTAGGGGCGGGTGAGTGGGTCAGTACCACTGTACGTGTAGAGGCGGGTATGTGGGTCAGTATCACTGTGTGTGTAGGGGCGGGTGAGTGGGTCTGTACCACTGTACGTGTAGGGGCGGGTGAGTGGGTCAGTACCACTGTACGTGTCAGGGGCGGGTATGTGGGTCAGTATCACTGTGCGTGTAGGGGCGGGTGAGTGGGTCTGTACCACTGTACGTGTATCAAGAATCAAGAATCAAGATCTTTACTGTCACATAACGTTCAATATATGTTACAGTATAATACATAATTATATTTTGTAAAATGAACAGGTGACTTGTCACATAAATTAATAATAAACTAAACTAATTATCTACATAAAAATGTACATCAAGAATCAATGATTGATCATTCAAAAATTCATTCACATCATAATACTCCTTGTTAACTAATAATTTTTTTACAACCATTTTGAATTTATTTAAATTTAATTCTTTAACACAAATTGGTAATTTGTTATAAAATTTTAAACCCATGTAATGAGGAGTATTTTCTAATAACGTTAGTCTGTGAATTGGGTACTGGAGTTGATTTCTAAATCTCGTGTTATAACTATGGGAGTGCTGCTCATCGGAAAATACACCAATTTCTTTATGTATAAAAACTAAGCACTTCTATATATACAGTGAGGGAAGTGTTAAAATAATAATGTCTTTGAATATTGATTTTCATGATTGGTTATATTTCATAAATAACATAGTTCGAATATAAGACTTTTGAATTCTAAAAACAGTTGAGATATCTGTTGAGTTGCCCCATAATTCTAAACCGTACTGTAGTAAAGAACAAAAACAAGCATGATAGACAATTAGCCTAACATCCAAATCCACAGTTTCTCTCAAAATATACATCTGAAAGCATAATGAACTCAGTCTTTTATTTAGTTTTTCTATTAAAGGCTTCCAAGTAACAATTTTATCAATATGCATACCTAAAAACTGTACGGTATCTGTAATGTTTATAGTGCTGTTGTCAAAGATTATGCTTCTATCAAATGTATTTTTATTCTGTTGAGTTTGAAATTTTATTATTTCAGTTTTTTCTCCATTTAATTTAAGTCCATTTATATCGAACCACTGTTTTATTTCTGGTAAAATCCTTCCTATTGCCCTCCTTAGCTCATTATTATTATTACATCTCAATAGTATTGAGGTATCATCGGCATACAAAAAGATATTAGCATGATTAATGTTCAAGGGTATTAATCCGCATTCAAGGGTAGGGGCGGGTGTTAAAATAAAATACATTCAGTAATTGGAATTTGAAGGAATGAGTGAGGAGCAATAATTATTGTAAAAACTAATATCAATACTAGTGTTACAAAGTGTGTAATCAAGTAGTGATTCAAATAAGCTTAACTTCTACCGTATGTCTGACCTTTTTATTTAACCAACATTAATTGCTAAAGCTCTGTAAACAAATCATATGCACCTGTGAGTTGAGGAAACACTTGAGGAGCTATTTTTTTGGGAGACCATAAATCTTCAATGTCATTGCTCATGTGACACACATTAGTCATTGGGTCAGAGTCCTCCGTTTGTAAGTTAAAGTTGACCTCTTCTATCACCTAAAAAAATATGAGTAATTAAAGTAATCTGCATATAATTATTATAAGAAATATTTATAAACATCTAATATATTTATGCTCATAGCTATATTATCTACAAGCTACGAGGTACGTCCAGAAAGTAAGTTCCGTTTGGTAATAAAAATAATTTGTCTACAGATACAGAAAAAATATTTATTGCACTAAAATCTACAACTCTTAAACTACTTTTCTACATAACTGCCGAAATTTTGCAGGCATTTGTCATAGCGTGGCACAAGTTTTTCTATGCCTTCTTCATAGAAGGTTGCCGCCTGTGTCTTCAACCATTTGGAAACATTTTCTTTCAGCTCTTCGTCATCGTTGAAGTGTTGACCGCCAAGGAAAGACTTCAGATGTAAGAACAGATGAAAGTCGCTAGGAGCGAGGTCAGGGCTGTACGGAGGATGGTCAAACACGTCCCAGCCAAATCCCTGTATGAGGTTTTTTCGGTACCCAACATGAGCAAAGTTTTCGAAATTTCAGTTTTTCGGTAACAATTTCATGAATTAATGATCGTGAGATTTGGGGGAATTCCATAGCGAGAGCACTCATTGTAAACTTACGGTTTTCCTTGATCTTCTCATCAATCGTGTGAACCAGTTCTTCTGTAATCAAAGATGGACGCCCACTTCGTTCTTCATCATGCACTTCATTACGTCCTTCATTAAACTATCAGACCCATCTTCTCACCATTGAATCACTCATCGCATTTTGTCTATAAACCTCGCAAATTTGCCGATAAATGTCAATCGGTTTCACTTTCTTAGCATTCAGAAAACGAATCACAGATCTGATTTCACAAGCAGCGGGATTTTCGATCAACACCGACATTTTAAACAAGCACAACAAAGCGTACGAGACTGACAGCGATCTCAAAATGGCGCACGTTTCTTCTCCTTGATACAGAGCGTCTGCCGCGCATGTGCGGAACTGCGATCGCAGCGCTGCAGCGGATATAAATGGAAACGGAACTTACTTTCTGGATGTACCTCATATATTATCAATTACATACAAATAGATATCTCGTGTAATAGGAATATTTGTGCCGTAATTTGGTTAGTCAGTAAGTCTGCCACTACTGCTGGTTTAAACTACACTACACTTTCATGGGACAACACGAGCACTCCTCAATTGACCCCAAAGCAGTTGATAATTTAAGACACAAAATTTAACATTGAATGAGAAATCAATCTGTGTGCTTATATAATCAATACTACAAGTTAGCAAGGAAAAAATATCTAATTTGGTATTGATCAGTTATACAAATGTAACATTGTAATGTCTAACTTAAAATGAAATGAAATGAAAAAAGTTTTATTTTGTGAGGCAAAGTTAGGACCATTAGGTCCTCTCTTACACTTAACCTCAACTTGCAATAACATTGTAATGTGTAGTATTGAGCTTTGGAATCGCCAAGGAAATCTGTTCTTACTTAAAGAATTTTACTTGAGCGTAGTTAAGTTTCGTAGATTTCATAGTAAATATATCTACAAAACTTTTTTACTACGATAAGGAAGGAAAACATGAAAGTAGGACTTAAATGTTGTACTCACATCAAGTACAGTGTGGATGACACTCGGAGAGAGTCTAACTTCAATGGGGCTCACACTTATTAACATCTTCAACCCTTCCTCAGACTTGAATGTTTTAGAGAACTCAATATCACAAGGGTGTAGCACCTAAAACATAATAAATAATTAAAAAAAGGTCGACACATGCCACTGATTATTTATTTTTTGCTGTATATTATTGATGGAATTTACAACATATCATTCAATTTATAAATATTATTGTAAGGCTTTAACAGTGCCCAGCATTGTTTCTTTCCCTTTTTCAATTTTAAAAATAAGTAAATCTAAACCATTCTAAACACTCTTCACTGACTCTGTGAATACCAGCTAACCTCTGAGTGAATAAGCTTTCAGGGAAGTCTGAAATTATGTGATCCATTAATTTAATTGCTTAAAAGTTTCTCCACAATCACATGACTAGAGATTAACTGTATTGCCAACTCCTATTAAGTTTCAAATAGTTCAATAATTGCTCCTTAACTGCCAAAGCCAGTTCATATGCAATCCAGAAATTCAGACTATTTTGTTTATCATAATTTGCCAAGTTTTCACCCAGCTGTCTTTGGTTAAGAAACTAGTTGCACTAATTGGAAGGCAAAACATAGGGGGTAAGTTTATTAATTTTACAATGGTACAATACATTGATTCTACTAATAAGAATCGATCACTAAATTGGTTGTCTACTATTTTAACCAATTGATGAACAAATACATTTTGTTTAAGTAGGTCAAATTTTGCTAAAAATGAGAAAAACTGGCACAGTGAATGCACAATCAACATTAACCTTTAACCACTATTGTCATGTCACAGGCCAACACACCTTTCTCTATATAATTAATATATTTGGGTTTGATTCTTTCCAGGGCTTCAGATAAAAAGGTGGGTAGCAATAAATAAATATAATCTTATAAATCTGCTAAATCTTATATTTCTTCGTACCTACAAAATATGACTTCTAGACCATTATGGTAGCTTTTGAATTTATAAAGCTTTTTATCTTTTTGAACAGTCCCAATTCAAATATTTCCTCTCCGAATCTGTACTAGATAAGCAAACTTTTATATTCAAGACGTATACATACATTTTTATAAGTATTAATAAACTTTGTACAGTAATAAAAATTAGTTTTTAAAAGTTTGGTTCAACAAGATTCAGTTACGATGATATATATGATTACCAGATAAGGTTTTTGACTGTTACAGACAATGTGCAGCCCTGATAAAGAGCAGACAAGATTGTCATGTCCTGGATGTCTGCTGTAATCTAGAAGGAACTCTGTCCGCAGAAGCAACGCTTGACAAGGCTTTTCCCCTCTCTCTCCACCTTCTACCCCTGCAAACAGCATTACTTCTGGTCGTCTCAGTTGTAGTGATATGGACAATCCTGTAACAACAGACTCTTTAACTTTATATTTAAATGTATATTCATAAGTAATGTGAATATTATGTTGTTTTTTAACTAAAGCTTCAATAACTCTTGGTAACATATGTAAAAAAAACCTAAGATTAATAAAAACATTTGAATTACAACCAAAAAAGTAGTGTTGGAAGCGATTGGTATCAAACTGTTACACATATACAGGGTGTTTCTTTTAAAATTTCAAATCATGGGTTGCGTTTTAAAAGAAACACCCTGTATAACACAAACAACAACACAATATTTCTTTATATTTAGAGTTCAATGTCTTATTTCATGTTTTAATTTGGTAATAATCAGATTCATATTTAACTATACATTTTATAAAAAGTAAACAAGATAAAAAATATTGAATAGTATATATGGCATTGTTTTGCTGATTGTCTGGGATGTTGTGTTACATTATTAATTTACTTATCTATCAATATCTTACTATTTATTTGGATTCCATAACAAATTTGTTGCTGATGGTTTATGTATTTATGCTGATTCTGGTTTAATTTATGAAAACAACTTAAATTATTTAGTGTTTCTGAATTCTCTGGTAATTTTAATTATTGACAGAAAACTCATATGTAACAGTATAAGTTGTAGTTTGAAGCAAGTAAAACTTACCAGCTTGGTCATCTACACATGATGCCCCTGAAGAAAAATATCCACTGGTGCTGTCTGTGGAACTTGGTGGTCTGGGATGTTCCATTGGGGCTTTACCCTATTAAAAAAGAAGAGCTATGGTAAATTCAGTCAAAATATGATAAAAGAGACTAAGCACTTCAATAAATCAACAAGAAATATCCTTAAATATCCTTATTAGCTTAGCCATTTTAAAGAGTAATGATTTTGGCCTGAAAATGTTTAACCATTATAGTGCCGGGCCATTTTTGCATTTCCTATGCGAAAAGTGCCAGGCCAATTTTGGCAAAAATGTAAGGTTCCAGGTAAAAATTTATAGAATCCATGTTTTTAGTCATATTTATATAAATTCTTTTTTAAATGAAAGAGCAATAAGTGGTGTGTAGAGCTATGTATATATATATTTAACCTTTCTTTGTAATAAATTTAATTTTTTTCTAAAAACCTTGAGAAAAAAAAATTTTTATTTTTTTTCAAGTTTGAAGGTCCGTATGTTAGTTATAATTTTATTTTAGAATATTGTCCTGAACGGCATTTTATAGAGCATTTAAAACTTAACTAATACATATAATTTCATTTACTATACACGCACAAGAAGACGCTTACTTAACCGATCAGAATATCAGCAGCACGTGCACTGACATAACCTAACCTAATAGTTACGTGTCTGTCACGGAACAATTACGTCATCTAGACACAGTCCAAGAGCGAAACTGCGTGCAGCGGTCATTGGTAAAGCGTCTGGTATTATTCTGGCGGCCATTTAATAAAACATAACGATGCACTATAACAAATACAGCGCGTCTCTCACAGCGAAGCTGGCATTTCTCGCACTAGTGAGGGGCGTCGCTGACAGCGATTCCCGGCACTATAAGGATTAAAAGAAGGAAGATGTGAAGGTACCTAGGCTTATCGGATCGGTAATTTAGAATTTGGAAAAACTCTGTTGAAATACCTAACTTAGAAAGCCAATTCAATCATAAAAATTACTAGCATCCCATGGTAGTATCCAACCCATGATTAATGAATGAGAAGAAACCCACAATGAGAAGAATGGTCATTTGATTCAAGATTCAACTGGAAATTGTAATAGCAGCTTGCAGAGTGTACAACTATCTTATTTCATTGATTCTCCTGCTAATGCATATCCTTTGTATTGTAATGCTTCAAGCATACTTGAATGTTGAATTCAGTACCCATATTGTTGTCCTTAATTTTCCCAATTCCACATCCAATTAATTATCTATTGAAATTAATATTTGCCCAAAGCAAATACTTTTTAACTGAACCTGACCCTTTCCCAATGTCATCTTGACTGTCAAGTTAGCTGCCTCATTGTACAGCTGATAATAATTAATTGTGGCGCAAGATTCAAAACAATGACATAGCTCCACAAAACTAAACAAAATTAATTAAAGTGTGTCAAAGTCAAGTCTTAAAATTTATTCTTAACTCTTATAGTGTAACAATCCAAATTTGATCTCTTACTAGTCTCTACTTTATTTTCATAAAGTAGAATATTTTCACTGGATCTGGTTTCAAGGTGATTGTTTCCCTCTGCGAAAAACATCAAAAACGCGGGTTTCTATTTCAACGATTCGGTTCGTAATAAAAATCGTATGATGATACTTGCAGTATAAAGGAGAAGACCTATTTTAGTGGACCGTAAGTTGGTTTTTAAGAGAAATTGAGTATATTTATACTTTTATCATGGTTAAATATGCGAAAATTTAAATGTCATTCTCGATGGCTTACATAGAAGTAATCATAATATCAACTTATAGAATGGACCTTTAATAATCATGCAGTGTTCACTATAACTCATTGTAATAATAAACATGAACTGTACAGTTGAAATAGAAAAGCATGACAGTAAAATTGCATTGCTATTTAGGGCTGTCGACCTTCCAGCGGTGACTTGACAGTTTGGGAGACGGCCACCTTAAGCAGAGGAATTGTCCCTCTCTAGTAAGGATAGAATATATTTTTCAAATTACTAAGTTTATATTTATTAATAAAACTTACCTGGATGCCAGTATCACTGACGTACCCATGGTTGATGACCCCTCCGTCACAGGACTTGTCGCCAGGCAGAGCATCCATCACAAAGCGACCCAGCTCAAGAAGGAAGGGCATTGAGAGGTTCACACGAGTACGTTCCACTAGGATATCCACACAGCGATCACCAGAATGCGACTGTCGGAATGTAACGTCAATGATCGGTGGAGTTGATACAGATACATGACTACTGCTCTCCACAGGTCCGTCACCTCCGTGGCACTGGAATATCCTGTCAATCAGAAAACAGTGTTTTTGTGTACTTTACAACCTACTGTACAGAATATAATTTAATCATCAATGCATTAATTCAAATAAAATATTGAATATTTAAAACAATATTTACTTACATTTTTTATTTGTTATATAGGATGATTTTTTAAAGTGTGCCACCATTAGAATCTTTTAAACCTGCAGAGATACAACAAACTTTAAATGGAAACTTCACCTAATTTTTTTTCCCAAGGCGAGCCTCAGCTACTGGGCGAGTCGGATATCGAACGTTCCATCTTTTCTTTGATGAGGTGGACAACTGTGAATAAGGGGCAACCCTAATAAGCAGTCCCGGACCGAGGCCTGCAGGGGCAGCTGAGGTGTGCAGCTGACGGGAGCAGTGACCCCGCGGACCCTGAACTCAGCACCACACCCAACTCATACAAATACATGACACTGTCTCAGGGGCCAGAAGTAGAAATGGAGCCACCAAACCACGGGTACCATGACCCTAGGGGTACAGTTGTTAAAACCGGAATGGCACACCGGGCTGCCAGATAGTACAGGGGCCCGACCTGGCCTCACCACCATTTGGTGGCTGCCCTATCAGCTGGCGAAAATCCCGATCCTGTTTACATTGCCAGTTGGTGACTGGATGGGACCATGTAAATGGGCTAGGGGGGCACTTCCGAGGCCACAGGCATGGGTACTCTCAGGGGGAGGTGGCAAAAGGAATATGGATGGCCCTTGGGTCTTGAAAACGGACACACACACACACAAATAAAACAACTTCAAAAAATGGACAAAAGAAAAGAGGAAACAGCCTTGAATGTGCCAGAGGTGAGTGAGCAGCCCAGCTCAGTAGTGGAGGCAGAAAAGGGCGGCGTGTCTTTGGACCCTGCCCAGTCTGGTAGAGAAAAGAAGAGGCTTGGGCTACCCGGAGCAAGAGAGGGACCGAGGAACAAGGTGCTGGAGTGGAGGAAATGGTAAGTTTTTTACAAGCCAACCTCAATCATAGTATTGAGGCCTCTACTATACTAGCTAGAACTGTAAGAGATAGGGGGGTTAATGTTGCTCTGATTCAGGAACCGTGGATAATTGTATTAAGGGTCTTAACATTCCTACATATAAGCTCTACGGGGGATCGAGTGGGCTGAAACCGCGGGCGGCCATTTTGGTTGCAGGCATAGACAGTTGGCTCATACCGGGATTCTGTGGGGGTGATGTGGTTGCAGTGGTAATTAAACTGCAGGAGGTCAATGGCGTAAGGAGGGAACTGGTGGTTGCATTGGTATACCTCCCATACGATAGGACGATCCTCCCACCATCAAGAGAGATGGTGGCGTTGGTGGATTACTGCCGGAGTGGGAACTTTGAGCTAGTGGTCGGCTGCAACTCCAACTCTCACAATGAGGTTTGGGGAAGCAGTAACACGAACGAGAGGGGCCTTGAGCTTGCAGAAAACCTAGGAGGTACCAACCTTTTGGTACTCAATAAGGGTAATCTCTCAACCTTTTTGAACATCATTAGGAGGGAGGTTATAGACATAACTATAGCCTCAGCCTCAATGTTTCATGACATTAGGGACTGGGAAGTTTCACAGGAACCCTCGTTGTCGGACCACAGACACATCTGCTTTGTGCTTGAGGGCCAGTCAACACTGAGGGTGTACAGGAATCCCAGACAGACAGACTGGGCCTCCTATTCGGTGGAACTGTCTGACAGACTGGATCTAATTCCTAAAGGCCAGATTCGATCTGGACAGGACCTAGAGGAGAGGGTGGCACTCCTTACGGAGGCCGTAATCACCTCTTATGAGAACAACTGCCCTTTGATTACACAAAGGGATGCTCGAAGCCGGAGATGGACTCAAAAATTAGAGGTCCATTGAAGGAGAACCAGAAGGCTTCTCGGCAAGGCCAACAGATCCGGTAGTGATGCTGACTGGGTGGCCTACCGGGAGTCCAAAAGAAATTACAGACGAGAGGTTCGCAGATTCTCCAGGAAATCCTGGAGAGACTTTTGTATCTCTATAGAGACGACCTCGGTGATGTCTACGCTTCACAAAGTGTTGGCTAAGGACCCTGGGGGAGGACTGGGACCCCTCATTAAAGAGGATGGGGAGTGGACCAATCAGAAGAAGAGACTTTGCAACTTTTATTTGAGACTCACTTTCCGGGATCCGTCAAGGAACCAGCGGCGAGCCCCCCCACTTTGGTGAGGTGGGCTTGCACCGGGGTCTCGCACGGGTACTGGAGTGAGGCAAAGAAGGTTGTCACAGAGCAAAGGATTAAGTGGGCAGTTGAGTGCTTCACCCCCTTCAAGAGTGCTGGGCCCGATGGCATCCTGCCTGTTCACTTGCAGAGGGGCCTGGAGTCGCTATTACCCCACCTGACCACAATATGTAGGGCTTCCCTGGCCTTGGGTTTTATCGCTCCACTTTTCAGGCTGTGGAAGACCGCAAAAGTGGTCTATATCCCCAAATCTGGAAGGGGTACACATTCCAGACCTAAAGATTTCAGGCCGATCAGCCTCATGTTGAAAAAGACATTGGAGAGGCTGATCGATAGGCATATGAGGGACGGGGTATTGAGAGATAATCCGCTCCGTACAAATCAACACGCATACGCTGGGAGATCTGCTGAGTCGGCTCTTCACAGACTCGTCACGAGGGTTGAGGAGACGATTCGGCAGAAGGAGCTAGCCATGGGTGTTTTCACGGACATAGAGGGGGCGTTTAACAATGTCTCCCTACAGTCTATGATCACTGCTGTCGTTAGGATGGGCGTCAAGGGCAGTATTGCCAGATGAATTGAAGCCTACCTATGCAGCAGGGTTAAGGCAACACTGAACGAAGCGTCGGTTCAGGTTGTAGTCGGAAGCGGCTGCCCCAAAGGGGATGTCCTTTCTCCTCTCCTGTGGTCCCTGGTGGTTGATGACCTACTAAGAGCGCTGAACGGGATGGGGGTATATGCTCAGGCATACGCGGACGATGTGTGTATACTGGGCGTTGGTAAGTTTACCAGCACGGTGTCGGACATCGTCCAAGCTGCCTTGAGATACCTAGAAAGGTGGTGTAGGGACAAGGGGCTATCTATTAATCCTAACAAGACAGAACTTGTACTTTTCACTTGGAAGAAGAGGCTGGATGGCCTATACATGCCCACTATGGGAAATATGGAGCTAAGAGCTACAGGGTTGGTTAAGTATCTGGGGGTTATCCTGGATGCTAAGCTGAACTGGCTCAAGCACCTTCAGGAGAAAGCCAGGAAGTTCAGAATGGCTTTTTGGGCTTGTCGGAGGGCCGTTGGGACAACGTGGAGTCTTAAACCAAAGATGGTTTACTGCCTATACACGAGTGTACTTCGGCCTTCCTTATGTTATGCGGCAGTTGTCTGGCGGCCGGCCATGGCACAGAACAGTGTAAGGCTAACATTAGACAGATGTCAGAAAATGGCGTGCCTGGGAATTACAGGCGCAATTAGAACAACCCCATTGGCGGCGATGGAGGTCCTCACTGGGCTCCGCCCAATGGACCTGTTTGTAAAAGGGGAGGCTTGTAAAGCGGCCTTTAGAATAAGGATGACTGGTGGCTGGTTGCCTGGCCAACCAGGACTCCATGGGGAAATACTATCTAGGGACATTGGTCTAGACCTGTTGCTTTCGATGAGAACTGACTTGATGATACCTAGGTACAGAATTGACAGGCAGGTCAGGGCCTTCCTTCCAAGTAGGGATAAGTGGATAGGGAGTACCGAGCCTGCACAAGTCAAAGGAAGCGTCTGGTATACAGAAAGCTCACTTACAGAAGGAGGCGTGGGTGCTGGGGTGTACAGGAGGGGGGCACGGAAAGTTCTGTCTGTACCTCTGGGGGCCCATGCTACCGTCTTCCAGGCGGAGGTGATGGCTATCATGACAGCCACACAAGAAGAAATGCGTTTAGGTGGCTTCGGAGGAGTAGTTTCAATCTGCTCGGACAGCCTGGCAGCGATAAAGGCGATCATGGTACCACGTACCAGCTCTAAGTTGGTATGGGAGTGCCAGGGGATCCTGGAGACTCTTTGCCAGCGTAAACAGGTGAGATTCATATAGGTCCCTGGGCATGCTGGTATTGATGGGAATGAGAGAGCCGATGCACTGGCTAGGAGAGGGGCAAAGTGCCCAATTAGACCACAACCCGGTGTATCTAATCTAATTTTTCCTCATTAATAAAAATATGCATTTAGCGTCTTTCAATAAAGCCGCCATTTTCCAAAATGGTGGACAACTTAATTTTTTATTATGGAACGCTAAGTATTTAATGTCTGTTTCTGACGGAAAATGTAGTTTTATGACTTTTTAATTCTTTGCATTTTTTACATAATATTAGCAGTTTTTAATCTACAGACATTCAAATTATGAAAAACTGCTACTTTTGACGTTACAAAATTTAAATAACAACCATGTTTTATTCTGTAATATTAGGATCCAGTTTTGAATTAATATATATTAGTTATTATAGAAGTGTAATATCTAACAGAAAATAAATATAGTTAGCCCAAGACTACTTTTTAATAATCCAGTTTCTACTACTAATTTTAAAAACATTTGTTATTTTCTTTTTCAACGTAAATTCACAAATAAATATATTTTTTATGATTAAATAGTACTTAGTGTAACATAAGCAAATTAATATGATAGGTATGTAATCGCAACATAGTATATATTTGAACATTTAATGCCCTGGCTCTCTCCAAAGTAGCCGTTGTTAACTATTTGAGTGACCATAGATTAGAAATGGTTAATACTATATGAAAACGCAAAGAATAAAATAGTTTTAAAATTAAATTTTCTATCAGAAACAATAATTAAATACATAGGGTTCCAAAGGAGTAAATTAATATGTCTGCCATTTTGGAAAATGGTGGCTTTTTAAAAAAAAACGCTGAATGCATATTTTTATTAATGAGGAAAAATTAGATGAAATTCCCCATTTAAAGTATGTTGTATACAGGTTTAAAAGAGTCTAATAGTGACACACTTTAAAAAATTCACCCTGTATATGATATAAGACTAGCAAACTTATCTAGGAAGATAGTTTCAGTTGGTGAAGTGAATAAAACCTAGCACTTGATTCATGTTGGAAATGTTGAAACAACTGATTGGTATTAAGTGAATAAAAAGGGGTACGATTTACTAAGGGGTAGAAAGAAGTAGCTAGGTTTTTCCATACACCTAGCAATTTCTTACTAAGCCGAGTAAATAAAAACAAACTTCTTAGTCCTAAAATTAACAACTGCTAGGTTTTCTTAAGTCAGCTCCGGTTAGTTAGTTGTTTGTTTGACACTAACGATGGTGGAGTTTATGCAAGTTCGACAACAAAAACAGTATGGTGCTCAACAAGAAATAAGAAAGTGTAAGGAACTGCTAAGATTTGAGTCTGAAAGTGTGGATCTTTGGCCGCAGAGTTTTTGAATGAAACTGACACTCGTAGTGGAGGACTTTGTCCAAGGAAACAAATGGAGATCTTCTTACGTTTTTTAGCCGATCGTGGTTTTTAATCTGGCATAGCCGAGGACAGGTGTTCACAGGTTAGGTCCTAACCACTAGAGACTAGGTTTTATTCACTTCTCCCATTATACACAGATCATACATTTTAAGACTGCACAAATATTTGATGCCATAAACACCTTTTTCATGGTTAAAAAAAGGAATGACTGGTTTGTTGGTAAATTTACAGTGTTTATCATTCAGACTGCCACTCAGTCTTCAACCACCTGGTAAAAATGTTTGGAGTACTAATTTGTCACCAAATGTAGTACTTTACAATATTTGTTTTATGAACTTATTTGTGCTGAGCTAGATTTCTTATTTTTTAAATGACCTGTTCAATAGAGTCCATCAATAATATTCATGTGGGAGTTAGTGGGAGGTGTGTCAACTGAAGTGAGAAGACCGTCAATGATATTCACGTGGTGAGATAGTCGTCATCAACATTCAATCTAACTCTTATTTATACTTAACTTGTGACATTATCCCCCCCTTAAATTATACATATATGTTTTATTATTTAACAGCAAACTTTTAAGCAAATTTTGTTTGTGAATAAACCATGGTTTTAAAATGTTATCATAAATAAAGAGACTGTATCATATTTTCAAATTATAATTTTATGTGGCATTCTTAGATTAACTAGCCTATCTCAAAGATGAATGTCACATATCACAAACTCATTACAATATAAGTACAAAATGTAATTACACTTTGGTAATTTTAGTAAAACACACTTAGCATCCTCAGACCAGAGAACAACAATAAAGGAAGCTATTAAGACATTGAATGCTGAAAGACTACATAATTGCACACCGTAATGGCTATCCACAAAACACTATCTCTTAGTACAGTCAACACTCAAAAAAAAAAATGGTGGGAACAGAAAACGAACTACTCTTGAACACAAAAACTGGCATAACAAGTGGCGAGTGACAGAACGTTTTCCGACAAAAGCTAAACTCACACTAAACCAATGTATTTAAAGCAAGAGTGCTACGTAAATTAACGTAGTCCGTCAGGCATGCCACTGTTGCACTACATTAATTAACGTAGTCGCACTCATCATGTTAAATGAGTTTGGTTTATGTGACATTGATTTGTGTTGAAATTAGGGGTGTGCGAGTAGTGATTTTTGAGTTTGAATCGAGTCGAGTCGAGTAGTTGGCATTATTTTTTCGAGTATCGAGTATTTTCGAGCAAGTATTTACAGAAGGATTTCCTGTTCATCCAAGACAACTGTAAAAGGCAGACACCATCCTAAGCCTATGTTAAGTTTTGCCAGATTCGTAAATATATACATCTAAACTGAACACAATAATTTTGGTTTGTTGTTTGTAACTGTAACATTTGAGAAATAAAACTTGTTACTTCCTACCCTCCTAAATTTTTATGTAGCATTGTTTTGTTTAACCTTTTTCCTTTTTTCAGAACTAATATATTATGTAAGAAATGAAGAAATCATATTATTAATTGAAACAACATGGGTTATAAAGTTTAATCTGTTCACTCAAATCACAAATCAGATTTTCTATGCAAGCCAATTATACTGTTTCACTGCCCGCCGATATGTTTATCTGGTGGTTCAGTTCAAAGTGAACCGCTAAAACTAGTGAAGCTTGTTGGCAAAAGTTGTATCCAACCAAACTGATGCTAAAATTCAGGCATCATCGCCAAATGCGGTCATTTGCTTTGAGAATTGCCTCCTCTCAACAAAAAATTGATTGTGTACACGCCAAGAAGAGTGGATCTTTTTTTCTGTGGGTTACAACTAACTGGAAATAAGCTCTGAATTATATATTCAAATGTCAAATTCTGGATGACAAAGACTGTAGTTCAATCAATTGATAATAATAACTAAGCAGGTTTACTACAAATAAATTGTAAAGTCCCTTAGGATGAATTAGTTTTTAAATTATGATTGGTAATGAAATATGTGCAACGTGAAACTACTTCGATACATGAGGCTACACAGAACAACAGATAAATAATTATGTCATAACGAGAAATTCATGAAAACCTGGTGTAATCGAATGAAAACCATAGACGTAGTTGGCCAATATAATAGGTCTAGCCGATATTGGCGACGAGATGCAGTCTAAAATATCAACTAAGTGCCAGATTTTGGGCAGCTAAACGATAAACTTATGAATAAAAAATGAGACGTTTGATAAGGTTTCGGTACAATGAAAATTATTTTCCGAATCTCTAAATTCGTTGTATTTTGTTTAGAAAATGTCTTCCAACATTTTTTCCTTCACTTGAATTTGAAATTCACAAATTTGACGGAAAATAAATCAATAATGTTGTGTCACACGCTGCTAGAACGCCATAAGCATATTTTATATGATACAATATGGTATTTTCTTACATAAAATCATTGGGCGATTCCCTGCTCAGATTAAAAAACCACTGTACTTGTATGGGCGGGCGGGTGGGTCAATGCCACTGTACTTGTGAAAATAGAGTTTACAAATTTTTTAGGTTTTAGTATCACTGTACGTGTATTGGTGGGCGGGTGGGTTAGTATCACTGTACTGTACTTGTATGGGTGGGCGAGTGGGTTAGTACCACCGTACGTGTATGAATGGGCGGGTGAATCAATACCACTGTACGTGTATGGGCGGGCGGGTGTGTTAGTACCACTGTATGTGTATGGGTGGGCGGGTGGGTAACTCTTCCATCTTTTCACCTAGAAAAGATGGAAGTTCAATTCTTGGGATTTAAAGTGACCCGTTCTCGGGACCCTTTTGATTGAACAGTATTATTGATATGATCGTAAATATGCGTAATTTCCACGGTGCACAGACTATTAGATTTCTATTGGTAACAGGTCCTTTTGAGCATCTTGAACTGAATCTCTTGTCCCCTTTCTTTGGTTATAAAGATACTAACCAGCACTTCTGTTTTATTCACGCTATTTTAGGTTAGGTTACAAGTGACTAGTAGACTCGACAACCAACATGTGTGATCGCTTCCTTCCCAGCTTTGTTGATCACTTTGAACTGACTTAGTTCAAATCATAATGAACGAACTCGTTCACTACGTCGACTAGTTCATTTGACTGTCGTCGTGTACTATCTGTTCTTAGGCGTATTGTTTAGTTCATAATTACGGGTACCAAACTGATAAAGTATGATTAAGGGTAAAATAAAACACAAACATTTTTTATTGATAACTTATAAAACTGTTTACTCTTAAAACTAAATTAAGATGTAAATATGATATTTCGTGAAATACAACTACTCGATCGAACTTCGAGTAGTTTTAGGAGCTTCGAGCCGAGTTCGAGTAGTAAAATACTCTATCAAATACTCGATGTTTCGAGTACTCGCACACCCCTAATTGAAATCAAATATTGTATCTATAACTTATAATGGGGTCCACATAACATTTTATAAATAAGTAATATAGTTTGTAACAATATTCCAAATGTAATTCAAATTTTTATAATAGGGTAATTTAATATTGCTAATCTATCTGAGTGAAGTGTACATGCAATGGCATCAATGACATGTAATGAGTAAGGATGTCATTAAAAATTTTACTTTAGCCTCAATGTTCATTAAACTATTTATATTATTTTTGTTTTTACATAATATATTTAATTTATAATACAGTTCTTAGTTATTCACATTATTTATTTTCATTGTTTATCTTTTTAAAAGTAAATGTGTTACATTAGTGGTAAAAGTGGTCAGTCAATACCTGAATAATTTCGAGTTTTTGTAAAGCGAGTACCAATTGAAATGAATCATATAACCTTCCTTACTTTTTAATAGTACTCGTGTTCTCTGGCCGAATGTCTTTGAGAGAACATGACTGTAGTGCCATCTTCAGTTCGATGCTATTGTCAGTAAATATGTCCAGGCTTAGACTTGCCTCTCCGGTCTCCAGCTTGCATAGGCCATGGTTCATATCTCGTACAGGTGAGCTTAGGATCTAAGAGCAATTAATAATGTAGTTATACAAGTTTATAGAGAAATAATAAGAAATATCAGTCAATCCATAATGCATTTGCTTAACAATATATGCAAATAAAAAACGTTATAAATAAATCATTTTTAACAATATAGTTTCAATATGAAAAGAAACAAGAGGAAAAAGAGAGAAAATATTCAAAGTTGACAAAGTCCGAGGTAAGAAGTTTGAACATGTATAGAGAACGACTATTCTGAGGCAACATGGATGATTTAGTAGTGAAGAAAGAAGGATGGTTATAGACTACGAGAAAATTCAAGGAAGAAGAAACTTAGTCTGGGTGAAATGTATTGGAATATGAATAACATGAAGTGGAGAAGCACTTCATTACAACATAAATTGATAATGAAAGACAAAGGTTACACAATATTTTTAAGTACCTACACAAATATTTTACTGAGGAAATCTTAGTTGTAGAACATATATAATAAATATAATAGGCTTAGGTTCATGACATATAGTTAATTATTTTCATACTACTAAATAAAAATATTCATATTAAGATGATATAAATCAAAAACTTGACATGTAATTATTATTTTATATAGTTTAAATCAATTGTACAGAGATAAAAGAGCTGTTTTAATACATTGTATTGCAAATATTTTTAACAGTTTTTTATAAATACATTCATGCTAGAACAGACTGAAAAGTCATTTTCACTATTGTGGATATTCCTGTTTATGCGGTACAAGCAATATTAACTGTCAGAATTGTTACTACACAGCAGAGGACAGTTTTCTGCAGATAGAAGTGGATCCCTTCAGTAATAATTTAACTATTTTAGTTTTTAACTGTAGACTGTTCTGAACACAAAATACAAGGTTTCAACTCAATTCATTCAGGGCCAACAATTGGAGTATTCTCTGTTTTAAATTCTTGTTGACAATAAAAGCACATTTTTATTTTACAAAAATAATTTTGCTATAGTCACCCTTATTGAGGTTTGATAAAATAAAGGAATTATTAAATGGTTAGAAAACTATAAAAAGCTACCTCATCCATATCACTGAACAGATAGATTTGTAGCCCATCAAAAGTGAGATTGACAGAGGCTTCTTTACGGACTTGTTCACTGTGAGAGAAGAACGCAGCTAGTTTACGGACAGCTGGATCCTCTGGGACTGTGGTGGGGGATGTGGCATCGAGCAGGGAGGTGGAATGCCAACTGCCAGTTACATAACCTGTCCAACATAAACTTCAAAATCAAATGTCATGACTCCGATGAGAAATTTTTAAAACTAAACAGGACATTTTAAAAGTACGATTTTGTCTTGAGTAATTTCAAATTTGTTTATAATCTTAACAAATTAAGTTTTGTGAACACAGCTCAATTTTTGTGACAAAAAATTACATTTCTATTCATAATGAAAGATGACATTTCCCTTCTCTGTTCATCATGCTTGTTTTCACATACACAGTGATAAATGAGTTGTAAAAAATGTATTATAAAACTATATTTATGTATAGATGGGAATACTCGTACAGCTGATGGGACAAAGAGATATGCGTGAGGGCGCAATGAGACAGATGAGATGGACAAGTCTGACCTGCTTTCTCATACTGAGCAAACTCCAGATGCAAAGTTAAAATGAAGAGTAGAATACAGGCTTGTGAAATGAGTTTTAAACAGTAGTAGACATTTTGAGTATTTATTATAGATGTGAGAAGACAACATTTCAAAATAAAACAATATTTATTCTCATACGGTGGCATTAACACACCCGCCCACCCATACATGTAGAGTCGCATTAAGATTTCATAGATTCTAAAACAATTTTCCAAACTTTATTAATTATTCAGCGAATTAAATAAATAGCATTAGAGTGTATTGCTTACTTCATTTCAGTGTTTTAATTTTTGAAAATTAATGGTTAAATTCTCGAATAAAACAAACGCAAACTTGAAATTATGTCTAAAAACTCAACTCCACTGGAATCCTAAAATTGCTACTCTAAAATTGCTACTAGTGTCAAAACCCCTAGTTTTGACACTAGTGAAAGTTGGCAAAGAAACTTACTATCTGGATTCTTATACTTAAAAAAAGAAAGCAATTTTTTTGTCAATCATTTAAGGATTCCCTAGTACTTTAAACTTGCTTTTCAGGCAAAACCTGTTTCTCACTAAAATTACTTGCAAAGTGTTTGGACTTATTTTATGGTTTTATAAAATTGCTTGATCATACTATAACTCTTACCTGTTTTTTTTATTCATTCTTAAAGCCTCCTGAGCTGATATATATAACAAATAATAAGGTTAACGTACCTTTTGTCGTCTTCAGCTACAAAATCCTATTTATTGGATGACCGGTTTCAGAGTAAAAACTCCATGTACAATCCATTGTACAATGGATGTGAACATGGAGTTTTTACTCTGAAACCGGTTATCCAATAAATAGGATTTTGTAGCTGAAAACTCCATGTTCACATCCATTGTACAATGGATTGTACATGGAGTTTTTACTCTGAAACCGGTTATCCAATAAATAGGATTTTGTAGCTGAAGACGACAAAAGGTACGTTAACCTTATTATTTGTTATCTTATGAGAGATTGTATACTCAGATGTATACCAGTTAAATCTAAATTTTAAAAGAAATTTTTATATTTACATGTAATACATGTCAACAAATTTAACTATACTACATGTGTAATTAAATTTAGAAAAACAATTTAAACTACATGTATTATGGGCAAAAAAAAAAAAAAAATCACCTATAAATCTGCCGTCATTAAAGTTATCCGTCCACACTGAGAGCAGTGTTGCCAAGTCCCGCTGACCCAGGTTGATTCGTACATTGTCCACAACCCCAACGACTCGGTAGAGCAGAAGCTGGGCGGACGCTGGTATGTACACGCCTGTCAGAGCGGACACTGCAGTATGATATGCGACTGTCCGTTTGATGTCCAGATGTACACTTATAGGGTCCACTATTGGTTCCTGTTAAAACTCTCTTTCATTAGGAATTTTATATATTAGGAAGTTTTGTATGAGAAACAGTTTTCATTAATTTAAAAACTTGTTCAATATTTCTTAACACGTTTGCTGCGGCACTATAAACCCAATATTCTTAGGTAAGGATTAACAACTTTATCGAGAATTCAACACATTTTATGTGTGCCATCAGTTTTGCCTCACACTTCATATGAACTGAGTTTTTTGTGGAACAATCACTCTTCTTTGTTTTGTAAGCGTTCAAAATGGCAATGCCAAATAAAAATCCTGCCAAATGTGAAATACCTAGTGCCGTATGCTTCCTGAATGAACAAAATCTTCAGCCTATTGAAATTTATAGGCAAACTAAGCAAATTTACGGTGACTGTTCAATGAATGAGTCTTCAGTGAGAAAATGATGTTTGATGTAGAACCAAGGCAGACCAGTGTGCATAATAATGAACAAAGTGGAAGCCCTTTTCTCATTACAGATGATCTGACAGAGAAAAATTGAAAAAAAGGATTCAGTTTGGCTGGCGTTTCACTTTGACCGTATTACACAACTATTTCCCTCAATTTTCAAGATCACTCTCTCATAAAATAGTAACAGAACACATTGGAAACAACAAATGTGCTCATTGGGTGCTTTATGTGTTGACTGAGGTCCACAAGGTTTAACAGATGGAGCCACCTTTGAGTTTTTAAGCTAAAATGACAAAGTCAATGATGAATTTCTCAACTGCATTGTAACGGGAGACAAAACTTGGGTTTCCTAGCAAATAATAGACAGATCATCAATCTATGGAGTGGCCCCATTCAAACTAATTCTCAAAACCAAGAAAGGAAAATCCAAATTTGAACACAGAAAAGCTATGAAAACTGTGTTTTGGAACTAAAATTATTTTCAACTCACATGTGGGGTTATTTCATGTGGAATTCTTGCCAAGAGGAGGAACAATAAACTCAGTTGCCTACATTGAAATTCTATGTGCCATCCAAAACAAAAGACAAAAATGCTGTATTCAAAGGTGTTCTTGATACATGACAATGTTTGGTCTCATGTCAATAAACAGATATAGGAAGAACTTCACAGCCTTAAGTGGGAAATCTTTGGACATCCAACATATATGTCAGGCTATAGCCCTGACTTACCATCCAGTGATTATCACTTTGGCCCAAAATTTATAGCTTTTTTGATAGGAAACAGTGGGAGGAAAACAACGAAGACCTCAAAGAAGATGTGACATCATGGCTTCAATCTTTGGCAGCTGAAAAACACGAAATCGGCATAGAAAAAAAAAAACGTTTCACGTTACAATAAATGCCTGGACAGCTATGGCAACCGTATATAAAAATAGATTAAGGTTGTAAGTAAAATTTGGTGCTTATATCTATTTTTTATTTTGTTATACCAAAACCTTCTTTGTTCTCTGGGAAACCCTCATAATAAGTTGTGGGAGATGGTATCCAACTTGAAACAGCCAACAGCCTAATAAAGATGTAAGTGAAGGTCATCGCACACAGGAATTTGCTACATAACGCCTATCAGAGAAGACATCTGAGGAATAGCTGAGCAGTGGAGGTAGCAAATTGAGATTTATCAATTTAGTAAAAAAAAAACTTGTACACAGCTTCCAAAAATAGATTATTTCACTGAAACAATTTTTTGTTGTTACCTATTCTCCTTCGTACTCAGATTTATGTTTCCCTATTCAGTTCCTTCATCTGAACTAGATTGTTTTGTGAATAGGTAAATTTATCTAATGAAAGTTGTTTTATGGGAAAAACCATATGGAGCAGTTGTTATTACGAGTTATATCCACTTGTTTTCTATCTTTAGAGAACATATTTTTATAAAAAGATTTATTTTTACAATTCATTAAAAATTGTTTTCAGAGTGTAATTTTCAACTTATAAAACAAATTTATTAAACAGATTTTTCTATTACATGATAACTTATATCTTTTCAAAGTAATATTTTAAAAAAATAACTGCTATGCCTTGTAATTAATTGACACATTTTTATTTCTCCGAAATCTACAATCGTCCTGATAATATGGGATACAAAAGTAACAGGCTGTACAGTAAGTATAAAACAGACAAGAAAAGAGTTAAATCACAACACAAGGAAAAAAATATTAATCTGTAGTGTTCCATATAGATTTTGACATCTCCACCCAGCCACATGTGTGCAGTTCTGATGATCCTTCCACTTGCACAAACACATACAGGAGAAATTACCCCCTCACATACCCACACACGTTCAATGGTAATTTTATTAGTAAAATCAAAGAATCAGAACATTACCTGAACCTGGAGGGAGCCTGCCAGTGTCATAACAGCACGACACAGCTGCACTGATCCTAGTTTTACAAGAATGTTGTCTACCACTGGAACTGAGCTATCAAGCCCACTTCCAGAGATTTCCTTGAAGAAGTTCTCCACACTCAGATCTCCTGAAACGGGTGTGGATATTATAAATTTAGGTTAAATTATTCGCATGCCTATAAGTAATGGACATTAAATCAGTGCTTAAAGGCTAATGCGGCTTACAGTTTATGGGCAACTATGCGTGAGTGGTTAGTTTACATGTGACCTTGGTCCTCATTTAGCATTTTATTGCTGGGTGAGTTAACACTATAACTTAAAGTTCATTTGGTAATATGTGGTGTTTTTTTTCTATTATACGACTGTATAACTTTATAGCTAGCTAAATTTTGAGGGGGGTAAAAAGCGTAAGTAACAATAGTAAACTCGCTCACCCAGCTGTTTCGTGTTCTGCCGGTGAACCTCTGATGAACTGTTTGGTGAAATTTAGCTTTCTCCTCCGACCTCTGTAACCCCTTCCACCAATTCTGCCCTCCCTGATTAGTTTTCTTTATCAGAGAGGTCAGAGTCAGCCGGCATTCTTTTGGTGAGCTCGATACCGACCGGACCTGCCTGGCTTGGTACCCCCGATACGATCGCTACATATGTATATTTTGTGAGTAGTTGGCCACTATTGAACTTTTAAACATTTAATATTTTATACATCGTTATTTATTATCTCTAGTGGCATAGTTCCTATTGTATATCATGCATTATCGAAATTTAACATAGTAATTGAGGGGTTTCTTTTTATTCTTTAATCGACATTATATTACATTTAAATTAAAAGTTAAATTTTTAATAGCACTGATGGAACACATGGGTGGTAATCAGGCTAATTAACACATTACGTATAGAAATTCAGCCTTTTACAATTTTTTTATTCTAGTGAACGCTCTGCTGGCAACGTTATTAGTTTTTTTTTTATTAACAATATTTTTATAATTTTATTTTATTAATGGTCATGGGGTAGCGATGATGATTACTTGCGGCTGCTAGTCAGCTGAGCCTAAAGCTGAGCTACCCAACGTACTGGGCAATTCCGACGGCGATATTTCGAAACCTCCTTTGGAGAGGTGAGTATATGTGGGAAATTTCCCCTAGGAAAATACCATCACAAGTTTTCCATAGAAGCTGTATGACTAGTTTTTGCTTTATATTCATAAAAAAAGTTCACTAGACCAGTTAATATAATGATAATTTATCTTATCAGGCTGGACGATGGTAATAGCTATTACTTCTTTTCTTACAAGCTACTCCGAGTTGCTTGCCGTGCGTTCATCAGCAGTGTACAGTTAAAGTAAAGCTTAATTCAAGGCTGTAACGTCTAGTGCATGAGATAGATAGCAAGGAAAAAGTCGTAAATTGTTTACGTAGTAAAGGGATACTGCAAAACACAAGTTATTGTGTTGCGGGGAAAGAAATGTCGGTTAGTTTAACTGATGCTCATGCGGTCATATTATAGAAAATACTCATCTAATGTAGGTAAATATAGTAAAATCTAAAACTTAAGAAAAGTAATATTTGGTAATAGTTAAATAGTTTTGTAATTAGCATAATACATATTGGTACTGAAATAGTTAATTCACATTTAATAATGGTGTTAAAAAGAATAAAACTGAATTCCACTGTGACATGGAGAGGATTATAAATTTGAAACATTTTATTTTTCAAAAAATTTTTTTTCAAATCATTAACATAATAATGATAATAATATTTTATTGTCTTTGTACATATGAATTGCAGACATTCAAAAATACTTATATATAAGAATGTAATGTAAAATTTATTCTAAATTTCATTAGGGAAATAAAATTATTTTTTTTAATTTTTACAGTAAATAATAAATAATACTAAACAAATTATTAAAAATCAAGCTAAAATTAACTTTCTCACCCATATTAAATATAATCAAGTTGGGAGAGGCGAGTTTCTGAGGCAAAAGAAGTGACGGAGCTTGGATGTCCAAAGACAAGTGAATTCTAGTGTCCCACCCTCGCAGCAGGGCTATCTGCTCGGTGAGACGTCGTTCTGCAGAGTGAAGCAGGCTTACCAACAGTCCAGGTCGAATGAATGGCTCCATAAAATGCTGTCAATAACATTGAATTAGGCTTTTTTATCTTTGAATTGTTTGATTATACAGTAGAGCCTCGTTATCAGACATTCCTTTCTAACTGACGCACTTGCGCCAAAAAGAATACTGTAATAAATATTGTCTGAAAAAAATATATTATTGTTCCATAATGACAAAAACTGTATGTAGCCTACATGATGAGGTTTTTCAACTAGCCAAGTGAGGTTTTGTTGCTTTTTGGATTTGACTTTCTGTATTTGAAGAGAAATAAAGAATAAGTTACCAAATGTTGCCTGCAGGACTGGTTGGAGGCCGTGCGAGACCGAGCTAAGTTACAAAGCTATTTCATGCTATGCTAGAAATAATAACGGGAAACTTATGAATAATAAATAGGTGTATAAGTATAATACATACATAATTATGTATTGAGCATATATAATTATAATTGAGCAGATGTAGCAAGAGATCTGATAGTCCGAGAAGTGAAGATAAGGTACAGAGGGGATGGGGGGGGGGTGAAAGCTAACAATATGGCAGTAACCAACTAAGATAACATTATTCTAACTCTGTTACTACTATCATTCTGCTGCTTCACTTACTCCTTGAAGCTCTTCTCTAGCTCAGAATCTTTGCTAGACCTACTCTCCTGTACTTCTAATGTGTTCATGGTGTATATTTCAGTAGTATTCCTACTTATAAGTGTTACACAAACTCCTAATTAATTTGCAAAATATCAATTTAGTATTTTGTATAATGATGAAATTTATACTTACATGAATGTCCACAAACATCTTGTAGAAGAGGACAAAGCGAATTCGCCCAACGTGAAGTTTAAGGCTGCCGTCAGATTTAACATCGTCTCTCTTCATGTGAACATCTGTGTGATTGTACAACCTAGGACTGTGCCTCACATACTTCAAGTCTACCACTCCATCCTCATCCGCTGCCAGTACCTAAAATGAAAAAGACAAAGTTTAAATAACATTTAACAGCATATTAAAATCACAATCAAAAATTATTTTCAAAGATAGATTTATCAGATTTAGTAAGCTACTAGTTAATAGGAATATCAATTTATATAATTTTTGAAATATTAAAAAATCTAACAATTCCATAACAAAGGTGTTATTTTGAGGTTTTCACATATTTCTCGAAATTGCTGTAGAAACATTATAAAAACTAATTCCTTTATTGCAGTCATAAATTCATATGAACATTACTCATATAACTGACATAAAGTTAATGATATCTAAATAAATATATCGACTCCATCATTCAGACATACACATCTAAAAACCTCATCAAACACCAACTTCTCAATATCACAAAAACATATACAAAGACATAAACTTCTCAATTACACTCGTAAATGTTGTGTGTTAGAATCAGGATTCTCCATGCCTTTTAGAAATGATGTATTGATATTTACTGAATCAAATTATGAAAAAAATTTGTTTTTAGTAGGTAAACATTGTTCTTAAAAAAATATAATTGATTATGCATCAAAAGTCTATTTATAAGTGACAAATCATAATACAGATATTTTGAAATGTTTCTAAATTTATGCTGTATGTTACTGCTACCAAACCAGGTATAATAGAGTTTTATTAAACACCCTTAGCCACTAGATTGATAGCCCCTCGTGAAAAATCGGGCAAAACGAATGTCACTATGTCGTTCATGATCATTATCTAAGTGACAATGAGCTAAAGTATGCATATTCCTTCCCACTCACTTCTTCATCTTCCACCCTCCTGAATCAATAGGTATTAAAATTATACTGTTCTACTTGTAAATTACGGCTTAGACATTTAGCCAATTGAAAGTGTTTGGGAGATTGTAGGCAATAGGTTGGATGCTCGGTCCCCTTAATACCGACATGGCGTCCGCTTGATGGTTGCTATCGGCGTGGACACTACTAGAGAAGTCTGGGGTGTCCATGTTAGATCCGCACAGAGTAATCACTGTGCGGATGTTGTGTGGGGGAGATAACTGAGTATCAGGCTTGTCAATTAGCTGAAAATCAGATCAGCACTACGTGGTTTGGGTTCCACGTAAATCTGTAGGTCCCTTAGTTGCCCTGGCTGTTGGGCTATTAATAAATTGCCCTTTCTGAGGAACAGTTGAACTCAGTTAGTAACCAGACTACACTCATCCACACTCATCCTACACTCATATAACCATTCATATTCACCTTAAAATACCAACAATGTTGTGTCGGCGTCTCATATGTAAGAAGGTTAATTTTAAATCGTATACATGTAGTTCATAAATGAATTAACTACTTACTTTCGGATAAAGAGTCATGTCAGAAAGATCGTCTATTGAGATGCTGCTCAGGTAAAATCTAAGTACCATCCTCTCATTGGCTTTAAACATGCAGTCACTTTCCAAACCTCCAACCTAAGAAAAAAAGAAAAATCTACAATTTTATAACTTTATTTTTTATAAATTAAAATGTAAATTGATATTTCTATAACATTCAATTTGTAATTTAGTAATTAATTAAAACAAATTAACTACACTTCTGGAAATATAAATGGGAATTGATATTAGAATAGTCATGTGATTGCCTGAAGTCAATCCAAACAATGGATCACATAGTTACAGAATGCCCTCTGCGCTTTTTTATGGAGGGATTGGCTAGCATAAATAGAATCAGTGAGGTGGGTCTGAAATGGCTTAATAGATTTGATTTAGCTTTTTAACAGATCACTTGATACATTTATTAATATCACTTAATTTTCTGACTTTTTGCAAATATACATAACAGCTTTTATATTTTATAAATTAATAAATGGTAGCTGACAAAACAAACCATACACTATATATATGTATACAAGTTTTATATATATATATAAATAACTTATGTATATATATATATATATATATATATATATATATATATATATATATATATATATATATATATTTAGCTAAATATTAAAAAAGTTTTGCAATGAATAGATTACCTTGAATTCAAGGAATTCCATGTCCGTATCACATAGCCGCACTCTGAATTGAGACATCCGTGTAGAATAGCTAAATTTGGTAGCCCCTGGAGGAATAGGTGGGTCACGAGGAGGTACCCATAGTTTGCACTGTAGGGGTTTGATGTACTGCTTGGCTTTTGACCACAAGTCAACATCTCTACTCTGAACTCTGTAGAAAAATAATATGAAATAGGAATAGCAAAAAACATTTTGTCCAGGAAGCCAGTTTACCAAATGAGTTTTGTTTTTGTAAAATAATATTTAAATTTACGAAGGTAATTTTTAAAGTAAAAACTGATTGCGCATTGTGCCTGCGCCTCAGTCACGTGACATCCATTCAAGGTCAGCTATTACTGGCCTGTCTGCGTCAACGCCGCAATTCCGTTTCACGTCTTTACCGATGTTGGTTGTGTGTTTATACTACTTTGTTTGTTACCATGTCAATCAGTAACTATGCCGACTGTGAAGTGTGCTTGAAATGCTGAAAGATACTGTGAAACATTATTGAAGCTTAGGCACGCTATTCAAAACCGCCAGCGTCTCTAGTGGTGTCCTTCTGCTTCACAACAATGCTTGTATTTGCTAGTTTTAGTAATTTTTTTTATTGAAATTGAATTTTATTGAAATTGCTATAGTTAGACCATTGGTTCACATATTGATTTAGATGGTGGTTTGTTAATAGGCTTAAATTATTTAGCCTTCTATCTTAGTCCTGATGGTTCTCCCGTCCAATGTTTAATTTTATACAAGTATTGAAGACCCACCTACTCATTGTTCAAATGATAGGCCTCTTGACCATTTTCAAAGGGTAATTCAGTCAATAATCTGAATGAAACTTTTAAACTTGAGGGTGCTGAATATGCATTGGCCTCGCAACTATTCAGATGCAACTATCCAGCATCTGTCACATCCAGATCAGCTTAAAAAGAGGTATTTTTTTATGTAGCCACCATATTGATCCGGATAGTCATGAATCCACTGTATTTATCAACATTGATCAACATAATATATATGTACAAAGTAATTCGCGAGGGTTGGGCACATCTTCATGGGGTGATAGTAGTTACAAAAACAATCTGTATGTTAACAATTCGCCCCAAGAATTTTATAATTTTTTATAATTATTTATTTTTGAGTTACGTTAACTCAACAAAGTGACTCACTTCTGCAGGAGGTACTGCAAGTACTTGTTGAGTGTGACGAAGGCCTCACGGTGAAGGATGACACTGATGGAAGAAAAGTCAACAACCAATGACTGCTCCACACTGTGGAAGTGACTTTTGAAGTCTGGACAGTTTGCCCTTACCTATCACAGAAAATAAAAATAATGTAAATGTATTTCCTTATTAGCATGTTATTGGTTGATGAAAATGTGCAGTTAACTATTAAGTATGAAAGCCAAAACATAGGTTTTATCTTGGAATATGTAAGGACGAGTGATTGTGCATTAGAATATAAATTATAATGTACAAAAGTGACTTCTCTGAATATAACAATTAAGAATGATAGTTATGAAATATGCTATTTATTATAGCTGTCCTTTATTATTTAGATAAAAAAATATATTTTCTAAATAGTTGATCTAAAAAATAATATACAGGCTTATTCAAAAAGAAGTAGATACATTTCTACATCTATAAAATTGAAACTGCATTCTTTATTGATCATTTTGTAATATAACCAACATTACAAAATGATCAATAGTGTAACTATATGCTGAAGTTTTATTATAACAGCTAATTTATGAAATACTGTTGCTAGATAACATCCGGTCACACACATAGAAATAATACTGTGGTTATATGCGTAGCAGGGATTCCCTTGCCTTTCTTACTCTAATTATTATGATTTTATTTGCTTAATCAAATACATGTTGCATATGATCCTTTAATATGTTTGTCCATGTAAACAATTATTATGATAGTTTAATGAATGCTTCCTAATATCTTAACAAATTATTACAACATTTTTAAGATTTGTAATAATTTTCTACTTGTATTTTGGCAAACAGAGCAACATGGTTACACGCACAGGCTGATTATCAGGGTATTTAAATTTTGAGGACATGATTGAGAACCAGTTTTGATTGTTACAAATACATTTATTAATAAAAAACTAAAATTACTGGATCGTTTGATTTATCTATAACATTAAACATTTATTAAGATAAATGTTAATTCATCAGGAAATCAGAGTCCTCAGAATCTGCAGCTTGAGGCTGAACAATATTTGTTATTGAATTACTCTCTAATTCTTCTTTTTCAAAAATATCTAACAAGTTCAATATACCCTCTGTATTATACTATTATATATAAACAATAAAAATACACAAATAAATATACAAAATAGACAAACAAAATAAATATATATATAAAAAAAATTAAATCAGACAGGTTAAATCAAAGTGTATTTTTTGTTTTGACCTACATTTCAATCGTGTGTAAAACAGGTTTACACACATGGGTGGGAATCTCCAGTCAGGCTAAGCATAGCTATACTGTAGATCAAGCCACACTGATCTCTAAAAGAGTTTCGGCACTTGGAGTAATGGCATGTTTTTGATACTAAAAAAAAAAAAAAATAATAATTGGGATTTTCCGTGGTTCGTGTAATAAGTTGTTAATAATTGTGTTGTGAAAGCTTTTTGTGTATCTACAGTAATTAGAGAAAACTGAAGTGTAACAGTAAGATAAGTTACTGAAGTGCAATGCTGTTTTAAGACAGGCTGAAAAATATCTCAACAGGTATGCAGTCTATTTACGATTCAAATAAGAAATTATAAAATGTTTTCTATAATGAATGTTTTCTTGTTGATCTGTTTGTGTAAATCAACAAGATCTGAGAAGCCAAAACTGCTAGTTAATTGTGTATAACATGCTCATGCTTCTATTCGGCATAGTTAAAATAAGTCAACGTACAAAGTGGGTAAGTATAGAAATTCAAATTCTACAGCCATCCTTTAGAAGGATTTTGATAAACATAATTATATGACAACTTACAAGCCTGTTGCAAACATTAGGTGATAATGATAACAAGAATGTTTGACATTCTGGGTTTGACACCAGAGAAGTTTTGTTGAAGATGGATTTATTGATCAGTATTCTTTGGTGAAGAATTAATGTTCCATGTCAAAGTAAATGCCAAGAAACGCACTATATGTATCTGGCGAACAGATAACTCAAGAGAAACTTTTAAACACTATAGAGATTCTCTTTAGCTAAATGTCTCTTGTGCTATACCAAAGCAAAATATATTTAGGCCTTTCTTCTTTCAAGAAATTATAGTCAGAGGCACATCCTACTAGGGCATGGTTAGTGAATGGTTTATCCCTCAGCTAGAGGGAGGCAGTATTGACAATATAATGTTCAGGAGGAACACTGCCGCATTGGCATCAAGATGTCAGAGAATAGCAGTAAGTGCAGGTACCGTATCATTGGATTGGTCTTGCAATTGACCCCAGTGTCTTTCTCATGTGTTAGATACCTAGCATTCCAGAATTGACGTGATGTGAATTGGTCTTGCAATTGACCCCAGTGTCTTTCTCATGTGTTAGATACCTAGCAGTCCAGAATTGGTCTTGCAATTGACCCCAGTGTCTTTCTCATGTGTTAGATACCTAGCATTCCAGAATTGACGTGATGTGAATTGGTCTTGCAATTGACCCCAGTGTCTTTCTCATGTGTTAGATACCTAGCATTCCAGAATTGACGTGATGTGAATTGGTCTTGCAATTGACCCCAATGTCTTTCTCATGTGTTAGATACCTAGCATTCCAGAATTGACGTGATGTGAATTGGTCTTGCAATTGACCCCAGTGTCTTTCTCATGTGTTAGATACCTAGCATTCCAGAATTGACGTGATGTGAATTGGTCTTGCAATTGACCCCAGTGTCTTTCTCATGTGTTAGATACCTAGCATTCCAGAATTGACATGATGTGAATTGGTCTTGCAATTGACCCCAGTGTCTTTCTCATGTGTTAGATACCTAGCATTCCAGAATTGACGTGATGTGAATTGGTCTTGCAATTGACCCCAGTGACTTTCTCATGTGTTAGATACCTAGCATTCCAGAATTGACGTGATGTGACTTCCTTCTGTGAGTTATTTTTGAAAATCAAGTTTGTATTCCCTAATATCTTTGAGCCTTTTGGAATCAAGGCAATACATGAGAAGAGCTTTAGAGATTGTTGCCACAGATACCCTTAACATTGTCTGGTCAGAACTTGACTCCAATTGATTTCTGCCATGTAACCCGTGGGGATTATAAATAATATATATAGAATTGCTAAATAGAATATTGAAATGTCCTCTTTGTAGTGCTAATATTCTTTTCTGCTGATTTGCATTAAAAAGTGTTTATTCCTTTTAGAATATCCCTGTATGTTAATAAAACATCACTAATCCCATTTTTATCATATAACTTATCAACGTATTTGAGTAAGTTGTTTTGTTTCCCTCACCTTCCTGTAAAGGAGAGAAATAACATCCCCCGAAGGGTCAGATGATATCAACTCTAGATACTGGCCTGCGAGCCCAGTATGAAGCTTGTCTACCAGTTGTATGCCCCCAAGCGATGCTTGTACTGCGGGGCCGTATTCCATCAGAGCTGTGTCACATACTAGCTTGGTTACTCGCAACATCAGATAGGGCTTGTCGATTCGGTTGCTGGACCGACACAGTTGAATCACAACCTGAAATAATAAAAAACTCAAATATCTTGAAGATAATTTTTAAAGTACGTTATCTTGATTTCATACAGATACAAAATCTTAATAGGCTATATATAATCCATAAACGATACTCACTCATCACAAAATTTCCGGAAACACTGAATAGATTTTAATGAAATTTGGAAGGAATTTAGCTTTTGTATTACAGAGACTCAGTAAGTAAGAATTTATTGAAATTCAATTCATAAGGGGTAGAAACAGTCCTTCAAGGTTTTATTTTTTCCATAACAGTAACATTGGCATACGTTTAATTAAATTATTTATTTCAAACAGCTGATATAAAAAGAAAAAAGAGAAGACACAAAAGCTTGGCTAATTTGATTTTCAATTTGAATGTTTAAGGTTACATAAACTAACTCAACATGTTACACTTCTTTAATTTCATCTAAAGTAGATTTATTGGATTTTCTAGACTATAAAACATTTGTTATCAAGGAGAAGGGCAGCAAGCTGAGCTTTTACATTGATTTATTAGTTCAGAGAGAAGTAAGCATAAGAACCACCTCATAGCCAAGCAAGGGCTGTCAGCTAATATATACTTGTCAACTAAATCTTTTGAATTCAACTCATAAACTTATGAGTTGAATTCAAAAGATTAATTCACTGTGTTAGAATCATTAATTCAATACTTTAGTAGGCAATACATACTACCTTTCTGAGAAGCAGACATTTTTTTATGTATGTATTGCTACATCTGGTTTTAAATTCAGTTAAAGGAAGTTTAAGAGAAATTCAAAAGAAACAAATTTCCATTACATTAAATGGTATCAAAAATAGACATAGTTGATTCTGTCAGCGATGGAATTTTACACTCTCAATGGAAGTATTTTGAATTTATGCCTCCGTAAAAACATTTAAATGGTCATCGGATATATTACTATCAGCATTTGAGTCTTGAATACCTCTCCAATAACAAATCTGAGGAGCATAGTGATGGCATTGTTTGGGGAGACGTTGTCATCAAAACCTGGTAGATCTACTGTACGTGCCCACAACTCCATCTCTTCATCACTGTGTTCTGATGATATAAAGCTCCTGCGACAGAGATTAAACTGGGTCATAGGATATTTGTAAAGTATACTTTTCAATTTTAGTTTAAATTACTTAAACCTTATAGAATAATATTACAAAAAAATTTGAAAAAAAGAATTTATTATGAGCTGCGTAGAATAATAAATCATGAAGGGAAATTTATTAAACTATACAGTACCAATTGTTCAATTAATTTATAAATTCAACAAAAGCTCGGATAAAAAACAACGAAAGAATGGATGGAAGAAGGAATACAATGTTTGAATAGGTAAAGAAATAGATAAAAACCAACATGTAATGTGTATTCAAAAGAGTACTATTAGAACCATTTCTCTAAAACTTTATATGAAAACATATTTTTATAATCATAATGCATTATTACCAAAATCACTCCCTCTAAAAACTGTTGTTGCTGGCATGTTTGATCAAACTGCCAAATATTAGTTAAGATCTTTTACATTATTTTACTTAGTCCGTTATTATTATTTTTCCTAAATACTAAGATGATATTGGTCTTGACATACATATTAAATATATTCATAAATTAATAATGAAATACAAATTAGTTTATTTCCTTAAAATATGCTGGGGACAGTGCAACTGTTGTTTGTTTATTACAAAATAAATAATAACATCCCATAACTATAAAATCCATAACTCTAAAAGTTAAAGTTAAAGATCGTCTTACTTTACCAGGCAAAATTAGGGCTAAGAAGGCCTCTCTAACCCTTAACCTGGGGACCAATGGCTTAAGGCCGACTTCTGAACCACCACCAGTGATGGGGCAGGCGGGCTGCGTGCAAGGACGGGATCGCTCAGATAGTCCCCCATCCAAGGGAGACCCATCTGAAATGATTTAAGCGTTCTATGTACGCTTTCTTCATAGAAGCGTGCCCAACATTATTACTGTGCTCATTTTATTTTCATTAGCAATGTGTGTGTGTGTGTGTGTGTGTGTGTGTGTGTGTGTGTGTGTGTGTGTGTGTGTGTGTGTGTGTGTGTGTGTGTGTGTGTGTGTGTGTGTGTGTGTGTGTGTGTGTGTGTGTGTGTGTGTGTGTGTGTGTGTGTGTGTGTGTGTGTGTGTGTGTGTGTGTGTGTGTGTGTGTGTGTGTGTGTGTGTGTGTGTGTGGTGTGTGTGTGTGTGTGTGTGTGTGTGTGTGTGTGTGTGTGTGTGTGTGTGTGTGTGTGTGTGTGTGTGTGTGTGTGTGTGTGTGTGTGTGTGTGTGTGTGTGTGTGTGTGTGTGTGTGTGTGTGTGTGTGTGTGTGTGTGTGTGTGTGTGTGTGTGTGTGTGTGTGTGTGTGTGTGTGTGTGTGTGTGTGTGTGTGTGTGTGTGTGTGTGTGTGTGTGTGTGTGTGTGTGTGTGTGTGTGTGTGTGTGTGTGTGTGTGTGTGTGTGTGTGTGTGTGTGTGTGTGTGTGTGTGTGTGTGTGTGTGTGTGTGTGTGTGTGTGTGTGTGTGTGTGTGTGTGTGTGTGTGTGTGTGTGTGTGTGTGTGTGTGTGTGTGTGTGTGTGTGTGTGTGTGTGTGTGTGTGTGTGTGTGTGTGTGTGTGTGTGTGTGTGTGTGTGTGTGTGTGTGTGTGTGTGTGTGTGTGTGTGTGTGTGTGTGTGTGTGTTGTGTGTGTGTGTGTGTGTGTGTGTGTGTGTGTGTGTGTGTGTGTGTGTGTGTGTGTGTGTGTGTGTGTGTGTGTGTGTGTGTGTGTGTGTGTGTGTGTGTGTGTGTGTGTGTGTGTGTGTGTGTGTGTGTGTGTGTGTGTGTGTGTGTGTGTGTGTGTGTGTGTGTGTGTGTGTGTGTGTGTGTGTGTGTGTGTGTGTGTGTGTGTGTGTGTGTGTGTGTGTGTGTGTGTGTGTGTGTGTGTGTGTGTGTGTGTGTGTGTGTGTGTGTGTGTGTGTGTGTGTGTGTGTGTGTGTGTGTGTGTGTGTGTGTGTGTGTGTGTGTGTGTGTGTGTGTGTGTGTGTGTGTGTGTGTGTGTGTGTGTGTGTGTGTGTGTGTGTGTGTGTGTGTGTGTGTGTGTGTGTGTGTGTGTGTGTGTGTGTGTGTGTGTGTGTGTGTGTGTGTGTGTGTGTGTGTGTGTGTGTGTGTGTGTGTGTGTGTGTGTTGTGTGTGTGTGTGTGTGTGTGTGTGTGTGTGTGTGTGTGTGTGTGTGTGTGTGTGTGTGTGTGTGTGTGTGTGTGTGTGTGTGTGTGTGTGTGTGTGTGTGTGTGTGTGTGTGTGTGTGTGTGTGTGTGTGTGTGTGTGTGTGTGTGTGTGTGTGTGTGTGTGTGTGTGTGTGCGCATGTGTGTGTGACGTGTGCACAAGTTTTTAAGAAAGTTACTTTAGAGAAAAAATAGAATTTCTTTAGGCTTGATAAGAGCCTTGGTGATACAAGACAGTAAAATACTGTTTGTTGCATCTAAATTGTATTGTATGCATCAGCTTCAATGTTCACTCTAATATGATTCTCAAGCCATACTCGATGTTGCTTGCGATAACGTTGGAACCAGAGGGTCAAGGCCAATGGCAACTATACTACTATAGACTATTACTACTATAGACCTTATTACTATTCAAAACTGCTATTTTTTATTCCTTCCATCTCTTCAATGGAATTAAGGTAAAACGAAAGTTGAAGATTTTGCCAGGTGAAGTTAGGGTTAAGAAGACCTTTCTAACACTTAACCTGGAAAGGCTGTTGCTTAGAAAGTTAACAATACCACACCAAAAAATATTCAGTGGCGAGTCTTGTAATTAAGACTTAAAGAGTAATTTAGGACATTGTCTATAGATACATAAATATTGAATATGGTAGGTTTTGTTTAATAATCGCTTTATCTAGCTTTTACTGCATTAAATTCACTTCAAAGGGCTAGGTTCGAGGTTAGTTTAAGCAATGATTGGAAATTAAGGCACATTAATGATTAAATACAGTGCTGATATAAAATAATGAATAAAACATACTTATCCACTTCTAGCATGGCCATCTTCGCTGCAGCTTTGTTGGCAGTAGGCATTGGCTTGTTTTTCAGATTCATTTCTGTAGCTACCAAAGTTGCCTTTATCTCAGCTAGTCTCAAGGATGAATATTGTACGTCCCCCTCATCCTTAAACGCAACTGTCTGCAGAGCTGCTGAAGACAATGACACATGAACTGTGTTCGCAGTTGGAAGAGGAAGATTGTCCAAAAAGTCCAGGACACAGCCAATCTTGCGGTCCGATAAGTTCAGTTTCAAACTAGTCACTGTCACATTTAGTTTGTGCCTGAAATAGTACGAATAAATAAATGACATCATAATCAGAATGTATACATACTAAAATAACAAATGCACCAACGTTGATTCCTTTCATTGAATGTTAAGAGTATGATTTTTAACAATTTTTCTTCTAAGTAAACCAACCAGTTTTTAAGGCACTTGATAAAAAAAAAAAAAAGAAATTATACTAAAATTAATAATGAGTATTCATGCCAGACTATAATCATACAGTGAATAAAGCAAATATCCATTGAAGATTTTGCTTGTCTAGCTATACACTTAAAGAACTAAATAATCATGGATAAATACAATTCACTCCTGATAGTTCGACAATACGACACACTCAGTAGTTCAAAGCCATTTGAATCACCGATCTAGGCTATACTTTGTACAGTGCAAATGTTTCATGTCTCGACAGGATTGACAAATCTCAAGTATTTCCATTAGTTTCTAGCTGCGTTCAGTTGAGGCTGCCATGCAGTGTAGCACAAACGACAAAAGGCATCTACACAAGACGACACAATTGAGGAGGCGGTGGAAACGGAATACGTTTTCAGTTGTGATGAAGCTATTTCGGCTGTTAACACTTTAATACACTGGTGCGAGAAACGTGAACGTGACCTTAGCAACGTTTTATGTCAAAATGAAATAAAAATCGTCTTTATTAGGGGTGAAGTTTGCTTTAGTACAGTAAAAGGATAAAATGGTCTACTTAAAAGAACATCTCAACACACTTGACTTCACAAAACTATAATAGTATGGTCGGAGGGATCCATTCCATGTTCACTGGCAGCACTTAACAATGGTAGGGATTCCTCTTATGCCCACTGAGCCTTTTACCCTTTCCACGCGTATTACGGGATTTCTCGCAACGTTATATTTACGTAAAACGCGTATTACGGTATTTCTCGCATTTGAATACTTTGAGATAAATATTTAAATTTAAGTGATAAAACTATACTAACGTGTACGTAAATGGTTATTGAGGTAATTTTGAAGACAACAGAAAGGATGACAACGTTTTTTGTCATCGTGACCTTCATGCACCGTCGCCATGGCAACCGAGCGGCCATTGTGTGCTGCTACGCCGCGTGTATTATGGGATTTCGCGGACCACCCAGATGAGTGTTTTGAGTTATTTCACACAAAAAAAAAAAAACATTCTAGGGATACTTGTAAGTGCTTGTATGTCATCTATATTAGTAAACTTGTAAATAATTATTATGATTACATATATATTTTAGCTTAATATAATTTAATTTTTTTATAGATTTATGAGTAAATAAACAGAATAATTGTTCAACGATGGGAATTTTACAAATTGCTGTATATTAAATATTGATTTAAAAATGCCAGTTTGGATTGTGTTTTCTTAACAGTTGTTGGCCTTATAACAAAATTCCAAATAGAACTTTAAACATTTTTAAAATATTTTTTTTTTTTATTTATGACACGTTTAAAAGAAATAGCAAATTTCTTATGTAGCGTGCAAAGGGTTAATAGCTCAATAGCTACAGCTTAAAGCAAAATTATAACCATCTAGTATTTGTTTGAGTGTTCTCTAACTCACGAGCTAAGTATTTAGTTCTCTCCCTTAGGAAATATCTGACCACTGCCACCACTTGAAACAGAGCTCTAGAATTCTCTAGTAGTGCCCTTGCTGATAGCAACTATTGAATGGATGCCGTGTCAGTATTAATAATAATTTAATAATGATGATAATAATAATTAAATTTTAATTAATAATTATTAATAATGGTTTAAATTAAACTAAAATAATTATTTATTATTCTTAATTAAATTAACAGAACAATCATATAAAAACAAAGCATACAAATATTTTGTTTAGATTTGAACAGGAATTTTGCTGACTTAGATTACTTTGTTACAATTTAAGTGCAACAGAATTTTTGTTTTGTTTTATTATTATTCTATCAGTTTGGTGAAACCAATAACTCCAATTCCTTCAAGTACATGTAGAAAGACTAGTTGATGTAGAAAGACAAATAGTTTTATCTAAATTTATCAAACAGTTATTTTTGTGGCTAAATTTGAAGCAATCAACAGATTTACTTCTGATTAAAAAATTTAAAGCTACTGACCTTATGCCACTGTAAAAGTGCATTTATGACATTATTCATAGTCCATCCCTACCCAAAATCATTATAGTAACGTTGAAATATTTGATTTTTTTCATTGCCTGAACTTCCTGCATAACTAGGAGTTTGCGAAAAGTGATTTTTGAGTTCGAGTCAGTTGAGTCGAGTAGTTGGCATTTTTTTCGAGTATCGAGTATTTTCGAGCGAGTATTTACAGAAGGATTTCCTGTTCATACAAGACAACTGTAAAAGGCAGACACTATCCTAAGCCTATGTTAAGTTTTGCCAGATTCGTAAATATATACATCTAAACTGAACACAATAATTTTGATTTGTTGTTTGTAACTGTAACATTTGATAAATAAAACTTCTTACTTCCTACATTCTATGTGGCATTGTTTTGTTTAACCCTTTTTCCTTTTTTTCAGAACTAATATTATGTAAGAAATTAAGAAAGTATATTTTAATTGAAAAACGTGGATTATAAAGATTTAATCTGTTCACTGATATCACAGATCAGATTTTCTATGCAAGCCAATTATACTGTTTCACAGCCAGCCGATATGTTTATCTGGTGGTTTAGTTCAAAGTGTACCGCGAAAACGTAGTGAAGCTTGTTGGCAAAAGTTGCATCCAACCAAACTGATGCTAAAATTCAGGCATTATCGCCAAATGCAGTCATTAGCTGTGAGAATTGCCTCCTCTCAACAAAAAATTGATTATGTACACGCCAAGAAGAGTGTATCTGTATTCTTTGGGTATTTAATTCAGTAATATCAAGGTTTCAACTAACCGGCAATAAGCTGTGAATTATATAATCAAATTTGAAAATCTGGATGACAAAGACTGTAGTTCAATCAATTGATAATAATAACTAAGCAGGTTTACTACAAATAAATGTTAAAGTTGCTTAGGATGAATTTTTAAATTATGATTGATAATGAAATATGTGCAACGTGAAACTACTTCGATACATGAAGCTGCACCGAACAACAGATAAATAATTATATCATAACGAGGAATTCACGAAAACCTGATGTAATCGAATGAAAACCATAGACGTAGTCGGCTAATACAATAGGTCTACCCGATATTGGCGACGAGATGCAGTCTGAAATATCAGCTAAGTGCCAACTAGTGATACAGTGAAGATTTTGGTCAGCTAAACTATAAACTTATGAATAAAAAACGAGACGTTTGATAAGGCTTCGGTTCAATGACAATTATTTTCCGAATCTCTAAATTCGTCGTATTTTGTTTAGAAAACATCTTCCAACATGTTTCTCCCTCACTTTGGTTAATTCGTGATTGTTTTATAGTTTACATCGACATCGATGTCAATGTGGACAGGGGACCGTTCAGTGAATTTACGAATCAAAATTATTGTACTTTACCACCTTTTACACTCCAACTGTGTTATTGTCTAACCTAGTCAGAAAACCGTTCAACAATTTTACAGGAAAAAATATCGTATGCGCAAATATTACACACAGTTTTGGCGATCTAAGGCGTTTTCAGAATAATAATTAATAGACGTTCATCACGGATATATATATATATATTATTTAACGGAAAATAAAGCAATAATATTTTCACACGCTGTTAGAACGTCATTACCATATTTTATATGATATGATACGGTATTTTCTTACGTCAAACCATTGGATGATTCCCTAATCAGATTACAAAACAAAATAGACCTCAATCGACTCGCAAGAAATATTCGATAATTTCATTTCCGAAAAGGAGCTGAACAGTTCCTTGCACATACGTATACTACAACCGAGATGAACTTTCACCTAGAAAAGATGGGAAGTTCGATTCTCTGGATGTAAAGTGACCCGTTCTTGGGACCCTTTTGATTGAATGGTATTATTTATATGAACAAAAATATGCATAATTTCCACGGTGCATAGACTATTAGACTTGTATTGATAACAGGTTTTTTTAGCATCTTGAACTGGATCTCTCGTTCCCTTTCTTGGGTCATAATGACACTAACCAGCACTTTTGTTTTATTCACACTATTTTAGGTTAGGTTACAAGTGACTAGTAGACTCGACAACCAACATGTGTGATCGCTACTATTTACAGTTATCGCTACCTTCCCAGCTCTGCTGATCACTTTGAACTGAACTAGTTCAAATCATCATGAACGAACTCGTTCACTATGATTTGATTAAGGATAAAATAAAACACAAACATTTTTTATTGATAACTTTTAAAACTGTTTACTCTTAAAACTAAATTAAGATGTAAATATGATATTTCGTGAAATACAACTACTCGATCGAACTTCGAGTAGTTTCAGGAGTTTCGAGCTGAGTTTGAGTAGTAAAATACTTGATCAAATACTCGAAGTTTCGAGTACTCGCACACCCCTATCCATAACTTACATTATTGTTATTTGTTTCTATTGTTAGATTTTGCAAAATAAATCACACTTTTCATTTTATTGTTGTCAAAAATTCTATTTATACTTATTAATTTTACATAATAAAAATAAACGATTCCCTATAATCATTTGGTTTCAGTTTCTGTTTTTTTTTTACAACAGAATTAAATGGATGTAAAATTATAAAAGAGATAGACTAGTGTACATAAACTTTTCCGACTTACTAACAGTTACCTGGGTAGTTGTCTGTATTCTGGACGGACACTATTAGAAAACACCACCTGACATTGTACTTTCGGCAGCAGGTGATAGTCCGAGTCCAACTGCTTCTTAGCATCTCTCCATTCGTCTCCTGGAACCGAAAAATGAAGTAGATTATATAAAAACTACAACACATATCTTGATTATTACAAATAATCTGTAGAATGACTTGATTTAGATATTTTTTTGTAATTGTTATTTGCAATAATAAACATAATATAACTTAAAATGTAGAATTACACTAAAATCTATAGCTTTACTCTTGTTACTATTCATACATTGGCCGAGAGTATAGCAAATGTTATCCAAATCAAGGGCAAATTTGGTTTGTCTGTTTGCCTACAACAAGCAAACATCTGTTTGCCTTGAAAATAATGCAATTCCCTTATTTATAAAATTTCATTAGATCTAGTTTAAACTTTTGAGTTATAAAATAAATTGAATGAATTGTACAAATGTAACAACACTAGTAGTTTTTTCCAGAAAATTAGTTTTGTAAACAAAGTTAAAAATTAAAGTGATTAAGTATAACACAAACTTAATAAAATGTAAGTGTTAATGTTAGAAGAATAATAAAGTAGTTTCAAATTATTTATAATAAAAAAATGTTTTTTACGTACACGGGAACTTGAAGTACATATATTGAAAGCAATGTCAATATTCCATGCTTTGTAAACAGTGGCCTGGACTGTGTAAGGTCAATCAAAATACAAAAGCTGCATAGCAATTTTTCTTTTCAAACATAAAACCTGCTAGTTACATGGAAATTTCTCCATGTATAAATTCCAGAAACGAGAAAGCTTTGAATGTGGGCTTAGTTCCTAAATATATTTATCTAAATTAGCATACTACATGCCGTAGCAAATAACAAAAAAATGTTTTAGGATACTATATAAGTACAAAAATGACTGTATAAGTCTCAACTGTCACAAGCTAGCATTAGTTGGACAGTTTTATTCCTTTTAAAATCCGATTGGTCTGAAGATGGTAGCTAAATCAATAACTATAATATTTCGGGAGATAGGGCATCAGCAAACTTACCTTAGAAGACAAGTCCACTAACACCAGAGTAGTAGTAAACAAATACAAAAGAAACACATTTCACAAATTGTCTGTGCAAAGGGCACTTTCTTCAGATGAGGGCCAGTGGTATAGAACATTTGTGAAATGTGTTTCTTTTGTATTTGTTTACTACTACTCTGGTGTTAGTGGACTTGTCTTCTAAGGTAAGTTTGCTAATGTCTTATCTCTTCAATACACTAATTCCATTCCTAGTGCTCTTTAAACTAACCTAAAATAACTATAATATTTGTACATTTTTGTCCTTAAATTGTAATAAATTTATGTTGTGTGGCATTTACTTGTTTTGTGAGATTACGTTTACTCAAATAATTTTCCTATAGCAGCTTTTTCAGTTTTTTTACTAATATCTACAAGTAATTACAAGTTAGAATGTACAATGACTCCAAAAAATTTTAGTATTAACTTCTTTTTAATTTTGACAAGTTAACTAGCAAGTAGCAAAGGTTTACAGTATCACATAATTACAAATTTACTATGATTTTTCTTTCGCATGATTTAGTGTTCATATTCTCAGAAAGGTAGTCTAAGCAAATAGGTAGCATAATGACATGATAATCCAAACAGAAAGCAAGATTTATTAAATAATTCACCGAGTAGTTCCCAATGTTTGTACTTGAAGAATTCATGTTTAAAATATGAAACAATAAATGATACTACTGTATTGAACAGTTACAAAATACACCTGAATCACAGAAAAGGAGTTGCAGTTCAGAGAAGTCAATATGGAACCTGTCGTAGAGTCTCTCTTCCAGCTCCATCTGGGTAGCATCTTCCAGGTTGATGTTGGTGGGCTGGAGTTCACTGGTGATCTTGATGTGACCAAGGTCCACCACTGCGATGTTTCCACCTCTAAAATTGTTCGGTTTAATTAGCTTTAATTAACTTTGTATGTACAAGGAAAGTCTATAGTTATTGCTGATGTATATTTTTGTGACTCAATCGTTGATTCTATCGACAAAAAAGACAAAGTTGTAAGAATTGTTATGGATCTAACTAAAGCATTTGACAGTGTTTCCCATGATTTATTACTTAAAATATTAAATCATATTGGTATTAAAAAGAGAGCATTGTGCTGTTTTAAGTCATATCTCATTGGCAGAAAACAGTATGTACAGTAGCATCCGTGATCTACTTGGGTAGCATCCGTGATCTACATGGGTAGCAGCCGTGATCTACCTTCGTAATTTGTGCGTACCAGCCATGGAGCGCGGTAATTTGCTGATTTGGGAATGAAATAAAAAAATTATGATCATTAGAAAAATTTATTTTATATTTCAATTATACTGAACAGTAATGGAATTTTTAAATTACATTGTTTTAAATAGTGTATCTGGCAAATGTCGACCTTCGCTATCCACACACTGCTGCATACGTTTTCTGAAGTTTTCATGAACTCTAACAAGCATTTCCACTGGTATTCTGCCAATTTCAGCTTCAATATTGTTCCTTAGGTCTTCCAAGGTGTTGGGGCAGTTGATATACACCTTAGACTTCAGGTAACCCCAAAGGAAAAAATCACATGGGGCTAAATCTGGTGAGCGTGCTGGCCAGTTCACATCACCCCTCAAAGAGATAAGCCGTCCAGGAAACATTTGCCTCAAACAATTCATGGTAACCCTCGCTGTGTGTGCAGTGGCACCATCCTGTTGGAACCATGTATCCTCTAGTTCCATTGCCTCAAGAGCCGGCTGAAAATAATCCTGTATCATAGACAAGTACCGTTCGGAGTTCACAGTTATGGCACGACCGTTATCCTGAAAAAAGTAAGGACCAATGATGCCTACTCGTGATATGGCGCACCACACAGTGACGCGGTCCGAATGCAGAGGTCTCTCGTGAACTTCTCTGGGGTTTGTTTCACTCCAGTAACGCATATTTTGTCTGTTTACACACCCACTGAGGTGAAAATGTGCCTCATCAGAAAAAAACACATTTGCGTCACGGGGTACAGTTGCTAAAATGTCTTCACAAGAGGTCCGCCGAGTCAAATAGTCCCGTGCTGACAATTGTTGGACCACGCACATTTTATACGGGTGAAAATTCAGTTCATCATGAAGAATACGGTGGAGAGAACGTCTTGAAATGCCAAGAGCAAATGATTGCTTCCGAGCAGAGCGTTTCGGAGATTGCAGTACTGCTGCTCTAACTCTCTCGATGTTTTGTGGTGTTGTAATCCTTCTCTCAGGTCCCCTTCGTAGACATGACACATTCCCTGCTGTTCTGAATGCATTCACCCAATTTACAATTGATTGCCATCCAGGAACACGTCCGCGTGGAGGAACAGCGAATCGTAAACGAAAAGCACGCTGCACTGCAATGATCGAGTGGGCATTTGAAAAATACGCTTTTACACAAAATGACCTCTCCTCACGTGTCCACTGCATGATGGCAACTGAAAGTCGGATGAATACAAATCTCCCGTCAGACACTGTAAGCCACGCCCACTCTCCCCTCTCTTCGACCGACAGTGCCGTCACAGCATGCAGGGCAAAAAAGCAAATTACCGCGCTCCACCCTGTAGTAATTGACCATGTAAATAGTTTAAATCAATTGATAGCCTATTCTTCATCAACAAATATCATAAAATATGGAGTCCCCCAGAGATCAATATTGGGGCCACTATTATTCAATTCAATTCAATTCAAAATCTCTTTATTCCAATCATGTTACATACGTACAGGAATAGTTACTTATTCTTAAGTTAGCCTAAATATTTGAACCATACATTAATTGAAGTTGGCATCTCACATAATCTAATAGAGTTATTTGAGTAAAATTATTAATAAAAAAAGTTCTTAGTTTCTATAGATTGGCAGTTTCACTTACACTTGATTTGTTAGCATAAATTCCTCAATGCTATAAAATATTGTTTTTAATATATTTGAGTGGATTTCCCTCAATCACCAAAAATCCCAATAACATTAGTTTATTTGCTGATGATATAAATATAAAAATATCTGGAGATTCAGAATCAGATATAGAAATCTCTTCTTTTATTAATCTTTTCAATACTGTTCAGTACTTACATAGCATAAATTTATTACCAAATCCAGACAAAACAAAATATGTTACCTTCTCATCATCTAAACAAAAAAATAAAGAAAATGTTAATATTTTTATGGCAGAATGCTTACTAAGTGAACTAGACACTATTAAATTTCTAGGTTTTAATATAGATGGCCAATTTAGTTGGGACTGTCACATTAATTCAATTTGCAAAAAAAAATAACTTCTGTTCTATATGCATTAAGACAAAATGTCTAAATTTAGTTGTTTTTAAACATTAAAAATGACATATCATGTTTTAATTGAATCTCACATCGCTTTTGGGTTATATGTCTGTATGGGAGCACATCAACAACAATTTAAATTGTATACTTTTGCTAAAAAAAGCACTTTGTATAATGTTAAATTTGAAAACAAATGAATCTGTAAAAGACAACTTTAAACAGACAGGAATTATGACAGTACACAGTTTACTTATTTTCCAACTTCTTGTACATGTTAAATCAAATATTAAAAACTTACCAAAATTAAATTCTTATCATAAATATTCAACATGAAAAGGACATTTTCTTGCATATGATAAACATAACTTATGAATATACACTAAAAAACCTTCTTATAAAGGAATAACATTCTTCAATCATTTACCACCCAATATTAGAGACCTAACTGATTTCAATATGTTAAAAAAAGATGTTCCTCATTACTAAAACCACTGTATAATACAGATAAGTTTTGTATAATAAGTACCCTAATCATTAAATATTACTATTAAGTTTTAATTTTAGATCAACAAGTTGAGATAACAAATTATGTTTTAATGTTGTAACTATTTTGTACCTTGTATTATTAACTATTAACATTACTATTGTTAATGACACCATTCTGAGCAAATTGTTTGCATTATGAATTTTGATTGACTGATATATAAAATGACAATTGGAATGTCCTAGTTTATTTGCTTGTATACATCTTTGAGGAATATTGTAAGTAGTCTTGTGTGCCCTTTGAGTCATTTCTGTAGAGTGGGTGGTTGGGCACTAGAAGTGGTGTGTGCCTCTTATGAGTCATTTTTGCAGAGTGTGTAATCATTGAATGAAGAAATGCAGTGGAAGTAGCTAGTCAGTAATGGAAACATTGAATTTTTTCCAAGTAATTGTCTTTTTCTTTCATATGATCATGAGAGATGTCACCTTTTCAATATAATAACTAAAAGTGAGAATGTTGTAACAAAAATAGTTTTAAAAAAATCTATATTCAGAGATCATTAACGTTGTACATACAGTATCTGAGTTTTTTTCACTTAGACACCACTATAACTCAGCGCTTAGTTTCAAGAATCGATGATTCTCAATTTCATAGCCTTGATTCTGATATCAACATTATTTTAATAGCAATTTATAACAAAAAATACCTCACACACCTGAGATACCTATAACCTAACTTCAAACCAATAATGAAAAAAAACCAATTGGATTGTCCAAAATAAATTTGAACAGAACAGTTCCTTTGCACATTAATACTGAAAGTACTGAAAGTATTCAGTATTTGCACACAAATACTGAATCAGCAGATTCAGAGGTTGTTACTTTAATGAGAACCTCCCCAGGCAATTGAAGTGATATCTGTTTGGTTATCCCATAGCTGATACAGAAAAAACAGGGTTGTCACACACCCTATAGTCCTGATGTTATTCCAGTGTATTGCAATTTTATTTATTGACTCTGTCTATTTCAATGTTTTATATGTATGATAAATCACAATAAACCTCGTTGATTCTTTGTTGTGGCTTCTATACTAGGAAGCCAGTTTCTTCAGTACTCTACGGGGTTACAGGATTGGCTCTGTTTCAGATTAATCAGACAAGACTGTCACTAAAAGCATTCATTATCTCAGAAGTCTTTTGGTTATTAGAAGACCAGGATGGTCCGTAAAAACCTATGAGTTGAGGATTACAACAAGCTACATGAAATGAAAAACAACTTCGCTGACAAACAAAAAATTGGTGTGCAAGTGGTGAGGTTGAACAAGTAAGTCCTCTCTTACACCTATACATCAACATGGCTGAGTGGTAAGTACTAGAACACATGAAGCATGGCTTTGTCATAAAAATTCAATGGCATCATTTGAACCAAACACCTACAAACAAGGTTTAATATCAATATTTCCATACTTTTATAAAGGGATTAGGGTATTATTACGTATTTTATTTTTATTTATCTATTGATAGGACACTCATTGCCAAGGTGTAGGAAAACATTAGTAACAAATGAGTGTGATGAGTGTAATTATTGAGTGTAATCATTGTACAAACAAAGGTTGACCGTTCCTTAGAAAGGGTCATTTATTGATAGGACACTCATTGTCAAGGTGTAGGAAAACATTAGTAACAAATGAGTGTGATGAGTGTAATTATTGAGTGTAATCATTGTACAAACAAAGGTTGACCGTTCCTTAGAAAGTGTCATTTATTGATAGGACACTCATTATCAAGGTGTAGGAAAACATTAGTAACAAATGAGTGTGATGAGTGTAATTATTGAGTGTAATTATTGAGTGTAATTATTGAGTGTAATCATTGTACAAACAAAGGTTGACCGTTCCTTAGAAAGTGTCATTTATTGATAGGACACTCATTGTCAAGGTATAGGAAAACATTAGTAACAAATGAGTGTGATGAGTGTAATTATTGAGTGTAATCATTGTACAAACAAAGGTTGACCGTTCCTTAGAAAGGGTCATTTATTGATAGGACACTCATTGTCAAGGTGTAGGAAAACATTAGTAACAAATGAGTGTGATGAGTGTAATTATTGAGTGTAATCATTGTACAAACAAAGGTTGACCGTTCCTTAGAAAGGGTCATTTATTGATAGGACACTCATTGTCAAGGTATAGGAAAACATTAGTAACAAATGAGTGTGATGAGTGTAATTATTGAGTGTAATCATTGTACAAACAAAGGTTGACCGTTCCTTAGAAAGGGTCATTTATTGATAGGACACTCATTGTCAAGGTGTAGGAAAACATTAGTAACAAATGAGTGTGATGAGTGTAATTATTGAGTGTAATCATTGTACAAACAAAGGTTGACCGTTCCTTAGAAAGGGTCATTTATTGATAGGACACTCATTGTCAAGGTATAGGAAAACATTAGTAACAAATGAGTGTGATGAGTGTAATTATTGAGTGTAATCATTGTACAAACAAAGGTTGACCGTTCCTTAGAAAGGGTCATTTATTGATAGGACACTCATTGTCAAGGTGTAGGAAAACATTAGTAACAAATGAGTGTGATGAGTGTAATTATTGAGTGTAATCATTGTACAAACAAAGGTTGACCGTTCCTTAGAAAGGGTCATTTATTGATAGGATACTCATTGTCAAGGTGTAGGAAAACATAAGTAACAAATGAGTGTGATGAGTGTAATTATTGAATGTAATCATTGTACAAACAAAGGTTGACCGTTCCTTAGAAAGGGTCATTTATTGATAGGACACTCATTGTCAAGGTGTAGGAAAACATTAGTAACAAATTAGTGTGATGATTGAGTGTAATCATTGTACAAACAAAGGTTGACCGTTCCTTAGAAAGGGTCATTTATTGATAGGACACTCATTGTCAAGGTGTAGGAAAACATTAGTAACAAATGAGTGTGATGAGTGTAATTATTGAGTGTAATCATTGTACAAACAAAGGTTGACTGTTCCTTAGAAAGGGTCATTTATTGATAGGACACTCATTGTCAAGGTGTAGGAAAACATTAGTAACAAATGAGTGTGATGAGTGTAATTATTGAGTGTAATCATTGTACAAACAAAGGTTGACCGTTCCTTAGAAAGGGTCATTTATTGATAGGATACTCATTGTCAAGGTGTAGGAAAACATTAGTAACAAATGAGTGTGATGAGTGTAATTATTGAATGTAATCATTGTACAAACAAAGGTTGACCGTTCCTTAGAAAGGGTCATTTATTGATAGCGCTTTAGCTAAGGCCACTTTAAGTTTAGTTGGAATGTGAACCACATACCACATAATTTTAATCTGAATTTTTGGCAACCTTATATTTCTGAGTTTAGTTTTTAATCACTAGACACTATCAAAAACTTTAGTACCTTTTCATAAAAAAGATGTGAAATAAACATAAATTCATAGTGTAGTTTTATTTGTATTACATACAATATAATAAAAAGCCTACTTTTTGAGATTTGTCTTCTAGTTATAAAAAGTGTTAGATTAAAAAAAAAGGAAGTAACATTTTAATTTATCAGACATTCTTTGTTAAATTTGTTTGAGGCATTTCAGCAGGAAAGATAAAGTACATTAATAGCAATGTAAAAAATGATAAAACTAACCATTTGTGTCATTTATAATTTTTTTTGGTAATATTTGAACCATTAGCATGCCCTGGACAATATTATCCACCAACCATAACAATTTTAAAACGTTGCGATCAAATTATTCGCTAACACTACAAATATATTGTATTTAGTGTTAACTCCATTCAACATGAAATACATAAACCAAAATTTAAGGCAAATAGCAATTATGCTATACAATTGATTTTATTCACATTCATAGATTTCTCATCTATGTTAAATTTGGTATCTCAAATTATCAGCTGTTTGTAGATGCAGTTGAGGAGCACTAGTGTAGTGCCATGTCAATATAATGCAGTTTAAACCATCTGTAACAGACCTCACTAACTAACCAGATTGCTGGTGTGGTGGCTCAGTGGCTAAGGCTTCGAACTGCGGAGGGCAAGGTCCAAGGTTCGAACCCCAAATGAGCCAATGGTCGGTACTTCACTCATTGAATAAAGTTCACACACAGGCCTGCAGGCCCATGAGAACTGGTGAGTGAAACTTTTAAAAAAATAATAAATAAATACTGTCACAAATATTACTTCTATACTAGATATCTATTGTAGGTGTATAATCAAGGGTCATCCTAAATATTATTGGCATTCGGGCATTTGTATTGTTCTTTATTATTAATTAGTTTGAAAATAAAAATAAAACATATTTACTTCTGCAGTGATCCCAGTTCTGGAATAAGCAAGTATGGGAGCTTGAGGTCTAGATTGAGGTGAATGGCTTTGTGACGGGCGATAGCTCGGCGCGTGATGGACTGGACTTGGTCAAACAGACAAGAGGATGCAGACTTGGCAACAGATAACAGGGACACTGTCGGAGCTTGCAGAAAACTCATCAGTTCAGACACTGCATGCTGTAACACGACAGCCGTGTAAAATAAAAATAATAACAACAACGATCCATTAACCAATATGGAGCCATATTGACTGAAAAGCTTGATTAAAATGTTTTCAAAGTGACAAGAAAGGATCAAAACACAAATATGAGAACTATTTTGTGTTGAAACTTGCAATTAAAACTAATTGCAAATATGCCATTTAGTAAAATGTAAGTAATAATAATAATTTATTTTCCTTAAATACTTTTTGCATTGGCATACTACAAATACATTTTATAAACCTAAAAACAATGCACATTAATAATTATGTGCACTATTTCCATAGTGGAATAGAATTATGTTATAAGAAAATCTTTAGGTTCCATGTAATATAATTTACTTTAATTTCTTCTTAATTCACACCTTTTCCTTCTTTTGGATGTTTGGGTAGTTTGTTTTTTAAATTCATCCTACTATAGTAAATAATTTGTATACAATAAGCTTCTGAGGTGTAATATTTTAAGGATATTGGTAGTTTTATATTTTAATGTGTGATAAATATTTGGTAGTTTTGTAGTTTGAAAATATGATAAAAACCAACAATAGTGTTTCATAGATATAAATACAGGACAAAACATGATAAGTACATTTGTAAAATAAAAGGTCCTTCCAATATTGCAATACTTTTAAAGCTTTGACATTTTTTCTTTGGGAAGCCCAAAGGGGTTGACAGGTTTTCTTGTAACCTCTTTGTTATCACATTCCTTGATGACTGGCACTCGTCGAGCCAAGTTTATAATTGTTGAAACCATGTATGTATGAATATATGCTTTAAATTGCAAAAGGGGCCAAAACATATCAGTCAAGTTTAAGGTAGTCTAACCAATACTTTAAAATAAATTTGGTAGTGAATAAAGACATTTACAAAAGTAACGACTATTAGTAATGAGTTAACAGGTAACATTTCAAATACCTAATAAATATGGCCAGCCATTTACATTTTATCCTCTGATCCAGGTATATCATCTTCTTATATGATCATTTGGAACAAGATCAGTTCTACTGGATTACAAATGTTGTTGATTAACAGATTTTTTTATAAAAAGAAAGATTGTTAATTTCACATTATTAATATAATCCTTTGTTATATTTAAATTTCTTACCTAATTTTGTAAATATTCTACTAACATTACCATTATAATGCTTAGATTCTTATGTTAGCAACAAAGCAGTTTTTGTTAATAAAAATCTCTTTTTGGGCCGTTTCGGTCCACGAAAAATGCCAAAAAATTAGTTTTCTACAATGATTTGTTCCATAATAATGATCTATATGAACACTTGAAGTGTCATTTGATAGGTCAAGACCTGCTCTAGTCGACCATCAGTCGGTTTCTGTAAAAAATTGGGTATTATAATTTTATTTTTTTAGTTGAACATGTGGAACTTTAAATTACATTCTTGACAGTTATAAATTTGAAAAGTTCGTAATATCAACTTATGGTCCACAAGATTGGGCCTTTAATAAACTTACAGGGTTCATTATAATAATAAAAAACACGAACTGTATATTTGAAATAGATCATTATTTTTTTGCCTGTTGATGGTAAGTTTTACTACGGGGCTCTTAACTTACCAGTTGTGACTTGACAGTTAAGAAAAAACAGATTAACGATAATTTATGTAACATCATATTTTTAAAGACAGCATATTATGAATAAGATACATTAGGACTTTACCTCATGGTAGACAGCTTCAACAGATTCTAGTGAAATAGATAGTCCATAATCAGCTTCAACTGTTAATGGGTACTTTTCAAAGTCAATAGAAAGGAAATTCGAAGATGTGTTACCTGAAAAATAGATTTAAATTGTTTTTTCTAGTAATTAATTTTAAAATCTGATTAAATATATCTATCTACAATATTCAATATTACATAGGGTGTAACTGAAAATACTTGGACAAACTTCAGGAGGTTTTTCCTGGTGTCAAAACAAACTAAAAATGTCATATAAACATATGTCCTAATATGCACAGTTTTCTGTCTGTTTTTTACATTATATTTTTTTCTCAGCAACCATAAAAAGTAGAGTGTTGAAATTTGGCATACATGCTATACTAGTAATGTTCTATTACAGAAAAAAATTTAAAAAAATCGCCATAAAATTTCAAAATGGCGGCTAGTTAAAAAAAATTGACATTAAATTCCATGAAAGCTACACCCTGTATAAAAAAAGCACAAAAGTGATAAACTGTAGGAAATTTCATTACAAAACTAACGATACCTTATTTATTGAAAACAAACAAGAAACGCATAATTTTGTGGTATTTTCTTTAATCTAGGTACACTTGAAGAACAAACATTCCAAGTAAGTTTGTCCAAGTATTTCAGTTATACCCTGCATAGAAGTTTTGTTTAAAAGAAGACCTTTGAAACTCAACCCTTCAACTATGATTTTTTAAAAATACGGTATATCTTAATTTGTATTGATTAAATATTAATATTAATACTTATTGTATGCATTTTTAACAATAAGCATTACAACAAAAACATGTAATAAGGCTAATCAACCGAAAAGGTAAGTTTGAGCATTCATGGCCCCTCTTTTGTGCTCTACGAATTTTACCATTGAAACACTTGTACATTTATAAAGTATTAAAGATATTTTATGAAAGAAGTGGAAGTGTACAGTGTATGACAAACGTTTACAGGCAGAGGCTTAGAAATGTGAAGCATTTTTCAATACCAAAACCTAACAGTACTTTCTTCACAAAAACTGTTAATTTTATTGCACCAAGAATATTTAATCAATTACCTGAATATATAAAAGAAGCACAAAGTAGAAAATTATTTTTAAATATATTGAAAAACTGGTTATTTAGTCTGGATGATGTTGATTTCTTGAGACAAATAATAAGATAAATGGCCAGTGGGAACAATATTTCGAGTTAGTGATCATGGTACAAAAAAATGTTAACTGAAGTTAAATGATTAACATATAATGAAATACATATATAATAATAAATACTCATAAAATAATTGATATGGAATTATAATGTTTAAATTAATTAACACTCAATTTTTTCTTTTTAATAAAGTAAGTTGTTTAGTTTATTTACATTACTATTAATTAATCTATTAATTATTCATAAATTACTAAAATTACAATCAAGGATTTATTTTCAATTATCAATTGGTAAATATAACTAGCATATTTCTTAATTTTAGGCTGTACATAGAAATTGATAAGTTATTACCTGTTCGCTGATAATAGTTTTTTAAGTTTAATTATGTAAAGGAACCTCTAATCAGGCTAAATATAATGCCTTAGAGGCCCTATATTTCTCTTTATTACATACATTTTTTTATTGTTAAATTAGACTTAGTATGTAGGCAAATGTTTTTAAGTTTTAATTATATTAAGTATATAAGATCTTTTATTTTGTTCTTTGTTTGTATTTGGCAAGTCACCAATATTATGTTTTAAAATGTGTTTTGTATTTGTTTCTTGTCAAAAAAGATCGTGTAAAAAAAAAAAAAATTGAGAAATAAATTTATTATTATTATTATTTTTTATAAGTACATTTATTTAGCTGTATTTTTATGTACTTTATACAATATATATTGTAAATAAAAATACAGCCACTTAAAATAAATAAGAAAAACTTGTCCTCCTCCTCTTATCATAAATAAATAGTAACAAAGCCAGTGTTCTACCATACAAATATAACAGAAACACTGACTTACAATCCTCATACCAGGCAACCTTTATTTAAGGTGGGCTCATCGCCACAGTGCCTCTACACAGTTGCACGGTAAAAAGTACCAGCCAGAGCTGGATTCGAACTAACGATGTGGAAAGTGCTGTACCTGGCCACAGTACGATGCCTTAGACCGCTGTTCCGTTCCAACACCAATGGTGATGGTATTATTGTGTTAATAGACCATAACCTAATCTGCATGTCAAAACACACTGAAGGGTTAATGAGTGAAAGGAGAATAAATGATTTGGTTGAACAATTTTAACTGAGCTTCTTTCTTACTGTATCTAAGTCTATTCAGTTATCATTAAATCTTTTAAGTCTATGGTACAAAATACGTGTCAAGGCCATAAAACAGTTCATAAAAAAAAAAAAAAAAAAAATACAAAATCTCTAATCCCAAAAAGGACTCACAGCTAAATCCAAGCTGGCAATCAATTTGAGCCTATCAATCTCCATTTTGTGAAGACTGACTAAACCTCCTGAAAAATTGACTTATCCGCAGAGAAGACCCGATGAACATACCAGTACAGGCAGAGCCTACTTCATAGAATCCATCTTAGATTGACTTACCCTCAGAAAGGCCATATTAACAAAATCATAAATGGATGACATACTGTCCAATTGTTTTTTTCTGACTAAATTACTTTGGATAACATTTTGGTCATGTGGTATTTTTCACAAACCTCTGACGGACAAAATATTGTTCAGAGGTCATCAAAGGGCTATGCAGACATATACAATTTAAAAAAGTAATTTGATATTTTTCTAACTAACTTACCTGTCAGAATATTATCAGCAGTGATGATGGGAACTAAATCATGCTCAACACTTGCTCCCTCCACCACAAAGCTTTCAACTCTAGCAGACACCTTGAAGGCACGGGCTGAAGGGCGTGTCTCTATGCTGGCTAGGAACTGAGCTAAGGTGAGGACTAAGATCTCCCTGCCTCGATTTACCAGACTTAGGTTGCAGTTGGCTAAGGTGAAATTGACCTTGTGCTCTGAAATTTGTTAAGAAAGAGTCAGGGAAATGGGTACAGTAAAAACATTTTTGGGGCTTAAAAATATTAGATAAAAAAGATTGAACATGTCCACTTAAATGTATGTGACTTTAGTCCCATATAACCCACTTGTCCAAAAAATAACTACTCTATAAAATCATAAAGTAACATTTTGTGTGTAACTCAATTATTTTTTTAGGGAAGAATTCTTCGTTTTTGAATAGAAGTCACGTAGGTAGTCATGTTTTCTTATCTGCCCACAGCACTCTTGTTACATAATTAGGATAAAGAACAACAACAGTATTAAGTAGATTTAGGTTATTTTATCAAAAAAAATAAAAACAACAACAAATAAATTTCAGAAATAATTTAATGGGTTTGAAAATACTTCAACAAACACTTCATTCATGGTAAGCAGTACATATCACCAAACACAAATAACTCAGAATGCTCTGAGTAGATTATATCATCGAAAAGAAAACATTAGGTATCAAGTGCATCTTCCATGGCGTTATATGAGCGAAGTGATAGCTAGGTGAAACAACAAATGACAAATGAATACAAAAATACTTGTTTTTATTCTTATGGTTATGTTTCCAGCTGATTAGTGGTGAATAGTTTACTTACTATTTAGCTGAAAAAGCTTCCTTGTGAATGTAGATTTAGTTACCATAATTTAAAATAGAATAATCGAACCATCTGATTTCGTCCATGATAGAATGCACAAGAATGTTTATTTGGCATACCTCCGTTAAATAGCAAGTGGCTAGTTTTAACAGACTGCTTAGTTCATTTCCTTGTCTGCTTTTGAGTAGCGCATTCTATCAGTGAGTCTGCACTATAGGATAAGTGGAAGTGTTGGATCTCTTCAATGTAAACTGGGTAGTTGATTCTTTATTTAATAAAATTTTTACATATTTAGTTTACAGTCGCATGATGTTATTTCAATAGTTATTGCATATTTTTATTGATTAAATTTTGTTTCTTGATTAGTAGTGATAGTAATTATAATCAGGATACTTATATAATATTTTTACAAAGTTGTGAAAACACTTTTTTATTAGAGTATTTGGTACTTTAAATGTACCTGCCAAATTTTATCATCTTTTCTTTATACATACTTTGACCTGTTTCTTAATTTAAAAAATTATAAAATAAAGAATTAATATTAATTATTTCAAGTGCACATGTAACATCATAATTTTAACATTTTTGGGATACATAGTAAATATTTGGTAACAAATATATTTTAAATCTTTGATGAAGTTTTTAATGAATTATTAAATTCATTAAAAACTTATCTTTGACTTATCCATATATTTTGATGAATTATAAGCATAGTTTTGCCATCTATATATATACCTATATACTGTTTAGGTTTCTCAGGTCGACTTGGAGCTTCTTCTACGTAACCAATTGCGTCATAGAGCTTTGACTTTTCTGATGCAGATAGTTGTGCCCAAATCCCTCTACCTTTGTCAGCCATGACTCGGAGCTCAGAGCGAGCTTCACCTTCCAATCCACTTCGCCACCACACCCCATCACGCTCAAACACGTATACACGTTCTGGGTTAGTCCTGTTCAACTGTAAATAAATACAGATAATATAATCTAATTGATAGATCATGTGATTGATCTATTTCAAATAATTATTATCTATGTAATAATAAATCAGATTAAACTTTTAATACATTTTTATAATCTTCCACTTTAATATTTTTTGTCTACAATAAAACTTTATTGCTTCTTCGGACAGAGTCACAACCTTTGTGTAAAATTTATTCCAGAAATGAAATATTGGCTGTAAGTTAGTGTCATTTGTAATATTGAACACTTTGAAGGGTGGCCATAAAATAAATAATTAAAATTTGAGCAATTCTAGAATTTTACAGAAACTTTACCAAAATTCTAGGCTAAAGATTTTAGTTACAGCATGACCCGTGGAATTTTTAACTTTATATTTCATTCTTTAATCAACGAAAAGAATTAAAATAAATAAAAAAAAAAAAAACTAACAAAGGCGGTAAGGAAGTCTGTTAACCCTGGAATGGTAACCCTATTTAAAGTTACACTACTGGTAACCCTTCGTATATTTTACGATGTGAGGTATCAAGTCTTATAAAAATAGTTAAAAATAAAAATTACAAGTTTTAACAACAAAGTCTTTATTTTGAATACTTTACTAGTCTAAACAAGTACAAACGTTATTAAAATTGATAATAATTAAATCAGAAAAAATTTATTTATGACGTAATGTTTTTGGTTTGTAGTGATTTACAAAAAAAATGTTTTTTTAATAATTTTCAAAGTTAAAACAATTTTAATTATAAAATCATTAATATAAAAGTATAAATTTCAACAACAAAAAACATCACTGTCTCAGCCCATCAATGAGCACAGATCTCATACTGTCTTTTAGACGTCTTCGCAGCAGGTTTTACACATGTCACCTCGGTGCTGTCATCGTCAGGACCACTGTCATTATTTAACATTATGTCTATTTCAGATAGACGCAAGACCATTTTTAATCAAATATAGGTCTATATACAACTATTTAAATTAATATTGAACTAAAACTACTAATAAAACCTAATATTTACAAAACTAGACACTAAGAAAAAAGTTACGGCACTGGTAACCCTTCGTAAAAAATCAACAACATACGTTGTTGTGAACAACACGAATGACACTAGCAGACTGCGACAAGTGGATCAAGGTCAGGAAGGGGTGGAGAGGGATGGCTCGTTTGTTCGGTACAGTCGCGACAAAAACCTGCCTTTAATTTACAAAAAACTATTTGCGTGCAGAAAAATCACGAAGGGTTACCATTCCAGGGTTAATAATAAGTCGTTGAGAAAAACATAATATGGCTGGCTGAGAAATTTATAAAAATCGGTTTGCGTGTGGTGGCATGTAAAAATCAACTTGAGTGAAGGAGTAAAGTTTTTGTTCATTCACACGAACTTAACTGTAATAAACAGAGAATCACCAAAGATAAACCAATGTATTATGTATCATGAATGTACCCTTTTGATACATGTAGAAAAGTTGACTCCCAGAATAGAAAATGATAGGAAACATATCTCAATTAACTATATTCAAATATCAATTACACAATTAGATAGGATTTCTAATTAAATAATTGTAGCTAATTACATTTTGAACAAATAACAAATATAACAACATATACAAGAATAAAATGTAAAAGTAAGGTTTACATATTCAATGGGTACATAAAATCTGTGAGTACAGTTTATTTCTGTTTTTATCAAATAAATGCTATCAAGCACGAAATATCTGTATTTTGAGTTCAGTTTACTGAATAACCTTACAACATGGAATCCAGACAAGAAATATAAAAAAAGACTTTTACTAATGGTGAGGTGAACTCATTTGGAAAACATGCTTGGCCCTTCTTCTCCGGGATTTATTTTATTTTACTTTTTCATTATCTAGGCTGAGACAATTTTTTTTATGACTGATTTTAACACTTTGACGCAGTAATTTATGTGTGCGCCTCAACCCTGTACGCGGTATTTTTTTTATCAATCCGGTGAACAAATGCATACGTTTGGAAAAACCTTTATATTTTCGCTTATTATTATCACATCATAATAATTTTGGTACTAAGTTACACATATTTAAATGGTTTATAGTATTGTAATATTTTAAACAGGCTAAAACATATATAAAATTTTTCACTATCCAGAGTTGTCATTTTAGTCACTAAAACTACACTAATAACACACAACACACGATAAAAGCATTTATTTATTCAATCCACCTATAATAAAATAATAAACTAGCTAAACAACACGTTACGATAAACAACAACACACTTTGTTTACGCCGGCCGCCATTACTGCAGACAGCTGTGAATGACCTGTTGAATATCGTCTCCTTACAGTAAAAATCAATATTGTTCCACAATCCAACGTTAGGAATACGATCATAGTAATGTCATAAACGTACTGCAGGAGTTCCCAATTCGTAAGAGTTTGTTATTGAGTCGCTAGGTAGCAACACTTGTCGGGATAACCGTTCGCGTTATATTAACGTCAAACCACATACAGAGGTCATTGGACGGCGCGTCAATATAACGTCAAACCACGGCAAGGGGTTAAAACTGGTAAACTTGATAGAAAAATAGCTCTTGGGCTGCTTCATACAATTAAGCATACTGTTGAGCCTATATTTCCAAGCAAACTTCAAACAACAAATATCTATTATATAATATACTGTACCTGTATTTTGGCATGTTCCCTTGCAATTATAATATTTAGCATGTCTAACTGATCTTCAAGTTGCTGCAAGTCTAATTTTAGTTCTGTATCAGTTGGATTTAGAAGACTTTGTGCATAAACATCTCTGTACTTGCGGTAGTTTGTCCTATAAATAATAATATTTTATTTGATTGTATACACTCTTTTAGGTATGAAAAATTACAAAAAATATAGTACTTAAGTACAGCCGGAACCCACAATAAAAATAAATATCTTGCTTTGTTTTCAGCATATCCTTAAATCATTAAGATATTTTTAACCCTCAAAGTGTACTAAGCAAAACCTAAATTAAGTGATCAGGGTTTTTGAAATATTCTGTAAGCATATCATTAAAATTTCATAAAAAATAGTAAATATTACACAGGTAAGAAATTTTATATACCTCTGAAATAAAAAAAGAGCACAATATAAAGATATAATAAGCAAAAATGATCTTTATCAATAAAATTTCCTTATATCCTATTTATCATAAAAACAAGTTTGGACTACTGTCATAAAATTTACTGTAAACCAAAAAACAATTTGTAGAGAATTTCATGTGTTCATGAATATAATATAACAAAAGTTAATCAATTAACATAAAAAAACCAAATATGTCTAATGTGTTTTCAATGTTAATTCTTTAAATAACAACATTGGATTTCTCTAATCATTATCATTTTCCAGTTCCAAATCTTTGCACATTATTATTATGACTTATAAGAGATAAAAGATGAAAAAATAAAAACAAAAAAACCGTTTGAATGTTGCTACACAACTAATGACAACGGCGATCCAGTCTAGACAATAACGACAGAAAAGTTTGTCGGTTTCAATTTCGTTCTTACTGACAGGATTGAAGTGAGGCATGAAATTAAACCATGAAGCCTGTGGATTTATGTATAGAAAAGAATTAAAATCGCTACTGCACTAAGCAAACAAACTATGAGTGTTTTAGTTTAACCCTGCAAAATGATAAGTGCATTGTATCTCATCGCTTCAGCAACCGAGAAAAGATCAACTTATCGACTTTTATCACCTGGAGGGTTAAACCCAGCTGATGATTTAATATTATGTTTCCTAAATACATTAAAAATTCTGGTATGTTAAATATGAAATATATTGAAATATTGCACTACCATCAGTAAAATCAGTGTTTATTAAAATTCTTTTAAACATGTTTAAAGTGAAGTACAAAAAATATGGTAAGTATTTTCAAAATGATTTTCATTGCTTTCAAACTTTCAACGTATTACCTCTTTAACCTTTCCGATAATATGACTGGTACAGCTGACTTTAATGAAACAATGGATGGAAACAATGTTGATAAGTCAGGGAACGATGGAGACTATTAAAGTAGAAATTAGGATTTACTTATAATGATTTTTTGTAAAGAAAATAAACTCATAAATTATCAGAATTGTTGATTCTGCATTACTTTACCTTCGTGTGTAAAACTGTTTACTGAGCGTTAAATTAAATTCTGCAAAATAATATCATAAATAAATAATAGTGTAAATATGTTATATTTATAAGATAAGATAAGTATAAAAATACACCGACTAAGTCTAATAAACTCATCAATGCTTATTACAAAAAACTTTAAAACAAGAGTATTACTTAACATTTTTTATAAAATTAAATAAATTATAGATATATTTGAATAAAATTGGTTATTTTGAAATTTATTTGGTTCATTTACATCATTAGACTCAAACATTTATATAAAAATGATTAAAAAACTCAAACGCTTAAGTAAAGAGCTTTAACTAAACAATATTGTTGTTTGACAAATATTTGTTGGCAGTTGATTGGACATTATTGTTATCAATCATCAACTCATGTTATTGGGTGAGTTTTGAATATTGCATATTTGGTTGAAAATTAATCTGAGTGCATGAAAGAGTAGCATCTGAAAAATTGGGTGAGATAGGGTTAAAAGGTATACCTCATCCTTTCAATAATTCACGCTCTAAATCTGGATTCACTCAATATTTCACATATAAATTACATCAGTTTCTCCTCTGTGAGGTAGACACTTATGGCAGTGATATCTCAAACAAATGAACCACTTTCCTCTGAGGAATATTTTAACTCGCTCTATCAGTAAATTAAAAAAAAATTAGATGTTAAGAGGTGAGAGTTATCTAAGCTCAAGTATTAGATCATGAATTTACAAAAACTTTCACAATATTGGAAAATACTTACAAAATCCATTGGAATATTTAAAAAAATAGAAAATAGTAATAAACAATGAATCCAAACTATATACGTTATGTCTGTAAGGTTCTAAAATATTGTGGGTTTTGGATTAGAAAATTTGTAACAGCTATTTATAAACCCAAAATAAAATATCTTAATTTTTTTATATCAGCTAAATTTACGAAAAAATTGTGCTTGAAATAGTAAATAATATAACATTTTAAAACTTATTCAAAATTGAACTTCTTAAAATGAAACATATTGGATTATGAACGCACAATTAATATAAATAACATACTAAGATCATAAAACTGAAATCCCTTAGTAGTCCTGTTTTCTAAATAAAACATATTGGTCTTTCAGACATAAATATTAGCTTGTCACTTCATCATCTAGATCTTCCATCATTACTTTTTTTGTTGATATCAAACTTTACAGAAGTGTGTTGCTAACAATTTGTTGGTTACAATGCAAGTACATTGAAAGTTCAATACCTGTGCTTTGCCATTCGCTGCCATGTATAGGGGTGGACTCTCTGTTCCAATACAGCCTTATAAGCGTATTGCCACCATTTAGCTACATAGCCGCTGACTTGGACTCCAGGATAAAACTGACGATACTTCCTGCACAAACAAAATACCAGGGGTTTAAAGTTTTCATTTACTTTATAGAGAAAAAAGGTTAAGTTTATGGCAACCCTTTGCAGGCTGATTCACATTACAGCTATAACTTGTATAGTTTGTAACTATAACAAAATTGAAAATGTTTCTACATATATGAAAAATTATTTAGAGTTTTAGTTCCTTATGATAAATTGCAACTTAAAAATATACTCATTTATATACTTTTGGAGATTTTACTCTTATTTAACCAAATTACATATCAAGCAGAAAAAAATACTTTCTTTGCTTTAGGCTATTGATATTAATAAAATATAGAGGATATTGTGTTCAGTAAGACTTTAAATAGGAAGTAAGTAAAATGAAACTATTACAATATGTCATTAACCAAATTGGGAGAAAGTGTAGGAAGTCATTATCATCTGAGTATTTTTTCACATATAAAGAAAAAAAAAATACAAACTAAAAAGCCTAATATTTTTACCAACTTTGACACATTCGCTGCTGCAACGCATGGAGTTACGTAACGCGCAGTGCAGTGCTGCCTTGCCCGGCTCGGCACTATGGCCGCACGATTACATATTTAGAAATAAAATCGATTCATGTGCAATTCATACAATACTTTTAGTTCATTAGTTAGGTATTTATGATATTTAATCCCCGTCAACCCACCAGTTCATTATATTCCTCTCTATTTATTCATCATCAGTAAACGCAATAAACAAATCTGAATCTCCGGTTATATCTTCAAACTGAAAACTCACTGACTTCTGACAAACTATACCTCATATTCTGTTCAAAAGGAACATTTTGTGAAGGTAGCCATGTTATAAATAATATAAATAACTTAAATATTTACACTATAAAAATTATATTATGTACACAGTTTAATCTATATTCAAAGTATACAAATACACTCAATTCACAGAAAAAAAGTAACAAAAATTCATGAAACAAACTACAGAGTAATACTTCATAACATTGCTAGATAATGTGCACAAAATGTCAACCTTCTAGACTGAGTGCTGGGAGCACTCTGATAAATACGAGGTACGTCCAGAAAGTAAGTTCTATTTCCATTTATATCCGCTGCAGCGCTGCGATCGCAGTTCCCCGCATGCGCGGCAGACGCTCTGTATCAAGGAGAAGAAACGTGCGCCATTTTGAGATCGCTGTCAGTCTCGTACGCTTTGTTGTGCTTGTTTAAAATGTCGGTGTTGATCGAAAATCCCGCCGCTTGTGAAATCAGATCTGTGATTCGTTTTCTGAATGCTAAGAAAGTGAAACCGATTGACATTTATCGGCAAATTTGCGAGGTTTACGGACAAAATGCGATAAGTGATTCAATGGTGAGAAGATGGGTCCGACAGTTTAATGAAGGACGTAATGAAGTGCATGATGAAGAACGAAGTGGGCGTCCATCTTTGATTACAGAAGAACTGGTTCACACGATTGATGAGAAGATCAAGGAAAACCGTAAGTTTACAATGAGTGCTCTCGCTATGGAATTCCCCCAAATCTCACGATCATTAATTCATGAAATTGTTACCGAAAAACTGAAATTACGAAAACTTTGCTCACGTTGGGTACCGAAAATTCTTACTGAGCAACACAAAACACAACGGATGGGTATTGCACTTCAGTTTTTGAACCGTTATGATGAAGGCGGTGAAGATTTTCTGTCACAGATAGTCACAGGAGATGAAACTTGGGTTTCTTATGACACCCCAGAAACTAAGCGGCAATCAATGGAATGGAGGCACACTTCATCTCCAGCAAAGGTTAAGCCGAAACAAATCTTGACACCTCGAAAAATCATGTGCACAGTGTTTTGGGACAGGAAAGGCATCTTACTGATTGATTTCTTACCGCGAGGTCAAACAATCAATGCAGAAGTTTACTGCGAGACACTGAGGAAATTGCGCCGCGCAATACAGAATAAGCGCCGAGGATTTCTGTCCAAAGGTGTTGTTTTTCTTCACGACAATGCACGACCACACACTGCAAATGTGACGAAAAACCTCATACAGGGATTTGGCTATGACGTGTTTGACCATCCTCCCTACAGCCCTGACCTCGCTCCTAGCGACTTTCATCTGTTCTTACATCTGAAGTCTTTCCTTGGCGGTCAACACTTCAACGATGACGAAGAGCTGAAAGAAAATGTTTCCAAATGGTTGAAGACACAGGCGGCAACCTTCTATGAAGAAGGTATAGAAAAACTTGTGCCACGCTATGACAAATGCCTGCAAAATTTCGGCAGTTATGTAGAAAAGTAGTTTAAGAGTTGTAGATTTTAGTGCAATAAATATTTTTTCTGTACCTGTAGACAAATTATTTTTATTACCAAACGGAACTTACTTTCTGGACGTACCTCGTACAAGCAGCAGTTCAAAGTGGATGCACCAGTGCGTCACGCGCATCCCAGTAGGAAAATGGCTGACGCATCGGTGCATCACCCACAGTGAATATGTTAAACTGTCTATAATATAACATATAAAGACAAAAAAATATTAAAGAAATAAATAAAGCAATGTAAACACTAAATCAAGCAATCAAAATAAACAATGCAGTTAGGTAGTGAGCTGTAAATGATCGTGTCTACAGCCGTCTGACGCAAAGTTCAAGGGTATATTATGTCACAGATATAGCTTGTTTTGCTTCTGCCAGGGATACAATGTTTTAATAACATCATATCCACCTTAATATAAAATGTCTATGTTTTAAAATATTAAATGTACCTTCTAAATTTATTTATGTTAGTGATACAAACACTGTTCTTCAATGATCATGTGAATAAAGTATTATTCTCTATTGTCTATATTCTGAAAGTAATAAGACTTGGGACAAAAAGTCTCACCATCTAGAAGAAGTACATATGTTTAGTATACGCAGTCATTAGATAAGTTTATTGTTTGGAGTAGGTCTACTGACTTGGTTCAAGTTAGATAAAAAAGGCTCAAATAAATATATCACTGAGTTTTTTGGAGACAACACTGTTTCAAAAGTACATGATGCCAACATCTTTCCCTACTCTGAAAACATTAGTAAGTATGGGAACTATCTTGTAGATAATTTTAGAAATAAGACCTTTAACAGGGAATTAAATGAAGCGGAACTTGCATTTAAAGCCTCAGAACAAGAAACCTGCTGTACTCCAGAAAAATACAAAACTGGCCTCAGCAATGGACAACTACACACCATCACTACTTCTTCCAGAGATGAGCACCTGAGTCTCGAAAGTGACAACGTGGAAGTGTTACAAAATAAGATTAAAAACCTCCAAACTGATGATGACCTTGAAATATCTCTCACTTTGGCTGCAGAAGCAGGAAATGTGCTTTTAGCTGAAAATAGTATACTCAAACAAGATTTATTTGAGATGACTCTGAAAAATTCCTACCTGGCTAAGCAAATTACTGAATTTGAGCCGAATGAAAGAAGATATCAATCAGAAATCGAAGAACTACACTATGATAATGTCACCTTAAAAAACAAAAACTCTTCTTTGGTTGAAACAATAAAAGAATTAGAAACCCAACTGGCTAAAGAAAAGCAACTTAGATTGGAAATGCAAAAGATTTTTGAAGAAATAGACAAAGAAAAGGAAACCATCACATCCAATCATGAAAGAGAAACAAAAGAACTCTGAGAAGCCTTTAAGAAGATAAAAAATACGAGCAATAACGAACAAAGCAATTCCCAAACATCCATACAATATAAAAGCAGCCAAACTCCTGCTAACGCAGACTCACACCCTCAAGTTTCCTCTTCACCATTCGTTCTACTATTGGCACTGCTAAAAAATCGACAAGACCATGTAGAGCATCAAATAAAAGCCCTACAAGAACAAGTTCAAAACCAAAATAAACAGGAAATATCTGTACCCATGCCAGCGGCGTACACACAGTACTCATATGCTAAGAAAAGTGCTTCATCGGGCAAGCCAAGTAGCTCTCGAATGATAAATAAATCTGGTCAAAACCAAAGATCAAATTACTTTAGTGTGTCACTACAGGTTGCAATAAACAAAGCCACATTCACAAAAGAGAAAGAATTACACGCAGACGCAACTACAAAACCCCTATCAACTGCAAACCTAGCTCACCACCCTGCCATCAATACTGTACAACCCATACATCTGCCTGATAACACAGGCTTAAAAATCAGCTCCAAAACACAAGTCATGAGCATCAAAATGCCACTGAACAGAAACCCCCCTATGTTCACAAAAAAAAAAAGCTGAGCATGAAAGAATAGAAGCCTTTTATAACAAAAACATTGACTTTTACCTCCATCATCTTACTAGAAGTTGCAAAACACCTAGGGCCTCCAATTCGACCACCTCAGCTACACTTTCACCTATACCTCACAGCCCCACTTCAATGACAAACCAATTACTAGTTCAGTTGCACAAAATCTCTGCCAATCACAACCTATCTACTACAAACACTAAAGAAATACCATTCACAAGACAGAGAACTTGGCAATAGAAGATAAAGTAAATTCTACCAATCTGCATTTTTTAGGAACCCCCGTGCAGTCCAAGACCCATACATAACCATATTGCATCAAAATATATGTGGATTGGCAAAAAAAGTAAACAGACTAACCACCTTCTCAGCAGCATATTACCTAGCATACTACTGAGCATGGTTTACAGCAGAAAGATTTAGAAAGCACAAAAATAACTGGCTACACACTTGTCTCAGATTATAGTAGAAAAGCTCATAAGATGGGGAGAGTGGCAATTTATTGTCAAGACACTTTATAGCCAACACAGTTGGTGCTATTGACATCTCCAGCCACAATAGAGAGCTCCTATGCGAGGCGGCAATGGTGGTTGTTAAAGTAAAAAAACACCATGTTTACATACTTGGCATATACGGCGACCCAGGAGAAAATGTAAAACCTGCTTATAAAGTTTTGTCAGACATTCTGCACCAATTAGAAGCCCAACGTAAATCCATAATGATAGTGGGTGATATTAACATAGACAGTCTAAACAAAGCAGATATAAGAAATACTATTCTAGAAGACGAACTCGCCACATACAACATTGCCAGGCTGCCTCTACCAGCAACACGGATAACGCATCACACTTCCACATCCATTGACTGTGTTTGCCTCAGTAAACCGGGCAAACATATAAATGTTATTATTATTCGATCAGGATTATCAGACCATACAGCCCAACTCACAACACTTAATAGCCAATTTAAGAAACATGCTGCACAGTCATCTATGAAAAGAATTTTGAATAACCAAAATCTAAACCAACTGAAAGAGTTTCTCTCTAACCAAAACTGGGAAGCTGTTCTACTAGCCTTCACTCCTGAAGAGGCGTATGAGAACTGTAACAGAGTCTTACGTGTAGCTCTGGATTCTACCTGTCCTATCAGAAAAACTAAGTATAAGAAGAAGGATCATTGGATGTATTACGACCAAGAGGCAAAGATACTTAAAGAAAGGTTTACTAATGCACTTCATAAATTTGAAATGACTGGGGCATTTCAAGACAAAGAAGACATGGTTGCCAAGAAGAGAGATTACGACTTGAAATTGCGACACCTTCAACAGGAGGCAGCAGCCAGTTTTATAAATCAAGCTGAAAAACAAAAGCAAGGCGTTATGGCAAGTCATAAATTTTAGAAGGCAAGCAAAACAAAAAAGAGTGACTCCGATTCAAATTGAAACAGCCCATGAAATCATATCAGATCCAGGTGCTGTGGCAAAACACATGAACCAGTTTCTCACTCAAATAGCCAAAGCAACCCTCTGTCAAAACAAGGATCTAACCACTGCCAAAGAAAATAATACATATCAACCATAGCATTTCACAGGGCAACAACTAATTTTGACTCCAATTTTACCTGAAGAAGTAAAAGCCATAATAGATCCCTCAAGACCAAGTCGTACAGTGGAGTAGACGAATACTCTTCTAAAATGGTGAAACACTGCATCAATGAACTTACAATACCGCTAGTTGTCATCATTAACCTATCATTTCAGCATGGACACTTCCCTTCAGCACTGAAATTAAGTAAGGTCTATTCATTACACAAAAAAGGAAAAACAGGGAGGCAAAAAATTATGGACCCATCTTGCTAGTTTTCACTTTTAGTAAACTCACTGAAAAAGCAGCCCTAACCAGACTAATTAATCATCTAACTCGATATCAACTTTTAACTGACAACCAACATGGCTTTTTAAAAAACAGATCTACCACTACAGCCGTCACAAACCTGATTGAGTATATCATCGACCAAATTGAGGATGAGCAGTTTATTACTGCCTTGTTCTTAGATTACAGTAAATCATTCGATTGTGTAGAACATAAATTAATATCCAAAAAACTAGAGTGCTTGGGAGTCAGAGACCTTGCGGGTGCGTGGTTTAAAAGTTACTTGGAAGGTCGAACACAAGTCATAGAGCTGACAGATTACACAAATAGTGTGTCACGTACATTAAGGTCTAATCCACTCCCAATGTCCAGAGGGGTAACTCAAGGGTCTATTCTGGAGGCCCATTTTGTTTATATTACTGACCAATGACTTTCCAGGGTATATTCAAGACGAAAATACGACAACTGAAATGTATGCTGGTGATAAGAACCACTCCGCAGAGGGCCTACACCAAAATGCAATAACAGCCTTGAATAAAACATTACAGTAGTGTAAAACCAACAACTTGACAATAAACCCCCAAAAAACAATCCAAGTGAATTTCAGTACCAAAAGAAGTGATGTACAAGAAATACCAGATATAACCAAAGTAAAACTCCTTGGAATAACTCTGGACAGCAAGCTATCGTGGAATGACCACGTAAACTGTTTGTGCAAACGACTTGCCTCAGGAGTTTACGTCGTCCGTCAAATGATGCGTATCGCTGGCCTACCCACAGCCAAGACAGTAAACTTTGCCTTTATCGAGTCGCACATAAGATATGGTATAGGGATATGGGGAGGAACATCAGCCACCTCCATAAACAGAATCTTAGTCCTGAAAAAAAGGCAGTGAGAGCCATGGCAACTCTTCATCTTCGCCAATCATGCACAGAAGCCTTCATAAATCTAGGCATAATGACAAAAATATCTCTATACCTTCAAGAGGTCATTTTACTTGCTGATAAGTTGAATGCACAAAGAGGAAGAGATCATCACTCATACAACACTTGGTATGGCTCAAGATTTGCCCTTCCTAGACATCGGACCATTCTCCTGGAGAAGAAACCATCCTATGCTGGCCAGAAGCTGTGGAATCTGCTCCCAAACAACTTACAGGCTCTAACTGGAGACCCATTGAAAAGAGAACTTAAAGAATGGCTTGTCAACTGACCTTTCTACAGTTTGGCCGGGTTCCCAAGATACTCAATGGAACAATAATTTAACCTGTTAATAAACACAATGTTTTTATTATTGACGCATGTACTTTTCTTGATGAAAATGTAAATAAAGATTGTATGACTATGACTAGATAAAACTTAATTTTATGGCTTAGTAAGGAGTACCTCTTATACATAATTTAACTTTGTTAGAGTTATAAAGGTCATGAAAAAGAACGTTAAAATATTTTTATAAGAACCTGTTCATATTTATCCTCTTAAAAGAGTCATGTAGTTGAATGATTGCAAGATACTGCTGCCGACTTAGCTGTGTTGCAGCGTCTTGGAGCACAAAGTCCACAAGCAGCTTAGGAACTCTTGCCTCATTGGATTTATTTACAATTACTTTGACTTTAGCTGCAATTGGCTTCAAAACTGAAACAGAAGCAGGTTATTACAATCTTCAGTTAAGTAATGTTGTTTATAAGTTAGAATCAACTTGATACAGGTTTTGCTCATGTTTTGTTCTGTTCAGAAGCACTGTTCAATTTTTATTTGGTCTAGACTTATGTATTTTATATTTTTTTATTTTGATGATTGAGCTTGATTTTCTAATTCCTAGATCACCTATCCAGAAATTGGCAATTCCTAAATTTCTATCTGAATTTGATCTTAAATATAAAATTCCTGTGTATCACATTGAAAAAACTAGTGTGTGTAAACATGCAACAGTTAGTTAGCTTCATGTATTTTTCTGATTGGATGCATTACAAATTATTACAAACAGAACAATAAAAACTCCACTTTTGCATATGGATTTGACAATGAGCATATAATGACCATAAGACCGTACTTCCATATCCGTAAGTTTAGTCTGTTACATTCTAGTGTTGGTGATCATGAATATTAAGTGTCTAATCACTGATCTGATCCAAATCAGAGTCGTATCAGTATGGAAAGGAATCAGCTGATTACCACAGGCTGTTCATTTTTCATTCGACTACTCATGAATGACACTTTCTAAGGAATAGTCAGCCATAGTTATGGTAGTTAACAATGACTACATTTACTCTTATTAACTTATCACACTCATTCAAAATCCATATTCCACCATACCCTCATGATCTAAGAATAAATAAATAATGACCATTTAGTCTTATTTTGAGTTCAGTTGCCGTTTTTTAATTGACTGTTTATTTGTTTTAATCAACTGTTGTCATTGACTAGTTTTGATTTTAGGTGTGAAAACATCCACTCCAAAATATATTTTCAAACCACATAAAGGTTTTTTCTGTAAGGTCTTATATGCCTGAGCAATCATTAACATAAGAATCCTGAACTCTAAGCCTGTAAGAGCTTAAGCACTTTGCTCTTCCAGATTTGCAGTACTATGATACTACAACCAGAAAGCTGTTATGCTGACTGTATTTGCCATTAAAGGTAAACTTACTAAAGTCAAACTCCTCATTGTTGACACTAAATGTGTCTAGACCTCGCTTCATGTCATTCCGCCAGGTATACGGAGCAGAGGTAGCAAGTCCCGGAGAGCTACCCACGAGTGTGTGAACACTGGGGTTAATGTAGATAGAAAGTGACTCCACTTTGAGAAGCTGGTATACCGAACTCGCACCTTGGTAGTTAGTAGTGGGCTTCCACTTACTGCAAAACATAGAATGGTTGTATCAATAAATATAAGTGTTAGTTCTGTTATTTAAACTATGTAACTACAGATTAAAAGTAATAAGACTTTACAAGGATTTTCCATTTTTAACACAGAGTCACCAACTAAAATGGGAGGTTAATTTAAATTTCATATCTAGCAACTGGATTTAAGAAAGTTACTTGCAATCAAATTATTTCCTTCAGCCAAATCTTCCTCAATTAGAACAGAAATTGGTTAGACTTATTTATTGGGATACTGATTAGTTACTGAACATTTATCTTTATCAGAATGTATCTCCAACAAATTTGAAAATCATTATGTATTGTATTCTCCAGTTTAAGCAAAGGTTTGTTGTTTGTTTTGCACAGTATGGGATCCAAATTACATATTTAAACTTTTATGAACGCCTCCTTGTGTTTAACTAATATAGCGAAAAGAACAAAAAACCTCTTGAGTTAAATTACTTAATTAAAATCTAATTATGTGTTAAAGCTTGATTGGATGAGCCACGCTGAGATGTGTTTGTTGATGGGTGTGTGGTTTTCCCAGCGGTATGATACTGTACTGTTAAAATTATGATATGTGATTTTGTGCTGCTTCATCCATGATTAAAAGTAGCAGAGATATGCTTTGTTTATATACAAGAGTTTTATGGATCAGTGAGTAAGATAATCAAGTAAAATAATGCCGAACTGTAGAAAAAAATCATTAAAATTACCATTTATTATTTTTTTTTTATTATTTATTACAAAATTAGAATATTAGTGCTACCCTAATAGATCAAAGTCCTTTAGCTGCCCTTCAAACCAAACTTTCTATGCCAATAACTATCTAAACTACTTATATATTTACAAGAACATGTTGTTATTAGCTTCATTTGTAATGAAAGGACTTGCCTGTAACATAACCTACACAAGATCTTTGTGAGTTTATGTGGAGAAAGCAACTAGGACATATTGTATAATGAGTGTTTAATACGTCCTGCAACATTTTTCATATAATCTTTATGGTAATAGAAAAAAAGTTTGAGTTTGGCAGGCAGCTAAAGGAATTTTACCCCGTAATATGAAGACCACCAGATAATAGTTTTCTTTTAAACTATACCTGCAGTCAATGTTATGCTCCTTGAATAGTACATTTGAACATAAATTTAATGTTAAGATATGAAAATGGATCATAAAAACCTGGAAAAATAAATGAGAATACTGAAAATTTTTCTAACTACTTCAGTCAGAGCATATGACCTTTTACTAAGTATCAATAGATAATTGTTCGTGTTGGCACACTTTGCTACTTTTTATGACACTGACTACATATCTAGGAATATTGTGTAACAATTGAATTCTAGAATTACCTATTAGTCGTTTCCACAGATAAACCTTGAATACAAATTCCACATGCAAATGGCGCATCCCTGTTCATAGTGGAGTCCTCGTAGCGAACATGTACATTATGAATATGTACTTGTAAGTTGTTCATAATGGTTGTAGCTAAATTCTCAAAGAAACTCCGAGAATCTGGAGCATCTAAAAACAAAAAGTTTAGTTGTTAGACTCTAGTTTAAGAAGCTTGATAACTAATTTAGAGTCATAGCACAGAGTTGAAATCACTCTTGGTTAGCTGCTACTCTCTTTATTTGTTAAATGGTGTGAGTGTTTATTTCTGAGTGTCAGTGTCTTTGGGTGTGCTTCGTTCAGATGTTCCTTTTTTGTCGTCCCCGGCTATAGGACAGAGATATTATAGGTACAAATAATTAAACAATAAAAATATAATAGTTATAAACAGTTAATTATTCAGGTACCCATAAATTACTAAAAGAACTCCACTAACTGTACCTGTTCCAAGGAAGCTCTCTGTCTCAAGCACTTCAAGTTTAAGCCTTTTTGCTGCTCTCATAAGCCTCTTCTCCTTCTCTGGATCATACTCCCTGTCAGTTATTGGGCCTGCTATCACGTATACATCCTGTACATTTTAAACATCATAATTTCAAACTAAGTTGAATATGTTTAACATGGTTTAAGTTCTGCTTGTCCTGGATAATATACAGAGTGTCCATCTTTAAGTGTCACATATTTTAGAGTATTGTTTGTCAGGTAAATACAAGTAAATAATGCCATATAACATGTGTGTTCTTGATTTGTTTTTTGTATGTGACTATGTGTGTTTTTTACAAAGATTTGAATATCTCAAAACCTGTTTGATATAAAATATTGAATTTTTGTATGAAAGTTGATCTTAGAAAAAGATGAAATTTTTTTATGTAGAACATCAAAAAAATGTAAAATAGCTGTATGTCTAAGATTATAAGTTTCAAAATGGCGGCTGTCTAAAAATTCCAAAGTCAAATATTGACAAAACTACACATTTTAACAAAAAATTATAAAATACAATACATATTTGTAGACTAAATTATGTCAAATTCAACGATATGCCAATTTAAAAGACAGATAAATATAAATAAATAACAAGATAATTTATTTAACAAGATAAATAACAGAGGAAACTTATTTTTTTTGTGACTGAAAGCATTATTATCTCGGTAAAGAATTCCCAAATGACAATGCTTCCAGTCAAAAAAATAAGTTTACTTTGTTATTTATCATCTAATCTTTTAGATTGGTATATGGTTGAATTTGGCATAATATAGCATACATTTTTTGGGTGAAATTTTTAGTTTTTTTTTTATATTTAACTTTGAAATATTTAGACAGCCGCCATTTTGAAACTGATGATCTTATATATACAGTCTTTTAACATGAAATGTGTCTTTCTAAGATCAACTTTCAACCAAAATTCAGTATTTTATGTCAAACAGTTTTTGAGATATTCAAATCTTTGTTTAAAAACACATACAGACACACAAACAGAAAACGAATACAGAAAAGACACATGTTATACAGTATTATTTGCCTGTATTGACCTGATAAATAATCCTCTAAAATATGTAACAGTTGAAACTGGACACCGTGATATCCTCACAGAAGACTTTGCCACATATGCAAAATATGAATAAATCTGAATTATAGCTTTCACATTAAAATCAGTTCATGAAAAGACCCCATTAGTCTATGGTTGTGTTTGTAGTTAATATTAGTTAGTGAGTGAGGAAAACTGACTGACCTACGTAGTGAAAGAGGAAGGAAGCTTATGTGTCACTGTGCACACTATTGTTGTTTCTCCAAGCTGTTTACAGACCCAAAACCGAATATATACGCCTATACTGTGCAACACTTATACTACTATTGTTGATTTATAGTACTCTATTTTATTTTTTAAATAATTTTCTTCTTTTGTTGCATATAATTGATCTATAAAACATACACGAGCTACAGTCAAAAAGTTCCCGGAATCGATATCCAGAGACAGACAGTGTGGCTGCAGGTGGGAACTTTGTCATCTATCAGTTAGTACTACTCCTGGAGAAGAGATTTAGGTAGTGAGAGTATCGCCCAGTCGCCATTGTTCCTCTGTGGAGAGCACTTTTGTGTATTAGCATGTTTAAATTTATCATGTTTGAAAATTTATTTAATGAACAGCTAAAAAACTTTAAATTTGGTGTTTTCAAATATTCAAACATATTTATTACTACTTGTGAAAAAAATACAATTTGTACAAGCAGTTTATATTTATCTCTCTAGCTCAAGGCTAATTGAGAGAAAAACTATACAATTGTCTTTACAATTATATGTGAAACATATTTTTATACATATATATTATAGTACACTTTTTTCTTTTGGGAACTTCCTTAAATCAAAAACAATAAATTAGATAACAATAAATTATAACATTTTTTAATAAATAACATAACAAACAATGGGATAAATGTAACATTGGACTATTATATATACAACAAAACAACCCAATAAAATCTTTAGAATCAACAAAAAACAAAAACAACAAGAACCCAGTTTTAAATTCTAAAATTTATAAACACAATTATACTAAAAAAATGATTAAGTACGTGAAATAATTCAATAAAAAATAAATCATACAATATTTAACTCGCCTATAGTTCAAAGACACAAAAACAAAATCTTAAACAAAAGGATAATTTTAAAAAGGTTTGCTATCTTACTGATTCATATTTTCTTGTGGTATGCCGATTTCACCCAATATTTAGACACAATGTGTGACAAATGGACATGTACAGGATGGGAAGGTCAACTTTCACATTCCAATATTTGTTCGTTCATGAATGTACTTATTTCATTAGTGTTCTCTCAGTGCTTGACCAGCTTGCTTTATATATGCATGTTTCACTGTTTAACCACATTCACCTATTGTTTATTTACTTCAAAAGTCATCTTCTAGGATACTTAAAATGTCATTCAAGCATACAAAATTAAGGCGATGAAGAAAAGTAAATTTTACGAAAAGTACAAACGTTTTCGTGAAGGTCGCATAAAAATTGAAGATGACTCTCGTAGTGGACGCCCTTCGACTGCAACCAAAAATGACAATATTGAGCGAATTTTGCAAACTGAAGAATAAAAATTGATGATATCGCATATAAGGTAAATTTATTCACACAAAAATTCTTAAGACGCTTATGAGATGCTATTAGGAAGAAACGGTCTAAAAAATGAGCAGAAAATAATTGGATTTTGCTGCATGATGATACCCCTGCACATCGATTCTTATTAGTACCTCCTACCTAGTCAAGCACCATGTTACCATGTTAGAACATTCTCGACATTTGCTTGACCTCATGCCGGCCGATTTCTTACTGTTCACACAATAAAAACATCAATAAAAGGAAATAGATTTGCAGGTGCTAAAGCTGTCAGTAAAAATGCGATAAACTTATCGAAATACATTTAAAAAAAGAAGTGTCAAAAGTGTTTTGACCGTCTGTATGATCGTAGGGACAAGTGTATTGTTGTAGGAGAAGAGTATTTTGAAGGAATATATATTTGTAAGATTTTATCTTTGTCCAATAAACATATTTCAACCAATTCCGTGAACTTTTTGACTATACCTTGTATATTGAAGTACAAGTGAACGTCATACAACACAAATATTTTACAATATAAGCAAACAATGCACAAATATACTACAAAACAAGTACAAAATGAACAAATGTTATGGTGATCAATTTCGGCGAACTACACTCACCTTCCTCAGACCAGAGTGATTCACAAAAGAAGGGGGGATTCAGAGGGATTCATTCTTTTGTGAATCTCTCTGGTCTGAGGAAGGTGAGTATGGTTCACCAAAATAGATCACCATAATATTTTATTATTTTGTACTTGTTTTGTAGTATATTTGCGCATTGTGTGCTTATATTGTAATATATTGTTGTGTGACATTCACTTGTACTATATACAGTATGTACCAACACGTATTGTACTAATTAAAAAGTATTCATATATATTGCTTATGAAAAACTGACCAAAAATAATTATGATTTAATTTATATCAGCCGTTTTATTATTCTTTTAACAAAATAAGCCATCAATACATGTTTACCCTCCGATGGTTCACTATTTTACCACTGGTGGTTCAGCCCATTTTTGGCAATTTGCAGCCTTATTTTTAAAAATCTGTAAAAAATTTATTTTTTATCTAAATAGGGTTTATTATACATAATTTTGTTCATAAAACTATGGAGTATTATTATATGTATTTCAAAATGACTTAACAAGTAGTTTGGGATTTTCTTTAACGGAGAGAAGAGGAAGAATAAGAAAATCCACAATGTTTTTCACAATTTACACACACACAAAATTTTCACCATATACAATACAAAAATTCTAAGATAGCCTTTTTGTGCAGAATTTATAACTGAATAAGAAAATATAAACTTGTAAGGACTTAATTGCTAAAATAAATAAGTTATGTACAAAAAACTATATACAGGCGCAATGGTGAAAACCGCTCAATCTGACTCACTCCCGCTGATGGGAGCTCTTCTGTTCCTGTTACCCCTAGATGGTCTCCAGAAGTGTTGTAATTTGGAGTCTCCAGAATCATTGAACAACTCCCTATCAATCTCACTCGTATGTAATTCAGACATTTTCACGTAAAAACCACTAAAAACGAAACATTATTACGACCAAAACAACGAAGATGCGACACAATAGTAAACAACAATGGCGCGCTGATAGTTGGAACTGTCAATTATGGAATTGTATTTTTTTTAGTCTAGGCCAATGCCATCCAAATAAGACTTTCACCAGACTAAACAGTAGAACCAGCTGTTTCTAATGACATATGATATATGATGTTTAGTGAAGGATGAACACCCGTAAGAAACGAAATAGTGAAGGTCGATTTTTCGACTCTAAACCATGGCAGATACGTTGTAAAGGTCGATCGTTCGACATTAAACCATTGGAGGGTTAAATATGTATAACATTACTCTTAAATATATATTTCCATGGTAATAACTTGAAAGTATAACTTTAATTTTAATTCATTGTTAACGCCTCCTAAGCTGATTTATATATATTTATATATATATATATATATATTTGTTATATATAACAAATAATAAGGTTAATGTACCTTTGTCGACTTCAAAAAAATATAATTTTTTTATGTGACTGTTTTGACAACATACAGTGAATGTGACCATGGAGTTCTTGCTCTGTAATCGGTAGTCCAATTAAAAGATTTTGTGGCTGAAGACGACAAAGATATGGTAACCTTATTTGTTATATTTCATTTTAAATTTATTCTATCGTCATATAAAAACACAAATCTCACCTCGATTTCAACAGTGACACTCTGGTTACAAAGTCCGCTCCATGGTATGCGGATAGTAATTCGTCCAACTGTACCCACTTTAACTTCTATCGGAAGATCCAGTTCATACTGTGCAAGAAAAAAGAATGTAATTTATTATATATGGCATTGGCTAACTTATATAATCTATAAGAATGTTATTTAAATATAAAAAAATGGGTGATATATGTTTTTAGCTAAGACCATATATATTTAGCTAAGTTATATATAGTCTAAATAACCATAACTTGAAAGAATTTATGGTAGTATGGTGGCTCAGTGGATAAGACTTCAAACTGCGGAGGTCAAACTCCAAGGTAAATCCTCAACAGAGCTAAAGGTTGATACTTCACTTGTTGAATTAAGTTCATGCATTGCTCATGCAGTTCCCTCGCCCCCCTGCAGGCCAATGTGAACTGAAGGGGGGGAGGGAGTTTAAAAAAAGAAAATATTTTTTACATTGTATCTAGTGTTGTTTAATGTGTTTTATAGTAATACTGTTTTTAAAATATGTATTAAGCTAGTAATAATGTTATTTGTTACTATTATATTAACTGATGAGCTAATGTTATTGCCTTAGGTAGTAGCTCATTCTAACAATTACTTATTATTATGTTATCCACTTCATTCCCCATTAATTCATTATATAACTGAGTTTAATAATTTTTCAGCATGATTTTCAGTACTAAACAAAGAAAAATCACAGAAAGGGCAGAACTAACCTGAATTAGCAATCTATTTACATAAATAAAATGTAAATGTTCCATATTGGTACAAATTAAAACATTTGAACAGAGTAAATACTATCTTCTACATTACATTAGAAGATAAGGTACATTACTAGTCAAGTTAGAGACATGCGGTTTTTACTGAAATATTTGTAATTAATTGTAATTCACATCTTTTCTGAAAATTTAATCAAACTTTTTAGAGCCATTTTTGAGAAAATTCTATTTTTATATGGGTTTTCCCATAAAAATAAAAAAAACTAAAATTTAAAAAAGTGAAAAAACAGTCTGGAGATATTTTCTAAATACACCTTCATATAAAATTTCATAAAAACTGATCCATCCATTTGGTCCCGAGTGAAGTGCACATACACATAGACTCACATACGGACAGACATCCAAACTTTTTTTTACAAAAAACCACTTTTTTGGGTTTAGTGAACCCTAAAATAGATTTTTGGACCAACTTGTAAACAACATTTTTTTGGACTATCACAATACTTTCTCTATGCTAATGCATATGGGAGAAAGTAAAATACAAATTTTCATTCACTGAGTAAGGTAAAAATAATATAGTATGAAAGGTTACCTATAAAGGTTACTACTCTTTTCATTTTAGTCAACATTTTATAAATTGATACTGTAATAGTGGCCAAAAATAGCTGAAAATCAGACCAGCACTACGTGGTTCGGATTCCACGTAAAGCTGTAGGTCCCTTAGTTGCCCTGGCTGTTGGGCTATTAATAGATTGTCCTTTCTGAGGAACAGTTGAACTCGGATAGTAACCAGACTACATTCATCCACACTCATCCTACACTCATATATCCTACACTTTGGTAAGAAAATTAGGATTTACATTTCATGGTAAACAAATCACAAATATTGCACTTACTAACTTGATTGAAATATTTGTAGTAAACATAGCCTTGTATAAATTGATATTCTATTTTTATTTGCATTGAATATTTCTACTAAAATAATTTTCTCTTTAATAATGGGCTACATCTTAAATTCAAATTATGTTTGGCAAAACAATTTCTTATAAAATATTAGAGACATTTTAAGTTATTTAATTTTAACATAAATTACTGCAATGGCAGAGAATGTCATCAGATCATAATTAAACATTTCTCCAGATAATGTTTAATTATGATGTATAAATTCTTTGTATCTAACTGCAACTCTGTCACAATCAATAAAACTGCAAGCAGTTGCCGTCTTCATTTAAGTACTTCTTCATCTTATTCTACACCATACATAATATACATTATAGAATCCATGGAGTATTTTGTTTAAGTGATACCTCCATGAATTCTGTAATGTTAAATTTTGTATTTGTCAGACAAACTTGGGCAGACGCCTGTGCGTAGGCTCGAGTTTGTAAAACATATTCCATTGATGGGTGAAACAGTTGTTATCTAAGCGTATCCATCATTGATGCAAATAATTTAGGGTTAATGGTATATTTATTTGTTATTGCCAGACAGTATTTAGCAGCAATGCAGCAAATTGGCTACATAATGAGGAGAGTAAGGGGAGAACAAGGGTCACTCAGGTGGCCCGCCCATAACTGGTTCCGATGATAACCTTAGCCTCCTCCACGTTTAAGCTATTCAGTAGTTTTAAAATTTCAGACTTAAAGATAGTTAAGGTGGGTACAGTAAACATGTTTTGATTAATTTTATTACGAACATTTCTATACAAAATCTGTGAAACGTAAAAAGCATTAGTAACTGAAAATTATTTAACCAATTGAACTGGAACTATACCAATGTTTTCAGGATATCATGTAATATATGAATGTGGAGTTATAGTAAAAGTAACATAACAGTGTTTATACATGTAGATCAGAAGAATTTTTATAAAAAGCTGTCTTATGGTTAGTAAAGATGTTTCTTGAAACAAAGTGTCAGTTGGGTATCTGCTAAATTTTTAAACCTAGGTTTTAATATTAATTTTTGAACTATGTTAATAGGCTGAAGAACTGTTTTGTATGCTGCCCCCCCCATGAGATAATACCAAAAGAGATAGTCCACTAGCTTATGATATAGGTAGTTCAAATCCAACGTTTTTCCTGATTGGAAATCAAAAAGTGAGGTGGAAAATGATAAAAGTACTGCATTAAAATTTTTTAACTTTTATAACTTATAAAAATTCTTAAAAGAATTCTACGATAAAAACTAGGGAAAATACTAAAGCCAAGATAAAACCTCAAAAAATCCTGATGTGAAAACATCTTAAACTTTACTAAATAAATTACAAATTAAAAAAATCAATAATTCTAATGAAAAATATGAAAAAATAAATAAATTGTAATATCACGTTCCAACATGATACACCATATCCAGAGTGAGAGGGGTGTGTCTGAAGTGATTGATGAGGGGAGGGGAAGAGAACATCTTGGAACGCTACAGTTCGTACCAATATATTCGTAGGATCTATTCAGGAAAAACCAATTGAATGTGTGGATGACCAGAGAATAGCGAGAAGTGAAAAGCTCCAGTAAAAAGGAAAAATGATTTCCAACACCACTCATCCAGTCCAAGTGATCCGTATTGAATTATACATGTTTTGGAGTCACAGATCTAGTGTTGACAAACCATTGGTTGTTGCCGTACAGCTTCTTATTTGTTGTAAAGAAGGATTCTCCTTATTCTAAGTTTATAAAATACAGTGTAGTGTTAAGTTCTTGAGAAAACAAGAATAATTATTTATTACATCAATACATATTTTCATATAATTTAATAACAGGAAAACTTCATTTTTAATACTTTAATTTGCTTAAGAACAATGCAGTAAACAAAGGTTTGATTAAAGATATAAAAACAGTAATTTCTCCAGGAATAGTCACCATTTCAAGTATTCAATATTTATGCCAAAACAAGGAAGACTCTCTTGAATATAACCATATAGGTGATCAATACTTTTATGATATACGTCATTAAGGATCATGTTACTGAAACGCACCTATGTTTATATATACGAGTATATACAAAGGTAAATTTAAATTACGTGAGCTCTTAACAAATTGAATCGTTGGAATTGTTAATCTGATTATTGTTTTAGAAGGCATTGTTTAGAATTTCAATTCCTCGTTAATAACATATTTTTATGGCAAACACAGAATTTTAATATTTGATTCAATATTTTGAAATGGATAGTAAATAAAAACAATCTCTTTAGATGTAAGCTTTTTACATTTTATTAATTTTTAATGATTAAGAAAACTACTAAGCAATGATTTATACATTTTTCCATGTATATAGTTTGTTTTACTACTGTGAATGGTTAATGAGGATTAAAACCATATTGAAATAGTTGAGCAAACATATATGTAGCAGTGATAATTATTTTGTATTTTTTTTATAAATAGCTCTGATTTTTTAAAAACATTTTCACAATTAGGATGAGATGAGATACGGTTTGATAACTATACGAGGCATGTTTTTAAGCTAATTACCGTTTTAAAATTCTGCCATTGTAACACTACGATCGGCAGTATGCATGCTGTTTACTAGTATCTGTTGGCAAGCCATAGCCACCATTAAAGATCCATTTTACTGTATTTAAGGTTGCTTATAAGTGTTAAAATGCCTCCTCAGATTGAAAATGCCGCCGACAATAAAGTACGCGTTGTAATAATTTTTCGTAACGCTAAAGGCATGAAAAAACTGAGATCATTGTGATCACATTGATTGTGAGATCTGTGATGATTATGGAGAAAACATAATGAGTGATGGGATGGTAAGGAAATGGGCAAGTGCTTTTAAAGATGTCCGCACAATTCTGCATGATGAGAAAAGAAGTGACAACTTTAACTCATTACTGATGACTTGTTGCAAAACGTTAATAAAAAAGTCAGAAATAACTGACGCTTTACAGCTCCATCGTTTATGTAGTGAGTGTCCTTAAGTGTCAAGATGTGTGATTTATGAATTGTAATAGAAATTTGAAATACCAAGAGTTATGATTGAGCTGGGTTCCCAAAATGCTGATGGGTAATCACAAAACAAATGTTTAGTGAGAATCACAAAAACAAAAGTTTAATCACTTCTCTTACATTCCTAGAACATTAGAATCATGATGGAGACGATTTTTCAAACCAAATTGTCAATGTGACAGATCTCACATGAATGTCAACTACTTTCACGCTCTATGCGTTAATAAAACTTATGCAGGACAGACTTCATAGTTGACGGTATTTTCAATTGGAGGAGGGATTTCAAACACTTGTAAGCACTTTGTACAAGATGTTCCTTAAATTGTATTGTTACCTTCACAACTGGTGAATTGCTGTTTTTAAATCTTGGTGAAGTATGGATACAGAAATAAATCTAGATAAGACGCCATTATGCATCATTAATATATTCATATTATTCTTGTATGAAATGGAAGATAAATGGGCCATATAGAATCCATGTTATACTAGGCTTTTAAATATCACATGTATGGATATTGCAGAATGTTAATGTCGTTATTTTATGAAATTCTTACCAATGCCTCTGGCTTGAGTTTGAGTTCTGTGAGTTGAACATCACCACTGAAGATCCCCACATTCAGGTTCTCGGTATCTAGATCTTGAATGTACTTTCCCAAGTAACGGTTAAGCAGTGTTGCCACTACACCCTCAAACATTGTGCTGTTGCATTCACAATGTAAATCTGAAACAATTAGGTTAATTATTTTATTGAAAAAGATTTACTTATATCCAACCGGTTTAATATATTGTTTTAATAAAGTAAAGCTTTCCTAATGTTTGTTTGGTAAAAAACACTCTTAGGTGAAACACACACAAAAATAAGAAATGATTACATAGAAAAATACAATAAAATCACATTTACTGGGACAAAAAATATATTTCTTATAATAGCACTACTAGAAAAGCGGAAAAAAAACAATAATCTTTCAACAATAAATCCTAAATGGTTTGATATATAATTCTTTATGAATACATAGCATCATTAGACAGGTATTAATTTAATAATGAACTTATCCTTTCAAGAATTCTTTGTCAGTCATTTTCCGCATATCCCATATTTTTTGACTTTTTTAGGTATTTTATTCTTTAACTTTTTTCTTGGTAAATGCATTTATTCTCCAAATTAAATTATTGGAAAGTCTTCTTATTAAATCAGTGTTATCATCAAAATATAGATTTTTTAGGAATTGCAGTTATTGTAAAAAAGTTCTACAGTTTTTGTTATAAATCCATTTACTACAGTAGACTCTGTTATGTCAAAAACATTTTGTTAATTTCTGAGAAATATCATGGCCATTATAAATGAATACATCTCAGATAGTAAATAATATAGTAAATAATAATACATCTCAGAATACATCTCCTATGGTAATTTCAGCAAAATATTATTGGCTCCATCAAAAATTAAAAAGTAATTTAAAAAACACTTTAGAAATCAAACTTTTACCATACGAAGCAATAACATTTGATACAATTTCCGTTATTAGAAACTTAAAATCATTGACTAAATTATAATTTATTTATTTTAGAAGAGTAAATGTAATTATTGTTAAATGTAATTTCCTTCAAAATTTATAATTTATATATTAGGGAGCCTGTTCTTTAAGTTTCCCACAGTTTCAGCTCTGTGGAGCAAACATAACACCAAGGCGCATACTGTAACATTTATAAATCCATATTGTATCACATACATAGATTTACAGTATTGTTTGAATAATAATTACTCCCCATCAAAAATCAAATTTACTCTCACTCTTCACTCTAGGTTATGTTAGCTGATTCCTACTGAATTAAACCCTTCCAGGCTCAATAGATTCCTTGGCATAACGATTTTCAACCTTAAGGTCTACTAATCGGGTGTCAAGATGTCAAAAGAAGTTATCTTGTAATTATTTTCTCACTGAGAAAAGAGAACCAGAGATTGCTTCCTTATGGCCACAGCAAATGCCTCAGTGGCAAATACAAAGAGATTACAACTAATCTCTATTACTACATCTGTGGTAATAGTTACAATGTTTATCCTTGAGGATTAAAGGAAGGAGTGATTGGCTCTGCCATCGCATGATATGCTGGACTAACTACTCAACACACATTCAGCGCACTATTGAATACAACCTCTGTTTATTTTTTCTCTGAGCGGTTTTTCATTTTCAAATATCAACAATATATTCTTTGCATTGTTTTGACAAATTTTAATACAATTGAATAATTAAATTAATCGATATTTTAATTTTATAAAATTACGTGCAGTTTTGAATTAACATAATTTACATTGAACTTGATTGAACATGTTGACACTGGTATGTATTATTTAACTGTATTAATTAAGCAATCCTAGTGACAAGAGTGATGGATTATGTAATACTAGCCATGTAGAATTAGCTGACAGCATCCCATAACCTTAAACAACCTTACAACATCCATCATATCTCAGCTGCATGGAGGACAATGTTCTATTCATCATAAATCTGGTAAGCACGGTACAACAAATGTACAGGTGTGTCCAAATTTGAAGATATTTTTACAAATACTATTTTCTCACTATAAAAGCTAGGAACTTAACAAGCTATATAAAAATAAAAAAAAATAAACATAACTGATTTTATTGGAGTATTTCATGTATGTCTAATAAAAATGTATATCAAACATTCATATGGAATATAAATGGTATATTTTTACTATCATGGTTAAATTAAATTTCATTTGCAATTGTTGTTCATATGTATTTTATATTTTAAGATTCTTACAAGATTCTTACAAGATTCTTACAAATGAGACGCCGACACAACGTTGTGCGTATTTTAAGGCGAATATGAATGGTTTTATGAGTGTAGGATGAGTGTGGATGAGTGTAGTCTGGTTACTAACTGAGTTCAACTGTTCCTCAGAAAGGGCAATTTATTAATAGCCCAACAGCCAGGGCAACTAAGGGACCTACAGCTTTACGTGGAATCCGAACCACGTAGTGCTGGTCTGATTTTCAGCCAATTGACAAGCCTGATACTCAGTTATCTCCCCCACACAACATCCGCACAATGATTACCACCCAACATGGACACCCCAGACTTCTCTAGTAGTGTCCACGCCGATAGCAACCACCAAGCGGACGCCATGTCGGTATTAAGAGGACCGAGCATACGACCTATCGCCTACAATCTCCCAAACACTATGTCCCCATGTAGCTGGGTTACAGCACTGCGCCACCAGTGCCGACAACTGTCTTATTCAGTATAAGGATCCTTATACTGAATAAGACAGTTCTCTGAGGCCTAATATCTTGACAGCCTCCTTTTTTGAAGCCCCAAAAATCATATCAAGGCACATAGTACAGCTTTTATAAATTCACAATCTATGGGGAATCGTCTACATTACTGTACAATCCATAATAACAACCCTCAGAGAGAACATTTATTTACACCCACCTACATTCTAGGTTTTATGGAAGGTTCCTACTGATTTTAGTCCTCTCGGACCCAAAATATGTATCTCAGAGTTATGATTTTCAATCTTCTACTGATCAAATGTAATGTGCGACAATAACGAAATCCTCATTTTGGAATTTTAATAGTATATTCCTTGTACTGTTCTTGTCCCTAACTTACATTTACAACATTTATCACAATAGCTGTAATGTTATTCCAGTAATGGCTATTATATGATGGCTATTAATAGAAATAAAAGAAAACACGAACAATAATAGACCCTACCATACGCTTTGAAAGTAGTCTATATATAAAATATACAAAGAAAAAATGAAAATTTATCATCCCAGTGTCGTGTATTATTTAAAATATATTACTCAAAAAACATTAATTGGATTTTGATTGGCACAAACATTTTGGTAAAATTTATGTAAATTTGTCACATTTTCATAAAACTTAGCTTTGGAAATCTCATCAACAGTTTTAAAAGGAGATTAATATTTTAAAACTTATTTTTTATTCAACAGGCACAGAAAATATAGTATCTTAATTTTGATTTTATTGAAAAAAATATTCTTTGTTAATTTTCCAACCCTAATCAGGGAAGGATATTATTCTTACTGAATCAAAACATGTATATGTCAGTTGTGAATTGTAAATAAATTTAGATGAGAATAGTGTCATGTGAGCTATATTTGTTGTGGTTAACGACGAGCTAGCTCTAATGAACGGCGAAGGGAGTAAATGGCGCCTGATGTGGTTAGCTCTAGTTGCCCACTAATGTGACCTCACCACTCCAGCAAGGACCATTAACTGCCTACAAGACAACAGTTCAGTTTCTTCTTAAGTTTTTCAGAATATTTTTTTAAAAATGTTTTGTGACAAGATAACATTTTCCTCTTATAGGTCTTTTCTATTATGCTACCGCAAAGTATATACTATGGCAAGCTCAAAAAATTGTCTATAGAAGTTGTGTGACTAGGTTTCTAACATAACCTAACCCAACCTCATATTCAATAAGCTTGTATTTAGTGTGTTTTCTTTCTTGTAAAGTGTATTACTGTTTGTGTAAAACAACTAAAATATTTCATTTTATGGATAATTTCATCAATTCAGGCGAGAAAAACTACTTTCATATCATTATGTTTCTATAGAGAATTGTTCGATCTTTGGGGTCGTATAATAGAGAAGACCCCATTTTATTTTTAAAAATTGTTACTTAATTTGAAAAAATAAACCTAATGGAATGTATATTTTTTATTCCATTTTTGAATAAATAAACTATCCAAGAAATTTAAAATAATAAATTATTATTAACACTAATTTTTAAAGATTTGGAAACAGAACTATTTAAAATCTTAACCTGGATTTAGTTACTGTTGCAATTTGGCTTTATAAAAGCAGTAATATTTTTGGTTCAAGATTCTTCAAATTATAAAACTGTTTACAACAGCCATTCTACTGATTCTGATGACATTTGGAATATTTTCATCCTAAACATGTTTGGACGCTACTTATATTCCTCTGATTTAACTGCTTGTGGGGCCTATTATTCATTTGATATTGAGTTGATAAATTCAAAATTCGTGTTCAAAAAATCCATGGCCCTCTTCCCTGAATTTAAAGGTCTTTTTATATGAATTTAACTCTCAAAAACGAACAAGGAACATAAGATATATTTTACAAATAAGAAGATTCAGCTGAAGAGACAATTACTTCTTCAACTAAAATTTGTGAACCAGTCTTAATCCTGAGTTTTTGGTTGAGTTGAAACTGCCCCTTTCTTTTTTTTATTATCCCCTTTATGGATAAAAGAGATGGTCGGTAGCATGGAACGTGTTTGATGGGGAACAAGGACTGTATATAAAAGTAATTCTCTGACTCTTGGGAAGTGAAGCCTGGAGCTGATGTCATCTTGTCATAGACACAAGGTATCTAAATTGATCTCCCAAATTAACTAGGGCAGTGTTTCCCAACCAGTGTACACAAGAGCGTTTCTATGGGTACAGGAGAGCATTTCTGATTGAAAGCAGATTTTTCAGAAATATTTTTCTAAAGTGGAAAATATTTCTTTGTAAGGAGGTAAATTTAATTTTTTTAATTGGTAACACTGCTCCAGCAGAACAGATTGCTAGAGCTACTACTATACAGTGTTCTCTATTATTTTTTCATGTTTAAAAAAAAATGCAATATAAACATAATTTTTTCTGTCCTTGATTAACGAACAATTATGTATAATCGCTAATTCATAAATACAGCTGGCTCATTAATGTATATTGGAAAAATCCTCAAGTCCAGCCTCAATTTAATGATATTACTGTATAGAAATATATGAATCAGAAACACTTTAAAAACCATATTATATCATATTGTGTAACAAAGGATCACATTGAAGTACAAGAATATTTTAGATCTAAAAGGTTGGGAACCACTGATCTAGAGGTAGGGTATGTAGTTGATTCCAAGTATCTAAGAACTACTGAGACCAAGAAAGGGAAGGGTAAAGAAAATTAAAGTTTATATAGGGTGTTTTAGTTTATTTATTTATTGATGGAAAATTCTTTTTACACATGATTTACAAACAATAGAGTATTAGTATATTAAGAGAGATAGGACATCAGCAAACCTATCTCTCTTAATATACTAATTCCTGGCCTAGTGCCCTTTAACCTAACCTAAAACAATAGAGTATGCATTTGCTTATTTAACCAAACATGCTTATGCAAACAATAAATAATTATGTAAACAGTAAGTAAAATAATAAATATAACAATCTACAATAAATAGAATAATATAACAATAAATGGAATTAAGTACAATAACAATATAATAACTTAAAAAAAAGATAATAACTAGTGAATTCAAGATGAATAAATGAGACTTAAGACTCATCTTCCTTATTCAGAGTGCGTAGGAAGAGCTGTCGTCTGATGGAGGATAAGCCGAGATGAAGAATGTCTACATCTGGGGGCAGGAGATTCGCCAGGTGCTGGATACAACACATTGTACTACTTGATTCATATACTGTTCCATGGTAAAGCCTAGCAAACATCTCTCTGGACCTCGTCCGAGTTGGAATGCGGAAATTTACCACTTCAAGAAGCACAGGACTGTCAATGAAGCCATTAATAAGTTTGTAGATGAATAAGACATCCTGCACAAATCTTCTCTCCTTCAGAGGCTGCTATTGAAGTTGGTCCGCAAGAGATTTCACATGAACATCCAGATAGCGGTAGCCGAGGCAAGTCCCAACCAGTCTGAGAAACCTGGTTTGTATCCTCTCGAGCAACTCAGCTAGGTACTTCTGATGATGAGACCAGACCACAGAAGAGGATTCCAAATGGGATCTTACAAAGGAGACATAGAGAGTTCTAAGCGCTAGATCCTGAAGTAGCCTCGATACACGGATGATTAGTCCGAGATTTTTGTTGGCTTTGGAGCAGGCAAAGGACACATGTGACTCAGCAGAAAGAGACGATAGAACATGACGCCAAGATCCTTCACTTCATCAGCTCTCCTCAAATTCTTGCCATAAAGTTGGTAATTGAAGATAATTGGAGAAGCCTTCCTATTATTCAAAATACACCAGTCTTCAACAGCCAGCAGTTCAGCATGGAGTAATAAGCAGTCTTGAAAGGAAGAAATTGGAGAGTACAACTTCACATCATCAGCAAACAGGAGATGTGGGACACTGAGTATGCTGGTTAGATCGTTGACAAACACATTGAATAAGATGGGCCCAAGGTGGGAACCCTGGGGTACTCCAGAAGTCGCAGTGAAGACGGCTGATGTTTCAGAACCGAATCTCACAATGAGTTGACGATCCAGGAGGTAACTATTGAACCATTGGAGAAGTTTTCCATGAATGCCGCAAGCTTCCAATTTCTTCAGAAGCAGTGAATGGCAGACTCGGTCGAAAGCTTTAGAGAAGTCCAGGTATAGAACATCCACCTGTTTCCTGCACTTCATTTCAGCGATAATATCCGATTGAAGCGTGACCAAGTTCGAGGAGGTCGATCTTCCAGGCAGAAATCCATGCTGGGTATCAGACAATGTGCTCTTGAGTAGTGGGAAGACTTTAGACAGGACAAGTTTTTCAAAAACCTTAGCAATAACTGGTTGAATGGCAACAGGGCGATAGTTACGTACATCAGAAGGAGATCCTGATTTGAAAATTGGTACAATGAAACTGGTTTTTAAAACATTTGGAAACACTCCTGAACCAATGGATTCATTAAATAGCTCTTGAAGGGGACTAGCAAGGAGAGATCTACAATATCTAAGAACAACAGGAGGAATACAGTCTGGACCACTACCCTTATTGGTATCAAGATCAGCGAGAGCCCTCTCAACATCTGAACATGTGAAAAAACATGATGATAGGTTATTATGGGTGAGAGACTGCTCGCGAAAGGCCAGATCTAGAGAAGGCTCGAATACGGAGGAAAAAAAATCTGCAAAGCCTCGCAATCATCCTTGTCCTCGACCAAAAGCTCGCCATTATAGCTGAGAATTGTCTTTTCAGAACCAGGTCCACTTCTAATGGAAGATATAAAGCTCCAGAAGATGTTTGGATTTCGAGGGAAAATATCTTGAACATAGGATATGAAGTTGTCGAGGCAAGCTGCTGATAGAATCTTACATTGGGTCCGCATAGAAGAAAACTCCTGATACACCCCACAACCCAAAGTCCTTTTGTAGATTGTGTGAAGCATCTTTTTCCTCTTGATCAAAGTCTTAAGCTCAGGACTAAACCAGATCGGATAAGTCGCAGAGGTTCTTTTGAGCGGGGAATTGTTAAGAACAGTGGTTTTAACACTCTCGACTAAACAGGAAAACTTTTCATTCACAGTTTTATAACAATTAAACTGCATTATGTTCATTCCGCTCAAAGAACAAAAAACACCCATGACATCACAACGTTTGGGATTGGGGACACAGCGAATAGTGTTGGTACTTCTAGCCGGTGATGGCAAGAGTATCTCAAGAGCTGGATGGTGGCAATATTCCCCAGCTACCCATGAACTGGACCGACAGACTGATGTTGAGGCATCGGTAGTGAGAACAAGGTCCAGTATGACTCCCCTTGTTATAGGACAACTTACTGGATGACTTTGATACTTCACCTATTACTAAGCAACATCGACAACACAATTAAGACTCCCACCATCATAAATCACAAATCTAGTGAGAGATAGATGATTGCAGAATAATGAGTAATACAGGTTATTTTTAGAGTACTAAGACTAGGATTTCAGCAAAAATGAAAAAAACAGGAGAAGAGAGCAGCATACCTTATAAAAATGCAGACAGAAACAATTAGAACTAAAAGGCAATGAGATCAATTATCTCAAAGGTAATTAGATTCATTATCTCTATGTTCTTTTTGTTGTGTTGTGTCTGTCTCCAGTTTACCATTTTATGAGGTATGTTACTTTTCTATTCTTTTTTAATAGAATTGTGAGTAATAGAAGTTGAATGAATATCACCTAAAGTCTATCTCATTCTAATGATGTTATCTAATAGAACTCTAAGAATTATAAACATTTTTAAATCCATATTACATCATATTACATCATTACATCCATTTGTGTCACAGAGAAGTGCAACGAAGTACAAGACAGTTTTAACAACTGTTCATGAACAGTTCTACACTAGCAAATTATTTCAAACAAGGGAATTTAACTCACTTCATACCGTACTCATATTTTTCAAAAAGAGCCTTGCTTGGGATCTATGATGTTGGACTCCATAAGAGAATGAGTTTAGGGCTGAGGAAGGAAGTGACTGTGTTTTTAGCAGATGTGACTGTACTGAATGTTCGTGTCAATGTGGACTTTTGGAAGGTGAGTACAATATATATGATATATATGACTCGGACATCACAGCATCACTGATAGCAGTATTTAACCATAGCTATCTTCAAAACTAGCATCCTTAAAGGGAGGCAGAAATCAATCTAATAATTCTGGTCTGTAAGCCAAGTTCTAGGAGGTCGAATAAGCGCAGAAGTATTAGGAAGGAGCCAAGCTTACTTTTCTTGCCCTGAATCAGCAGACACATTAGTTCATTTATTAATTAACTACTAATGGTAAAGACACAATTTCCAGAACAGTAATAGTAGGACACAATTAAAACTTAGATGATAAACAACATAAGATAGTGTCCATGAAACTGATATCAAGTGTATTTAAAAAATAGTAAGACCTTCTATCGAAACAAAAAAGTGCTAACAATAGCTATGCTGGCCTATGAACCTAATAACAAGCGTGCATAGTAATCATCGATAATTGATCAAAATGAAAAATATAAGTAATAAATAACAAAATTAGCAAAAAGACGTGAGGAAACAGATAATAACTTGACACATAAACGTAATTGTGGAACATCCAACTTAGTAGCATGGTGTCATATAATATTTGGTCTGTGTCTTCCTAAATAAAGTGGAGATCAGGCCTCAGACAACTTGTGCAGAAAATATGGCAGAGTGGAAGAAAACGTTTGTTACATCCTCCATCACTGTCGGCACTGGTGGCGCAGTGCTGTAACCCAGCTACTCGGGAACAAAGTGTTTGGGAGATTGTAAGCAATAGGTTCCATGCTCGGTACTCTTAATACCGACACGGCGTCCGCTCAATGGTTGCCATCAACGTGTCCGTGTTGAATGGTAGTCAAGGTTCAGATGTTGTGTAGTGAAGAGAACTGAGTGTCAGACTTGTCAGTTAGCTGAAAATCAGACCAACACTACGTGGTTCGGATTCCACGTAAAGCTGTAGGTCCCATAATTGCCCTGGCTATTGGGCTATTAATAAATAGTCCTTTCTGAGCTAAGTCGAACTCAGATAGTAACAATGACTACACTCATCACACTCATTCACTCCTCATATTCGCCCATATCTCTACGATCGGCGTCTTACAGATGAATGAATGAATGAATGATCACTGATTGGCTATTTGCGAGAGGCAACAAGTTGAGATGTTACAGACATTAATTACATGTTCTAGTCTGTCATTATGCTTGGAAAGGGGATCGAGTGCTAATATTGGCCATATAATATTTGTATAGATTGTTTTCATTGGAGTAATATAAGCTGTATAATACTTGTTCAGTTTGTTTTCAGAGAAGTTTTGAAAGCAATTCTAATCAACTTAAGAACACACTGAAACCAGCTTGAATACTGTCTAATGCAAATCATCAAACTTTAGAATCAATGAACATAGTTAGAAGTGACTTTGTGGGGCTTACCATACAAACGCACAGCTGCTCCACAACTTGGTTCAATAACGTTGGCAAGAAACTTTACTCATTACTCAGTCATATTTGTTGCTAAATAGAATATTGTAACCATCCAATGCAGATTATTTACTGTTGGAGGGTGTTTAGATCTTACATTATTATCTGAATCATAAAATTTATAAAGCTTGTTAGACATCATTCATCCTTGTGGCGGTTAATAGAATAATTAATTGATATCTAACATCAGAATAAAACAATTCTACATAAATCAAACATCTCAGTATATTTAGGAGGTAGTTGTGCCTGCGGTAAACTAATTACTCAACCAGGTGATTTTAAATATATAATTACAATACTCATAAAACTAGCCTCATATGGTTCAATTCAAATTCAAAATATATTTTTTCATTTTCTGTACGTAGGTGAATGGTGTCAACAAATTTGTACAAATTGTATTCATTAAAAGTTACTTACTATAATATAACTAATCGATTAAAAATATAAAACCAAGATTCCACACGTTTGCATTTTCATATATTGATCATAGTTCTTCAAACGAGTAGAGGGGGATGACTCAACAGAAATTTCTTAAGTCGTTTGGAAATTGTGGAAAATCCTGAATTAATTTTATTTCATTTGGAATGTGTTTTAAAAATTCCATTCCTCTATAGCTAGTCCTTTTTTTTAAAGTTGAAGTCTGTGCCGCTCGATGATGAAATTATTTTTTGAATGATAAAGCAGAATTCTTGCTTCTATCAAAGGTAAATTTTGTTCTGTAACATATAATATGGCAGTAAATATATGTTGAGTGTAGAAAGTTAATATTTGTAACTCTTTAAATTTACTTTTGACAGAATCTCTGGTTCTCAGTCATAACATTATCCAAAGAGATTTTTTTGAATCTTCAAAATGGTTTTCAAATTTTTTTGAGAAGTGGCTCCATAGATACTTACACCATAAGATATGTGAGAGTCTGTAAGTGCAACATATATTATTTTTAATGTTTTCAAATTACACATTTTTGAAATCCGTCTTAATGCATAAATACCGGATGAGATTTTTGTAATAATATTTTCAATATGATATCCTAAGTCAAATTTTTATTTTATGTTAGACATAAAAATTTTGAGCAACTTTCTTGTTGTATAACGTCATTGTCTACATATATAATTGGGTCAATTTTAGTTTATGATTGTTTTGTTAAAAAGAAATAAAATTTGTTTTGTTCGGATTTAAGAGAAGTTTTTATTTTCAAAGAATTGTTTAATTGATGTTAAATTTATACATGCTAAAATTTCAACTGATGATTATCATTTCTAGATATAATTATATTTGTATCGGCTGCTTATAGGCAGACTGAGCTACTATTCCCCCAAAGAACTCCTGAGAGGCCTCTAATATAACATAGGAAAGCAATGGCCCCAGAATTGACCCCTGAGGAACTCCATTCCTGACTGTCCATAATTCTGATCTCACATTTTTGACATATGTATGATTACGTTTAGCTGTGTGGGAATTTTATAAAAATTGTTTTCTGTTGTGGAGGTATGATTTGAAACATAGCAATTCTTTACATTGAGAGATTCCAAAATTTGTTATGAGATAAACTGTCAAATGTGCAGAAAAGGTCTAATCCTACCACTTTTTTGCCTCTATCAATTTTATCAATAATATTTTAGATAAACTCAACACCAGCTGTTGTTACCGTTCTCCCTGGTCTAAAACCATGCTGTTCAGCATCCCAGAAATTGTTTGAGTTTAAAAAGTGATGCAGCTGCATAAATACTACTCTTTCATACATTTTATAAAATGTTGGTAGAATAGAAATCAGCCTGTAGCAAGAAACACTTTTAAAGTTGCCTTTTTTGAAAATTGGCTTAATTTTAGCCAATCTTCAATTGGTCAGGGAATAAGCCACTTATTAATGGCCTTATAGAAATTATTGACTTCCTAACTGAGATAACATAATAGGATAACTTGTATATCTTTTATGACGACAAATCAAAGTTCTGTATCTCTATTCTCTATATCTTAAGCATCTATATAGGTATAAGGACACTTAGACAGAAATATTGACTGATTTACTGGATGACCTTCCAATATAGAGTTATAGATAACTAATCAAAGCTATCTGCCAACCCAACTTGAAAAACAAAGTTAATGAATTGCTCATCTCTTACAATATATAACTTACAGGCTGACACTTCCAGCAAAGAGACCTACTTACAAAACTGCATTCTCAATAAACTGTTTGGAAAAACACAAAATGACACAAAAACCATAAAAGAGTTCATCTACACATACCTTAAAGACCACTCCAAACAGTTATGCAACACTGGAATATAAAGAAAGTAAAAAAAAAAACTCTAACGCAAATCACAGATACATCAACAGCAAAAATTTCAAGCTAGTCATATTAGCTCAGAGCTGGGGAACTGGGATCTCAGTGCCATGCCAGTTATGACGGAAACTTATGTTAACTTCTCAAATATTACACTTTACTTTAAATATAACTTGTCAATCCAAAAGATTTTGGGCAAGTAGCAATTCTCAAAGTGTTATAGTAAATAGTTCTAAAGCCATGACATTGAAAATAATTTTCAAACTTCATTTCATTACAATAATACATGCAGACACAGATGAAAAAAAAAAAAAAAAAAAAAAACTGTGGGACAGAAATATCATTTTAATTCAAAGCTCATTTCAGAACCATATAAAGTCTTTGTAGTGAAGAGCATATAAAAAAGTCAATAGCAAAAGCAAAGCTCTGTGCAATGTTATTGATAGTGAGATAAAACATTAACAGGCATTATCATAAAATTACAAATCGAGGAGATATTCTAAAGAGAATTTTAAAAAAATAGCTGGTAACATGACAATATCTGTTGCCAACATTGCTAATGTGACCCTTACACATAATGATAATGTATTTCAAACGCCTCTATTCATGGATTATCTCAAAAAAAAAAAAAAACACTATAAACAACTAAACTACACTGAATAAAGTGTTTTATTTTTATTTACAAAACTTCACTCACCAGTTTACATGGGCCTACAGGCCTGTGCGTGAGCTTTATTCAACAAGTGAAGTACCGACTGTTGGCTCAGTAGGGATTCAAACCTTGAAACTTGCCCTCCGCAGTCCGAAGCTTTAGCCACTGAGCCACCACTGGCAGATTGTTATTAATTTATTAAAACCAAGACTTAGCAGAAAATTATGAGACATCAGCGAAGCTAATTAAATACTGCAAAGATGAACTAGTTCCCATCCTTGTTCAGTTAAATTAATAGATCTTACTCCTAAAAAATCTTCCAATCTGTTTAAAAATTGTAAAGTATGTGCAAAACAAAAATAAGCAGGGGATATAAGTAAGAGCCATTAAACTACAGGCCAATCTCATGTTTTAAAACTTCTACAAAATAATAGAAAAATTGCTTTCCTCAGACTATTAGGGCATCTTAAGTGGAACAGTCTATTAACAGAAAGACAACATAGATTTATCAGCGGAAGACTAACAGCCATTGAAATTAGATTTAATTAAGTATATGGTATAGTGCTGTAAATCAGCTACCTGGGGATGAGAAAAACTGGGAGCACTTTCTTGCTGAAGTTTTTATTGGGGAAAATTTAAATTAACATAATTTAAAGACTTAGTGGTTAATGTCAACATACTTATTTTTTTGTGTTCCATCATCTTCAATTCATTCTTAGAATCAGATAGATAGTTGCTGATATTGTATATTGACTTTGAAAGACTTGCAGTATCTAATACATACAAGGTGGAGAAAAATATGGGATCGCTTTCACAACTTTTGTATGACTTTAAGTGTAAAAGTGAAATCTTGTAGATCATCATGGTTACAACTACTTTTTGAGGAAACTTTACGAAGAAACTACTTTTTGATGCCATTAGCGAAATTTTATCTTTTCAGGGATACATCCCGTGAGAAGTTGAACGAAAATCTTCAATGTAAGCCTAGTTTGAGTTTGGTATCAAATGAAAGGTCTATTCAAGAGAAATTTATTGCCACAAACCGGACTTCAAGAAGACTATTCTTTCCAGAGTAGCAGTTATTTGAATTTCATGACAAAGAAATTTAGTCATTTTTTGTTAATGAAGTAACTAATTTGTATGGTTATTTTTTCCATGGATACAGTAATTTAATAATTTATTTTTTTGGAATAATTATGTTTCATAAAATGTAATTTTTTATCAGAATAATTTACTTTAAACTGTGAAATTGCAGATAAATAATATTGATCAAATTAATTACTTTGAAATTCAAATGGCCGCTACTATGAAAAGGATAAACCTTTTGAAGTCTGGTTTGTAACAATTAATATCTCTTTAATAGACTTTCATTTGTTACTAAACTAGACCTAGGCTTACATTGAAGATTTTCATTCAACTCCTCACAAGCCATCCCCCTGAAAAGGTGAAATGTCACGAATGGCGTCAAAAAGTAGATTCTTTGCAACCATGATGATGTTCAAGATTGTACAAGTACAGTATATGATGTTCAAGATGATACAAGTGAAATCATATAAAAGTTGTGAAAGCGTTTCCATATTTATTTCCACCCTGTATTTTATTTCTTCTCATAAAACATTTGTCTTCATTAGTTTTGCTTTATTGTAACTTATACAAACAGATTTCTTTGTTGCCATTACTATTTACATATGTAGCACACGTCAAGATTAAAATTCTAACATATAACAAATTCATTTTTCTAGCAAAGAATTAATATTGAATAATAGTTTGTGAAAAAAAGAGTCTGCAGAAGTCACTGAGGAATGCATTTTAAGTTCAATTGAGCAACTGACTGATAGCTAGCTGACTATGTGTGAAATACTTATTGGAAAAATTAAAAACGAAATTATATACTTGGATGAATTTCTGATGCATGTGAGCTGAGTTGACTATTATAAGTCATACTTATGAACTAGTTATGTTATTATTTGTTAATAATTCTACCAGCCTCTATTTACACATAAATTACTTTTGGGTATTAGTTGATTTACTAGTAGTCTACCCATTCACCCAAACAAAAGTCTTGATAGCCCATTACCTCCCTAGCTTTCTTATGTTGGTGGGGAGGAAAGCATCTCAGAGGTGTTTATGATACATTAAAACCCTGAGAGTAAGGTACACGGGCTCCAAGAACTATTTGTGTAGGAGGTGTTCTTCACCTAGAGTTGAGCTACGTATTTGCCCAATTCAGTTGTAGGTGTACTATTTATTAGTGGTGAACATAAGTTAAAGATTGGATATATTTCTGTACGGGAGGCAAGATGACCATTTCCAACATATGTATGGACGACATAACTTAAAAGTTATGAACTGACTACATGAGAAGAAGAAGAACTCCCTGAATTGACAAGGTAAGTAAGTATACATATGCTACAGTTGGAAACAGTCTTAAAAAATTACAAAAATACCTTATGAAATCAAGAGATTGATGACAGATAGTGATATTCTTAGGGTTAAAAACTGTAAATTCCTTGAAAAAGAGAGCTTTATAATTTCCATTCTCCTTGAAGCTACAAAATATAAACACATACTTCAATTTTATCACTCAGATGTACAGGCTATTTTCATAAATAAAATAGTGCACACATTTTCAGATTCATCATTAGAATACTCCAAAGCTTTTTCTATTTTAAAATAATTATAATTTTATCAACCACTAAGATTTTTCTTCAACTTGCAACTCTGATCTTCAATAAAACATACAATATTTAACGTAATCTATCTGTAAACTTTTAATTCTCTGTCTTATTGAAGTAATAATACATAATAGATACGCTCAGATTAATACATATTCACTCCTATTATAATACTTTTAAAAATAAATTTGATCGATATCGAAAGATAACATATGTTTCCGTACTTCCCCACTGTTGACTTGCCTTGCTTCAAAATCTGGGGCCCGGATATTTTTCTCTTCACAATGATTACGGTTTAAGAAATAATAGACAATAATAGTTTTTAATATTACTGTATCTAACAAGATTTTATGTTTTGGAAACACTAAAAAGAGAAATGAAGATCTCATTTTCCTTAATTTGAATGAATATTCAGAATTATATGAGATACATTTGTTATAGGTTACACGATCCTTTTGGATGTAGACTCGCATTGTAGGCTTACATTTCAATTCCATTCAAAAACGTTTATACAATATTAAACATATATACTAAATATACGATTAGTTTATTTGGAAACGATCTAATCAATTGTCAGGGCACACACCTGGATCAGTCCATGGCTCTTTTCAATCGGTCCTCGAGCAACCTTGAGAATCACGGCATCCACCGGTAGACTAGAGGCTGGAGATTCCAAAAGTGTCACTAGAAGAGAGGTTAGATCACAGGATACACTCGAGGCAGGTAGGAACAACAAGCCTATCGCTTGCACACGATGTCGATGTTGGAAAATTGGAGGTTATTGATCGGCGATGATGCGCGCGCACACACCCACACGTGGATCCCTCACAGCGCACCCCTGACCTGCTGCGGGATGGGTAAGTAGGCGAGGTCAGCACGACGGCAACACTACCCTTATACACCTGATGATACTGGGGTCATCGCAATGCGACAGCGTCCCCAGTCACACATATTCCTTCTAGTAGGATAAGACTATCTTATCAACATGGGGAGTTGGTTAGACTGTTTCTACTAGAATGATAAGTTCTGCAGAAAATGTGGTTCTAATTGGTGTCATGGAATCTTATACTTCATCACTGAGCATTACCAAAATACTGTTGTACACAAGCCAAAAACTAAAGTAGCTGTAAATGACCCTAACTTCGTATATTAGAATAATTAATTTCATAATTATATAAAAAATCATATGATATTTTATGATAGAAGAATTAGAATATCATTAAAATTATTATTAATTTTATTTATAGCATTTACAGCTATTCTGTTCAACCAAAAATCAGGGAAAGAAAACCGGACTATTCAAAGTTTACACTCATGATGCCGAAAGTCAAAATCCAAAAGCAATGCTACAGAAACGTTGTCTCGTGAGGCCGAATGCCATCATCCACAAACTATGGTGTAGTATTGGGTAGACTCTGAGAAGACACTTCTGTGCTCTTTGAGTCGATCTGTAGAAGGGTGGGCGAACTCTAAGGAGACACGTCTGCCATATTTGAGTCGTGTCTGTAGAAGGGTGGGCGAACTCTAAGGAGACACGTCTGCCATATTTGAGTCGTTCTGTAGAAGGGTTGGTGGACTCTAAGGAAACACTTCTGTCCTCTTTGAGTCGTGTTGTAGGATGGGTGATCTCTGATGATATATATCTACACTCTACGAGTCGTGTCTTAAAAAATGGAACGTGAACTCATGTGTTGGTGGGTGGGTACTGTAATTTGGTACACATTTTTGTCAGATTATTATGATGATTATTAAGTATATTTGACTTCTATAAGTCATACCTGTAGGGTATGTAGGTGAACTGTAAGGAGATTATCTGCCAGAGCTCCCAGAGTCTTAGAGAATAATCGTGTCTGAAAAATGTTAAGTGGACTCTACATGTCTGTAGAATGGTGGGTGGAATCTGATTAATGTCTGCTCTTTAAGAGTCGTGTCTGTAGAATGGCGGGTGGACTCTTAAGAGACACGTTTCCTCTATTTGAGTCGTATCTGTAGAATGGTGGGCGGAACCTAAGGAGACACGTCTACCCAATTTGAGACGTGTCTGTAGAATGGTGGGTGGTCTCTCAGGAAACTTCTCTGTCCTCCAGAAGTCGTGTCTGTAGAATTTGTGGGTGGTCTCTCAGGAAACTTCTCTGTCCTCCAGAAGTCGTGTCTGTAGAATGGTGAGTGGTCTCTCAGGAAACTTCTCTGTCCTCCAGAAGTCGTATCTGTAGAATGGTGGGTGGTCTCTCAGGAAACTTCTCTGTCCTCCAGAAGTCGTGTCTGTAGAATGGTGGGTGGTCTCTCAGGAAACTTCTCTGTCCTCCAGAAGTCGTGTCTGTAGAATGGTGGGTGGTCTCTCAGGAAACTTCTCTGGGCCTCCGGAAGTCGTGTCTGTAGAACCGTGGGTGGTCTCTCAGGAAACTTCTCTGTCCTCCAGAAGTCGTGTCTGTAGAATGGTGGGTGGTCTCTCAGGAAACTTCTCTGTCCTCCAGAAGTCGTGTCTGTAGAATGGTGGGTGGTCTCACAGGAAACTTCTCTGTCCTCCAGAAGTCGTGTCTGTAGAATGGTGAGTGGTCTCTCAGGAAACTTCTCTGTCCTCCAGAAGTCGTGTCTGTAGAATGGTGGGTGGTCTCTCAGGAAACTTCTCTGTCCTCCAGAAGTCGTGTCTGTAGAATGGTGGGTGGTCTCTCAGGAAACTTCTCTGTCCTCCAGAAGTCGTGTCTGTAGAATGGTGGGTGGTCTCTCAGGAAACTTCTCTGGGCCTCCAGAAGTCGTGTCTGTAGAATGGTGGGTGGTCTCTCAGGAAACTTCTCTGTCCTCCAGAAGTCGTGTCTGTAGAATGGTGGGTGGTCTCTCAGGAAACTTCTCTGTCCTCCAGAAGTCGTGTCTGTAGAATGGTGGGTGGTCTCACAGGAAACTTTTCTGTCCTCCAGAAGTCGTGTCTGTAGAATGGTGAGTGGACTCTAAGTAATGTGGGGGTCAAGCCGTTTCTGAATGAAAATCGTGTTCCAAAGCTATCACTTATTTTCTTTTTTATATACAATGTATGAACAGTTAAAAAAACTTTGAAGTCCAGCTTTAAACAAGATGTTAGGCTTTACAACTATATATAGAGTATGGGTCGTTATTGTTGTTGTTGGTTTTTTAACGAACCAGCTTAGTAGGCTTATCGTTGAAAGTGACTTTTGTCTAAAACTACCATACTTTCGTCTGGATATCAAAAGTCTTGTTAATAACAAACATCAACTCCAGATGTACAACAATCGAAACAAGTAATAATTTTTCAACTGTAATAAAATTCAGCATGAAAATAGAAATGTTTCTGGTTTATTGGTAATACTTCATTAGATTGAGTCAAAATTCAAGTTTTTCATAGATAAATTGAACCATATAAACAACACGGCAAATGATTAGGCAATGAATATTCTAAAAGTCTCTTAGAAACTTATGTTCCATATAGGAAATCGCTTTTCTTTTTACTTTTCAGCCATAAACAATTTAAATTGGAAATTATCATAGTAAAGTACCTTCGATTGGCATAGGTACAAAAAATTGACCTATTTTTGATTGGCTGTTTCTGACAGTTACTTAATTTCTGTCAGTAGCAAAACTACATTTAATTGCTATTTGTTTTAAATTGCTGAATAAGTTTAGTCCGTTATTTTTCATAGTTGATTATTTGTATTACTTTAAATTCATAAACAATGGTTAAGTAGATGTTGTAATTATGCAATTATATAATGTATTCATAACAAATTTATTGTTTTCGATATAAACAAGTTAGCTACATTAAAATTCAAAGATAACCAAGTAAAAAGCTTCCTTGCAAGAAAGAAAATCTCCTTTTGTTGAATTCCTGTTAAAAGCTTATCTAGTTAAAAATGCATAACTTTTTATGCACAATAAACTAAACTAAAGAAAGGGAGCTAAGAGAATCTCTTTTAACGGTTTGTAAGCTGATTAAAAGATCTCTCGAAATGAAACTTAATTCAGAGGTACCTGTTGGCAGCTTTGAATACCAAACTACATTGAGCGTCTAGTGCTGCTATCTATGGACGTTATACGGAACCATATTAATACGTCAGCTATAAGAAGAATATTTAAAAGGTATAAAGATAGTTTTTATGAATTGAATCGTAGATGTGTTTGTTCCCAGATATAACAGAAACTTTAAGAAACGTAGTTATACAATTTTAACAGAATTTTATTAACGTCATGCTATTCCGCAGCCAACGTTGTTTTTGTTTTGTTTTAATGGATGTTTTTAAGATGAAACAAAACCTATTACTTCCTATATTTAATAAAAAATCTCCCTAAATATTCTTATTTAATAAAATATTGCATTGTAAAATCCCTGAGGCCAGAACCGCCACCATGGATTTTATGATTTATCAAGTCGTGTGATAATAACAAGGCATTCAAATTAAGTTTTAATAAAACTATTACAGACGTAGCCAACTTATTTTTATCAGAGGATTGTTTAAATATTTAGGTTTATGATGTTACCATTTGTAACACGTAAAAATAAATCAAGTTAAAAAAGTACTTACGGGATATATACAGGGTGTAAATAACGTCCCGCACGGGTTTAATATGTTCTGAACGATAACAGATAAATCAATAAGATTTGGTACATCAACATTACACCTAAAAATCTACTTATTTACGGATCTATCAGTTTTCTGTCATATCATGGGGACGTCCCGCAAGGAGTCAGAAGGAAATCTTAAATAGGAGCATAGGTCAATATTCACATCACTTTAAAGGGCTTATCTAGCAAAGTTTAATGCCGCAAACCGCACACAAAAAGGTTGATCCACTACAAAATGACGGCTGTTCAAATGTTTTACTTGGTTAAATTTTATTAGTATCCACAACCCCATTAAAGAAAAACTGCAACTAAATGCAGGTAAACTGCAGCTAAATACTACATTATGCCTGTAATACAGAAGTGAGTTGTGACGTTAGTTATCGTCAAGGGTTTCAAATTTAGTCCTAATTTATAACGGGGAAAACCTGGTAACAGTAACAATTAGAAAGATCTTATCTTTGGGTCGCCCTTTGGACTTTCCTATTAACCAGTCTATTCATATTAGGATATTCTAGTTTCCTTGTTTTAGTTGTGCTGTCCAACCTTTCTGTCAGTGCACGTTAGTACAAAAGAGTTTGTCGTATTTCTTGTCGTTCATCAACTACACTATGTCGCTTGACGAACGTGAACGTACAACACTTCTTATGATGGTTGGTTGGGAAAACAACAGACGATCACACGAGGAAGCGTGCCATTTATTTAATGACTATTTTCCCGAGAGGCAGCCAATTTCCAGAACAACTGTAGGGAGAACTGTTCAACGTTTTATGGAAACAGGAAGTGTTTCCGATCGTCGTAGGTCAGGAAGACCCGCTACTGCGACAAACGAAGACAAATCTTTAGAAGTCTTGCAGTCATTTATTGAGAACCCGCACGAGAGCAGCACAAACTCATGACATCTCTTTTACGACTGTAAAAAAATTCTGAAAGGGTCTAATTTTAAGCCGTATAAAGTTCATTTGGTGCACGAACTCAACGAAGATGATTTCGACCGACGTATAGAATTTTGCGAAAATATGATGGCTAAAATAGATCGCAACGAAATTGATGTAAACAATATTGTGTTTTCGGACGAGTGTTCATTTATGCTGAATGGAAGCGTAAACAGGCACAATTGCCGTTACTGGAGTAGCAAAAATCCTCACTGGATGCGGGAGGCACACACACAATATCCACAAAAGGTGAATGTCTGGCTTGGTGTGATAGGTACCCAGTTGGTAGGTCCTTTCTTTATTGAAGGAAATTTAAATGCAATATCTTACCAACGTTTGCTGGAAAATGAAATTACAACAGTATTTCGACAGATGTTTGGAGAACATTTTCAGAATATCTGGTTTCAACAGGACGGGGCACCCCCACACTACGGCATCGACGTAAGAGCCTATTTAAACACTGTTTTTCGGCAACGGTGGATCGGAAGGCGGGGGACTGTGGAATGGCCAGCGCGTTCACCAGATCTCTCTCCATTAGACTTTTTTGTTTGGGGTTACCTTAAGGACAATGTCTACAAAACAAAGCCTCAAAATTTAAATGAACTGAGACAAAGAATACGCCAAGAATGTCAGGCGATTACTCAAGTTGCCCTGCAAAATGCTGTTAATAGTTTTATGTGCGTCTTCAAAACTGTCAAATAACCGGAGGTGAACAATTCGAGCATTTACTCTGAAAAAATTTGGTAAGTAAACATATTTTTCCAATCAAACATTTGAACAGCCGCCATTTTGTAGTGGATCAACCTTTTTGTTTGCGGTTTGTGGCATTAAACTCTGCTAGATAAGCCCTTTAAAGTGATGTGCATATTGACCTATGCTCCTATTTAAGATTTCCTTCTGACTCCTTGCGGGACGTCCCCATGATACGACAGAAAACTAATAGTTCCGTAAATAAGTAGATTTTTAGGTGTAATGTTGATGTACCAAATCTTATTGATTTATCTGTTCTCGTTCAGAACATATTAAACCCGTGCGGGACTTTATTTACACCCCGTATATATATATATATATATATATATATATATATATATATATATATATATATATATATATATATATATATATATATATATATATATTATTTAAATATAATATTATACAGAAACAAATAGAGAACAGATAAAAAAAGTAAACGAAGTTTTGGTTTTAAAGTATGTTTTATAACCTTTAAATTTGATTACCAACAATTAATAAGGTTAAAAAAAAAAAAAATACAGTCTTTCGTCAGAATACATTTTTATTCAGGTTACAAATAAATATCTTGCAAATCTTAAAGATAGACGAATGGTAGTATACTGCAGTTTGGAACTGTTGTCACACTTAAAGATAGACGTATGGTAGTATACTGCAGTTTGGAACCTGCTGTCACACTTAAAGATAGACGTATGGTAGTATACTGCAGTTTGGAACCTGTTGTCACACTTAAAGATAGACGTATGGTAGTATACTGCAGTTAGGAACCTGTTGTCACACTTAAAGATAGACGTATGGTAGTATACTGCAGTTTGGAACCTGTTGTCACACCTAAAGATAGACGTATGGTAGTATACTGCAGTTTGGAACCTGTTGTCACACCTAAAGATAGACGTATGGTAGTATACTGCAGTTTGGAACCTGTTGTCACACTTAAAGATAGACGTATGGTAGTATATTGCAGTTTGGAACCTGTTGTCACACTTAAAGATAGACGTATGGTAGTATACTGCAGTTTGGAACCTGTTGTCACACTTAAATATAGACGTATGGTAGTATACTGCAGTTTGGAACCTGTTGTCACACTTAAAGATAGACGTATGGTAGTATACTGCAGTTTGGAACCTGCTGTCACACTTAAAGATAGACGTATGGTAGTATACTGCAGTTTGGAACCTGCTGTCACACTTAAAGATAGACGTATGGTAGTATACTGCAGTTTGGAACCTGCTGTCACACTTAAAGATAGACGTATGGTAGTATACTGCAGTTTGGAACCTGTTGTCACACTTAAAGATAGACGTATGGTAGTATACTGCAGTTTGGAACCTGTTGTCACACTTAAAGATAGACGTATGGTAGTATACTGCAGTTTGGAACCTGTTGTCACACTTAAAGATAGACGTATGGTAGTATACTGCAGTTTGGAACCTGTTGTCACACTTAAAGATAGACGCATGGTAGTATACTGCAGTTTGGAACCTGTTGTCACACTTAAATATATACGCATGGTAGTATACTGCAGTTTGGAACCTGTTGTCACACTTAAAGATATACGTATGGTAGGATACTGCAGTTTGGAACCTGTTGTCACACTTAAAGATAGACGTATGGTAGGATACTGCAGTTTGGAACCTGTTGTCACACTTAAAGATAGACGTATGGTAGGATACTGCAGTTTGGAACCTGTTGTCACACTTAAAGATAGACGTATGGTAGGATACTGCAGTTTGGAACCTGTTGTCACACTTAAAGATAGACGTATGGTAGGATACTGCAGTTTGGAACCTGTTGTCACACTTAAAGATAGACGTATGGTAGGATACTGCAGTTTGGAACCTGTTGTCACACTTAAAGATAGACGTATGGTAGTATACTGCAGTTTGGAACCTGTTGTCACACTTAATTGAAGCCTATAAATAATTTACTAAACTTTTTGAAATCGTTTATAAGGCCACAATACCAAAACCAGTTTCACATTGTTCAAAGGAAATTTATAATAATTAATATTAATTTGTTTATTTTCCTTATTTTTGGTGAAGTTTTGTAAAATCAGTAACAAATCAACTAAAATAAAGTTCCACACCTTCTTTATCCCCGGGACTGACCATAATCAAAACTAAAAATGCATCTACTTCATAAACTTCATACAATATATGCTACACCTAATATACTACTAACCTACAAATATATATTTACAAAAATAATAAAAATATGAATAAGTCACAATTTTATTAGTATTCAAGTAAAATTAATATGATTCCGGATAAAATAATAATAACGATATAAATATAAAAGTTTTACAATGAATAGATTTAATTTGAAACAAAATATTAGATTAAACATAAATACAAAAATTAAACGTACTCCTATTCTGCAGTAAAATATCAAATGCTTTAACCAAAGAAAAAAAATAGGACCTCTAAGACACTAAATACTGATTAGAGTTTCCATTACTTGAGTCTTAAGTGAAATTGTAATTTTTATATTTTCATTTAACACTTATATTACAAAAATTAAGAATTTTTAAAACTAATTCATTGTAATATGACTTTTTAAATTTATGTGTATAGAATATTAATAATGAGAAGTGTCCGACACCTTGATTAAGAGCGCGTATTATGCAAATAATATGGTAGGCTTATTCCATAATAATAACGATAGTACATTTTTTATGTAGGTTCAATAAAATAATCAATTAAATAAAATACAATAGTAACTTCATTCAATAAACAAATAATTTTTAAAACAAAGAACATAAAATATTTCCACTAAATTAAAACTCATACAATCTCAAAACCAAAATACAATAAATTTTAATAATATAATGAGAAAATATAAATAAAATAATATAAAACAAAGTAACTTTTTTGAAAATAATTTAAACAAAGTGAAAACAAAACTAAAACATTATTATTATATATCCATACAACATCTATTGCTGAACCTACAACTCCTCCCTTAACAGATCTGATGATCCAATTATAAAGGTCGCATAAAACTAATGAAAATATTTCACCCATATCTGCAATTTTATGTATTAATTTATATAAGTGGAAAAAATGTTGCAAACGTTATAGGCATATTCAAAACTATTTATACTGCAATATATAATTGGCTACAATCGCAAATTGAAGTAATTATCTGGGACGGAATTGTTGAAAATAAGGACATAATAATACACGATTAATAAAAAAATCTTCAAAATAAAATTAATCTAAAATAAAAATAATAAAATTATAATTAAATATGATCTGTATTGTGTTTTGATATCATTCGATGAGCCTCATGCAAGCCACTCTGAAAACCGTTGGACTCATAGCTACATCTACCCGCTTAGCTACGGAACGTACCAATTGGTGGCAACTACAGACTACAGTCGATGGATCATCCACAACCCCCGTGATAACATCATGTAAGAAACAGTTGAGCTACTTTATGTCTTTTACACAATCTATCAAAACTATAACAGAATACAGTCCATGGATCGTCCACAACCCCCATGATAACACCATGTAAGAAACAAAGTTGAGCTACTTTATGTCTTTTACACAACAGCCTGCTAGCTCGACCACGGTATGCCGGAACGTACCAATTGATGGCAACTACAGACTACAGTCCATGGATCATCCACAACCCCCGTGATAACACCATGTAAGAAACAGTTGAGCTACTTTACGTCTTTTACACAACAGCCTGCTAGCTCGACCACGGTATGCCGGAACGTACCAATTGATGGCAACTACAGACTACAGTCGATGGATCGTCCACAACCCCCGTGATAACACCATGTAAGAAACAGTTGAGCTACTTTACGTCTTTTACACAACAGCCTGCTAGCTCGACCACGGTATGCCGGAACGTACCAATTGATGGCAACTACAGACTACAGTCGATGGATCATCCACAACCCCCGTGATAACACCATGTAAGAAACAGTTGAGCTATTTTACGTCTTTTACACAACAGCCTGCTAGCTCGACCACGGTATGCCGGAACGTACCAATTGATGGCAACTACAGACTACAGTCGATGGATCGTCCACAACCCCCGTGATAACACCATGTAAGAAACAGTTGAGCTACTTTACGTCTTTTACACAACAGCCTGCTAGCTCGACCACGGTATGCCGGAACGTACCAATTGATGGCAACTACAGACTACAGTCGATGGATCATCCACAACCCCCGTGATAACACCATGTAAGAAACAGTTGAGCTACTTTACGTCTTTTACACAACAGCCTGCTAGCTCGACCACCGTATGCCGGAACGTACCAATTGATGGCAACTACAGACTACAGTCGATGGATCATCCACAACCCCCGTGATAACACCATGTAAGAAACAGTTGAGCTACTTTACGTCTTTTACACAACAGCCTGCTAGCTCGACCACGGTATGCCGGAACGTACCAATTGATGGCAACTACAGACTACAGTCGATGGATCATCCACAACCCCCGTGATAACACCATGTAAGAAACAGTTGAGCTACTTTACGCCTTTTACATAATTTAAAACAAAACACATTCAACATTTACCATATCTAATTAAACATATTGGATGATTTAATGGCCCAACAGATTTATAATACAATAATCGCAGAAATATTTTCTAAATTTTTTCAATCATATCAGAATATATTTGAGCAGAAAGATACCAAAATGTCCTTAAATTGTTTACTAAGTGTTGAAATGAAACCTAGTTTGCTTTTTTACCTTACTAAGAATGTGTTCGGAAAAATATAGTTAATCTGAAACTAGAATACCTAAGTAACTGAAACGTCGAACTCTGTTAATTATACAATTACAGTATACTATATGGAAAAGTGATATGATCTTTTTTCTACAAAAAATAGTCATGATGAAAAACTTATTTATATTCAAATTAAGATGATTGTCCTGCCCCCAGTGAGTTGATACATCTAAATGATAATAAAAGATGTAGTAGTACTATACAACGACAGATCGATAGAGTTGATGGGGCTGGAGGAATCCTGGGTAGATGGAATAGCCTAATTTTAAATCTGTATTTGAATTTACATTAGTTGATTTTCTTGTAAAGTATTTTTATGCGTGCGTTAAAGATAGCTTGGCCACAATTGGCATAAGAAGCGTTTAATACATAGTTTAAAAGAGTCATAAGAATCTGAGTTTTCAAGTTATAAAATGTTCATTGTAAGTTATAGCTTTTACGTCAAATTATTACTTTACGTTTTCACCGTACGATACGATTTCTAGGCTAGGCCTCCACCTACCTGCTTTAAACAAAGCTGCGCAGTTCGACAATACCCTAGACTAAACCACCTGCGCACCTCGACCAATTAGGGTAGTTCTTGAGTTCTAAGAATGACCTTGCGCAGTTGAACCGCACCGGTCTCTAGGCTGCCGCGCATCAAGATCGACCTAGTGACGGCCGGGTTAAAATAACAAAATTAGAAAAACAAAGTATTATGACTTTTTAACATTGGCTTTCCGTTTATTATTTATGGGTTGACATTACTAATAAAAACTTCCACGCAAGGCTAGGACTCGGACCTTCGCTGTCTCTAGGCTCTAAGTCATGAAAACTCGGTCACTGGCCCTCCCGAACCTTTGAAAAGGCAATGATACAAAAGTGGTTATAAATGCAATAATTTTATATACATTAAAATAGTAAGTATGTTTATTTTAAATGAATATTATTGTTAAACACTGTAAACGTTCAGATAGTTATATATCTGTATTTATTTATTATTACATAAATTTATTATTATACGGTGAGTGAGCATTTAACTAAAGAGAATATGTAAAATTTCATGGTATTTTTTTTATTTACTTGTACAAATATTATGAAAAAGCATCCAATGTTCCAAAAAACGTGAAAAATTTTACTTAAAACGGTAAAAAAAAAGAAAACAGACAATAAAAAGGGTAGTAGCTATTTTACTTATAGTATTCAGAAAGATCAGGCATAACTCATTGTTGCAGTGATTAAAAAATAAAAAGTTTATATAGTGTTAACAGTTATATTTTCTATTGACAAGGTTATATTTTCTAAAGCAAAAAATTTAATTTAATACTTTTATATAACAAAGCTTATTTTCGATGTTATGATTCCGATCTGTTCAAACGGGACGTTATTTTACATTAACACATATATTTAAAAAAATCGTCATGTGGACTTATAGTAAAACAAAAATAATTATCTAGATTGCGATTTATGTTGGGATTAAATGTACCCCCCCCCCCCTAGTAAACCGAATCACCGATGGTAATTGAATGCACCCCTCCAAGCTCGCTTACGACAGGCTGTAAATGTTACGTAGCTTTAATTGTAAATGCTACCCCACAGTCTTCAGGGCGTGTTTCATTAGTCAGTAGCCATAACAACTAGAGGACACCCTGCGAGTTTCACATGCCACTCACTACGCTCTGTGACGCCTCGGGCTTGGTTGTCAACTTAGCACATCAACTGTATTTTTCGTATTTATTGCTTTTGCTTATCAGTTGTTTTGGTTTATTCGATTTAAAAAAATTTAATATATATTAACAATGTTATAGATTAAAATAGTTACTTTCAGTGCTGTTTTTACCCTTTAAGAGGGTAATTAAGAAAAATATTTTTCCTCTGCAAATAAAAATCTGCATATTCTCAAAATTTAAACTCAATCAGGCTTAAGCTATAGTTTTGGAGTTGACCGAGTAAGTTATTTTACTTCAATAGGTTCTATACAGTTTATGGTAAGGAGTAGTAAATTTATGTCAAAAAAAATAATGGTTACTTTAACAACAACCCATAACGTACCAATAGATCAACCTAAAGGTGAGCCACATATACGACTAACTATTGTGACTTTCCTCACTATAAACGTAATATAAACTTGCACAGACAACCTGCACGTGTATGGGTGGGTGGGTGGGTCAATACCACTGTACGTGTATGGGTCATAAAGTAGGTGTTTGTATATAGTAATCATGTGTGAAGTTTTGTATCTTCGTCTGATATGATTACAATAAAATTAATCCATTCTTGAACTTGCATATAAGATCAATATTGAAACTTTCAAGCGACACCATTTTGTTTAGGATTAATCTTTTGAGGTCTAATTTGCGGCATGATGTTCTACTAATTAAGACCTTTAACCCTTTATACGTGGAATATATCGCTAATTAATTATAGCTCCAACCGTGGTAAGCAGAATATATTGCTAATCATTGTTTAGAAGCATTTAGTTGGTACTGATGCCGCTAGAGTTTGTGAGATTGTTTATTCTGTGCGTCTGAACAATGGAGACAGCAGCAGGACGCATAGCAGCTGACAGATGACTCATCAGTTGTTTTGACAGACCAAATTACCTGTTACGTATGCAATGCGTACAGAGGTCGCACTGCGCTCTAAGCGGATATTTTCGTGCCAAGTAAACAACGTGTGATCAGTTGTTTGTGGAGGTTATAACACTCTAGACGTGTTTGTATATTATTGTGAAAAGTTCTTTGTTTAGTAATGTGTATTTGTAAATATTAGTAGTAGTTTTGTATCATAATTATTTTTGTTTGTTCATTATTGTCTTTGTAGTATTTCATTGTTATAAATTTTACTATGGCGAATCCACCCAATTCAAACTTTGACGATTTAGTATTTGGTGCCATGAATGCCACATTTTCAAGTGCCGTTGCAGATGATGTGGTCGCAGTGGGACTACCATGGTACCACAGGCTTAATACTGTCTAATTATAATGTTTGTATCTAACAGCTGTGGCAACATGCAGTAGAACTGTTCTATTCTACATGAAGTCATAAAATGATGAATGATGATCTTTAAAGTCTTTCTTTGGCGTTGATCAGTCAGTGAATCCTGGGGGGGGGGTGAACACTCCCTTTTAGTGAATGGACACTGTTAAATCGCATGTGGAATAGCAAGGGGTAGATGTAACAACTGGGAACTGACACTAGATTACTGTTTTTCAGATGTTCGTTTTAAATTTAAAAGAAGGATAACTGACGTTAAGGAGGATAACAACACGCAAGCTGTTAATAGACCTCCCCCCTCCATACCCAATGGACTGTTAATGGACTTCCCCCCCATATACCCAATGGACTGTTAATGGACTTCCCCCCATATAACCAATGGACTGTTAATGGACTCCCCCCCATATACCCAATGTACTGTTAATGGACTTCCCCCCATATACCCAATGGACTGTTAATGGACTTCCCCCATATACCCAATGGACTGTTAATGGACTTCCCCCATATACCAAATGGACTGTTAATAGACCTCCCCCCTCCATATACCCAATGGACTGTTAATGGACTTCCCCCCATATACCCAATGGACTGTTAATGGACTTCCCCCCATATACCCAATGGACTGTTAATGGACTTCCCCCCCATATACCCAATGGACTGTTAATGGACTCCCCCATATATCCAATGGACTGTTAATGGACTTCCCCCCATATACCCAATGGGCTGTTAATGGACTTTCCCCCATATACCCAATGTACTGTTAATGGACTTCCCCCCATGTACTCAATGGACTTTTAATGGACTTCCCCCCATATACCCAGTGGACTGTTAATGGACTTCCCCCCATATACCCAATGGACTATTAATGGACCTCCCCCCCATATACCCAATGTACTGTTAATGGACCTCCCCCCATATACTCAATGGACTGTTAATGGACTTCCCCCCCATATACCCAATGGACTGTTAATGGACTTCCCCCATATACCCAATGGACTGTTAATGGACTTCCCCCCTTATACCCAATGGACTATCAATGGACTTCCCCCCATTATACCTAATGGACTGTTAATGGAATTCCCCCCATAAACCCAAAGGACTGTTAATGGACTTCCCCCCCCATATACCCAATGGACTGTTAATGGACTTCCCCCCCATATACTCAATGGACTGTTAATGGACATATAACCCAGTACTCACACTTTTAAGACGTATATGGGAAGCAAATATCTAGTGGCTGTTCAACCTATTGTGTAAAAAACATGTGTAATGTGTTTTTTTATCTTGGAGAAAGTTGAAGTTCGTTTTTATTTAAATTAGAGTTGTATTTTTTAAACTGTTACTGTCTATACTGTAGATATACATACTGTATATTGTTGTAGAACTTATAGCGTTGTTTTATATACAATTTGATCCTCATATTTCATAAGGGCGAGGCAACAAAGATGCCTACCACTAACTTTATACATACCTATCGTTAAAGATACACTATCACAAACACCGATAAAATTACAGGACCACCAGTATGACTATAACAACGGCTTATGAATGTGCCAGCCTCTTCTCGCAGGACATACTTTGAGTTTTCACTTCAGATGGTGGAATAGGAAATTTCTATCAAGCCGAAGTTCTGTGCGTATTATAAGTTAAAATCTGTGCATTTAGTGTTTTGTCGAAACCAACTGTACAACATTATTTACAAAAACTTACAGGTAAGACCAGGACTCGAGTCTTCGATATCTCTAATCCCGGCTTTCCCAAACCTTTCAAAAGGCGATGACGTAGAGCAGCAGTCCCCAAACTTTTAAAACTTCTCTACCCTTTTAAAATTGTAATTAAAATTTCAACAAAAATGTGGCACTTTATTAAAATGTGTTTATTTTGATGTGTAAATTTTTGTAAAAAAAGCTTAATTGCTTGAATTGGATCATGCTCGGAACATGTTCGAATAAAAAAAAAAAAAAAAAAAAAAAAAATGAAAATTAAGTTACATGAAGTATTTTTTATTTGTCCCTTCTATTATGATTATTGACTGTAAAATATAATTATTTACAGCAAAATATAATTAATTTCAAACAAAAACACAATTTAGTCATAGGTGCAGTCCAAATATTAAAAAACAGTAAAATAAGTGTTTTTCGACGGACAAAGTTAAATAAACGGACGCCTCAGTTAGTCATCTGTATTGTTTAGTTTCTGTTTGAACAAACGCTTGCTTTCAACTCAATTAGACAAACGTAATCCTCAATAAATCAGTCTTTGTGTTGCCACGGCCTGATTGATTTAGAAGTAAAAGCAATTTGCCTGTGGGTTTAAACGAAACATTGAACATCGTTTTACTGTACGTTTGGTCATTCTTTTTCATATATGAACCGAATTACTAGTTAAAATAAAATTAGTTGAATTTGTTTTATTGGTCCACGGAAAAAAGTAATTACTTTAATGTCGTTATATTTCCGAATAATTTATTTTTGAAATGCCACTCATATGATGCGTCGTAAATGGATTTTGAATGAGTGTTTACGACCGAATCTTTGTCACAAACTAGGGCTAAGTATTACGACCGAATCTTTGTCACAAACTAGGGCTAAGTATTACGACCGAATCTTTGTCACAAACTAGGGCTAAGTATTACGACCGAATCTTTGTCACAAACTAGGGCTAAGTATTACGACCGAATCTTTGTCACAAACTAGGGCTAAGTATTACGACCGAATCTTTGTCACAAACTAGGGCTAAGTATTACGACCGAATCTTTGTCACAAACTAGGGCTAAGTATTACGACCGAATCTTTGTCACAAACTAGGGCTAAGTATTACGACCGAATCTTTGTCACAAACTAGGGCTAAGTATTACGACCGAATCTTTGTCACAAACTAGGGCTAAGTATTACGACCGAATCTTTGTCACAAACTAGGGCTAAGTATTACGACCGAATCTTTGTCACAAACTAGGGCTAAGTATTACGACCGAATCTTTGTCACAAACTAGGGCTAAATATTACTTGTTTCTTACAATATTTTATATTCACTTTTTAAATTATTTATTGGGTTCATATGCAATTTAAATTTCCTTTTGCAAAAAAATCTATGAACTTCTTTTCACTTTTTCCAAAGCATACAACACTTATTTTTGTATTTTAATTAGCTTGTCAGTTACTTAGGTGGAAGCGAGCCACTTCGGGTTTTGATGGGTTAGGATTTAGCTTCCAGGTTCTAAAATATCTTTCGAGGGCTGCAAGGTCACTTGTAAGTGTTTCTTCAATCTTTGAAGTCCTTGTGTTGGTAAGCTAAAGTAATATAGTCTTCAAATAATAATTTTCTAGACTTTGTGATTGGGATGTCTCCATTGTACACTTTGATCAAAATCGGAGAAAGTACAGACTCCTTGGGCAGACCACACCTTAGCTGTTTTAAAGTGTTTCCTCACGATGAATTTTTACTACCCTGAAAGTAAGTTTCGACTCTAGAAGTCACAAAAGGAAGGGCTTTTGAAGGAGGCTGTAGGACTTTAACAACAAACCTTTGCTCCATACTATGTCATACAGTTGAGAAGTTCAAATTTCTCTCCAATTCTAGCTCGGCCATAGCGTGATATAGTTTTAATGGATGAAATAAGTTCCTTTTTATCGATGCGTCAGTACTTGTAGATCGGACGAACCTCCCTAGTAAAGAATAAACAATGTTAAATAGTTTCCGAACTGGCGTGGGCAGATGTAACTACTGGAAATATAAATGGGGATCGACACTAGATCAGTCATGTGATTGCGGGAAATCTATCCAAACAATGGATCACATAGTTACAGAGTGCCCCTTGCGTTATTTTACAGCGGGATTAGCTAGCATAAATAGAATCAGTGAGGAAGATCTTAAATGGCTTTATTAGTTTGATTTAGCTATTAGAACAGGAGATCACTTTATTATTTCTATAAATAAATTACATGATCGTATTCCAAATATACATTAAAATTAAAAAAAAAGAAATATAAAATAAATGGTAGCTGACATACGAACCACACGCTTTACACGAGTATATGTACTTTTTTTCATAGGTATAAACTTGTTATGGTTAGGATATAGATAACAATAAAATTATTTACTTTCGATGGTCTTTCTTTTTCCGTTACGTATGCAAAGCTTTCTTTCGAAAATTGTGGTGCTTCGGATGCTTTTCCCTCTTTGCGCCATCTTTCGCACTGAGAATATTGCTTTTGATTTACCATGACCTCTTATACACTTACCTTGTTCAGAATTTTGCCAGAAGAAGTTTATAGCCTATTAAATAACACAGCCACCAGCACACATTTATAGCCTATTAAATAACACAGTCACCGCCACACATTTATAGCCTATTAAATAACACAGTCACCAACACACATTTATAGCCTATTAAATAATACAGCCACCAGCACACATTTGTAGTCTATTAAATAACACAGTCACCAGCACACATTTATCAAACCATTTATTACTCAGATACTATGTAACAAACCTAAAATCAATTACAATTTAGTTTCGTCACAGAAAAAAGTCCTTCATTAACTTTTTAACCCTACATGTTCAAACTTTATCTTTCAGAAAAATAGTAATTTTATCTCATACAGCTCTAAAAATCCATAAAATGAACTCCTGTTTTTAATAAACTGTCCTGGAATATTCTATATCGATTTTACTCTAGAAATAGAGAATAATTCCAAGTAAATATCTGTACTAGTAAATATTTTATATTGTTATTTTACTATCATATAAGTAACATTATAAAACATAAATAACCTCCAAAATAGTTCATAGAAGTGTAGATAATTGAAGTACATAAATCTAATCGGAATAATACCACAGTCTAACAACAGTAAGTCACGATACTTCCGTTGCAGTGCTGTGGAGCTAGCGCGACACGATAGCGTTCCAAGTAGCCAGCCCCCGTAGCAATCATTGTACTGCATTCTATCTTGCAAAGAAGTGGAATAATAACAATATAAAAAGTGCTATGATAGTTATTAATCATCAGTCACGTGACTACTCACAGCTGTGAATGTAAACGAGATACGCACTGCTGTGGGCTGGCCGCTAGGATCACTAGCGTCGTGCTTGTCATCAATAAATAAGAGAGCGTCGGCACTCATGTTATGGTAATATTCTCTGTGTTGTAAAATAAAATGTTTTGTATTCAATCATAGCCATAGAAGAGCACGTTCCTTGTTTCTTACAAATATATTTATTTATTGTCTCTATAGTTGAAATATTTTTGCTCGTTTAAGGTGATTTTTGTCCAGGTCTAATTTTTAAAGATTTTAGTATATTATAATCAATTAAGAAGCTGCAAAACTAATAAAAATATTCCTATCCTTCATCACCTTTGGCCATGATCTAACTGCTCACGTTTACATTGGCAAAGTTGAGGTTAGTATCAAACATAAGTTAATAACAATTCAAACTATCCTCCAAATAATTAAAACTCTAAAATAGTCTTTGAGTTAATTTTTAAGTGTTTGTATTACTCATAATAGTGCATTGAAAAGGTATAAATATTACATAAATTAGGTTTCATCGGACTAGTTTCACTAGGTTAATAGGTTATGTTACGTTTCGTTTACTTAGATAGGTTATACTACATTAGGTTAGGTTAGGGTAGGTTTCGTCGGACTAGTTTCACTAGGTTAATAGGTTATGTTACGTTTCATTTTCTTAGATAGGTTATACTACATTTGGTTAGGTTTCGTCGGACTAGTTTCACTAGGTCAATAGGTTATGTTACTTTTCATTTTCTTAGATAGGTTATACTACATTTAGTTAGGTTTCGTCGGACTAGTTTCACTAGGTTAATAGGTTATGTTACGTTTCGTTTACTTAGATAGGTTATACTACATTAGGTTAGGTTAGGTTTCGTCGGTATATTTTCACTAGGTTAATAGGTTATGTTACGTTTCATTTACTTAGATAGGTTATACTACATTAGGTTAGGTTAGGTTTCGTCGGTATATTTTCACTAGGTTAATAGGTTATGTTACGTTTCGTTTACTTAGATAGGTTATACTACATTAGGTTAGGTTAGGTTTCGTCGGTATATTTTCACTAGGTTAATAGGTTATGTTACGTTTCGTTTACTTAGATAGGTTATACTTCATTAGGTTAGGTTAGGTTTCGTCGGACTAGTTTCGCTAGGTTAATAGGTTACGTTACGTTTCATTTTCTTAGATAGGTTATACTACATTAGGTTAGGTTTCGTCGGACTAGTTTCACTAGGTTAATAGGTTACATTACGTTTCATTTTCTTAGATAGGTTATACTACATTAGGTTAGGTTTCGTCGGACTAGTTTCGCTAGGTTAATAGGTTACGTTACGTTTCATTTTCTTAGATAGGTTATACTACATTAGGTTAGGTTTCGTCGGACTAGTTTCGCTAGGTTAATAGGTTATGTTACGTTTCATTTTCTTAGATAGGTTATACTACATTAGGTTAGGTTTCGTCGGACTAGTTTCGCTAGGTTAATAGGTTACGTTACGTTTCATTTTCTTAGATAGGTTATACTACATTAGGTTAGGTTTCGTCGGACTAGTTTCGCTAGGTTAATAGGTTACGTTACGTTTAATTTTCTTAGATAGGTTATACTACATTATGTTAGGTTTCGTCGGACTAGTTTCGCTAGGTTAATAGGTTATGTTACGTTTCATTTACTTAGATAGGTTATACTACATTAGGTTAGGTTGAACCGTGTTTAAACATCCTTCAAATAGAAAAATCATTTTTACTAATTTTCTGCCGTAGGAAATTTTCCAAAACTGCTGACTGAAAAGTCCCAAGATGGAAACATTATTTATAAACCGTTTCACATTCCAAATTACACAGTTTATGTAGTAACTTGATAGCTATTCATGAGAAATGGAGTGACAATGTGAAACAGTGTTCACAATAGTTTGCCAATAACTTGATTTAATTAGATCAGTTATAACTGTATTGTGACTAGTTTCTACTCGATTTACTTGGGATACCATTTATTGAAATTGATAGTTTACCTTTGGGTTGAATTAAATTATCTAATTCACGATTCTCAATAACTAAAGAGACATAAATATGCTTTTAAACCCTTTTATACATGGTGCATACCATGATCATTATTAATATGTAGTAGAAAAAATATTTTTTCAATGTCAAACAATGAAAAGATACATACTTTGTGCTTAATCAGGAAAGAATAATTTGTGTTTGGTAACAAAGAATAAGTCAACAGGCCTTTTCAAGTCAATTGGAAGTGTAATGATGATGTCAGTGTAAGAAAAATGAGTAAATAGCAATATAGCAAAAATGTAGGTTTAAAGTAGCATAAATTATTGCATTTTATTTTGCTGAACGATAATGCAAAATGACCCAATTAAATATATTGTTTTCCTAGTAATGATTTCAACAGTAAATTTACAATTTAATGAGTCAAACTAGTTTTGGTTGGGTACAACCTTCATTTATGAAATGTCAAAATTTGAAATTTCAACCTTCGTTTACTTTTTGTTTATAAAATGGCTGGGGGACAAAGTAACTGCAAAATACCTCATAAAGGCTTTGCTATATGCAATGGTCCTATAAATAATATTATCTTAAACCTGGAATTACTTGCGAACGTTTTTTTAATGATTATAAATTATAATTTATAATCATTAAATTATAAATGATTACGTAATTTAATCATAATAATCATTAATAATCATTATAAATTATAAATGATTTTTGGAGGGAAGCTAGGTTCGTTGAATACTAATGCCAATGTGGTTGGAAAAACTTTACCATTCTTTGCGATGGCTCTTCGAACCCTAGTGTCAAAATAGTTGCACTATTTAATAACTTAAGTTAAAGTACAAGTGAACGTCACACAACACAAATAAATTAATATATATACACAAATTGCACAAATATATTACACAAGTACAACACAAGTACAAAATGCACAAATATTATAGTGATCGATTTCGGTGAACCACGCTCACCTTCCTCAGACCAGAGGGATTCCAAAAGAATGTGAATCCTTTTTGTGAGTCACTCTGGTCTGAGGAAGGTGAGCGTAGTTCACCGAAATCGATCACTATAATATTTGTGTGTTTTGTACTTGTGTTGTAATATATTTGTGCAATTTGTGTTTACATTGCAAAATATTTGTGTTGTGTGACGTTCACTTGTACTGAATATGTACCAACACGTATTATGCTAATTAAAGAAAAAACTATTTAATTTAAGTTGTAAACTGGTGTCTAATTTAGTTATTTAGAGGGAGCAATTAAACAACAATTAATAGCCAGAAAGTGACTTATTTATTCCGGACCCTATTTAACCGTAACGATGTTACCTTAAAAAAAATGCCCTCGAACAGCACATATTGAAATGAAGCACATAACTTCTTTCAAACAACCGCGAAAACACAAAAACTTTGCGTCGGTTTTTATATTTTGGTCTACATTTATAATATCAAACATCAAACTTTCAAACATGAGTTCAGGCAATAAGAGCATCTATAAAATAGTGTTTCTGTAAGTTTCCAAACAAAGTAATACTAAGAAAGTTTAAGATTTAATCAATAATATTCGTACTAATACTAAAGTACTTTGTAGTATTTACTCATTTTACACTTTTAAACTTTATGTAAATTTACATAAAATGTATGCTCCAGCATGCAAAAATGGATACACCTTGCATTGCAGAATTTATGTAAAGTTTAAATCAACCATGGTAAAGTAATACCGTTGGCTTTGATTGAGATGAAATTCAGGTAAATTTCAAGGTGAGAGAATGACAACAGAAATGTCAAGGGTAGCGTTCCATCTGAGCTGGCTTCATTTCACACCCTGACAATTAACCCTGACATTACTGTCATGTAATATTCACCAACTTGTGTCTCTCTCACACATTAAAGGAAACTTTCAATTGGACCCCGGTAGTTAACTGTCAAATTTAGGTGATATTAATGTCATCCCTTCATATAGTTAACAATAGATTGTTGTTTTAGTTTTTTTAGAGTCATCATAAACACCTTTGAAAGCAGACACGGCAAACAAAGGGACGTTTATGTTTGCCGTATAACATTATGTAAATACGTCTCTTGTCAAATGATTTGTCAACTTATTTATTTATTATTTATATGTAAATAAAATAAAACAAATGAGTCCATCATACTTGTTTGAAAGTCTTTGTGTTTAATTTATACTCAACTTTAGTAAATGTACGTATAAAGTTGCTAGCATGGGGATGAAGACTTAAACCGATTATGCCAACAGATGATCACTTAAACCCATTGTGTCAACAAATGATTATTTAAACCCATTATGTCAACAGATTATCACTTAAACCCATTATGTCAAGAGATGATTACTTAAACCCATTATGTTAACAGATGATCACTTAAACCCATTATGTCAACAGATGATTACTTAAACCCATTGTGTCAATAGATGATTACTTAAACACATTGTGTCAACAGATTATTACTTAAACCCATTGTGTCAATAGATGATTATTTAAACCCATTGTGTCAACAGATAATTATTAAAACCCATTATGTCAACAGATTATCGATTAAACCCATTATGTCTACAGATGATCACTTAAACCCATTATGTCAACAGATGATCACTTAAACCCATTATGTCAACAGATGATCACTTAAACCCATTGTGTTAACAGATGATTACTTAAACCCAATATGTTAACAGATGATCACTTAAACTCATTATGTCAACAGATGATTACTTAAACCCATTATGTCAACAGATTATCACTTAAACCCATTATGTCAACAGATTATTACTTAAACCCATTGTGTCAACAGATTATTACTTAAACCCATTGTGCCAACAGATGGTCACTTAAACCCCTTTGTGTCAACAGATTATTACTTAAACCCATTGTGTCAACAGATGATTACTTAAACCCATTATTTCAACAGATTATCACTTAAACCCATTATGTCAACAGATGATCACTTAAACCCATTATGTCAACAGATGATCACTTAAACCCATTATGTCAACAGATGATCACTTAAACCCATTGTGTCAACAGATGATTACTTAAACCCATTATGTTAACAGATGATCACTTAAACCCATTATGTCAACAGATGATTACTTAAACCCATTATGTCAACAGATGATCACTTAACCCCATTGTGTCAACAGATGATTACTTAAACCCATTATGTTAACAGATGATCACTTAAACCCATTATGTCAACAGATGATTACTTAAACCCATTATGTTAACAGATGATCACTTAAACACATTGTGTCAACAGATTATTACTTAAACCCATTGTGTCAATAGATGATTACTTAAACACATTGTGTCAACAGATTATTACTTAAACCCATTGTGTCAATAGATGATTATTTAAACCCATTGTGTCAACAGATGATTATTTAAACCCATTATGCCAACAGATTATCGATTAAACCCATTATGTCTACAGATGATCACTTAAACCCATTATGTCAACAGATGATCACTTAAACCCATTATGTCAACAGATGATCACTTAAACCCATTGTGTTAACAGATGATTACTTAAACCCATTATGTTAACAGATGATCACTTAAACTCATTATGTCAACAGATGATCACTTAAACCCATTGTGTCAACAGATGATCACTTAAACCCATTGTGTCAACAGATGATCACTTAAACCCATTATGTCAACAGATTATTACTTAAACCCATTGTGTCAACAGATTATTACTTAAACCCATTGTGTCAACAGATGATTATTTAAACCCATTGTGTCAACAGATTATTACTTAAACCCATTATGTCAACAGATTATTACTTAAACCCATTGTGTCAACAGATTATTACTTAAACCCATTATGTCAACAGATTATTACTTAAACCCATTGTGTCAACAGATTATTACTTAAACCCATTGTGTCAACAGATGATCACTTAAACCCATTGTGCCAACAGATGGTCACTTAAACCCATTGTGTCAACAGATTATTACTTAAACCCATTGTGCCAACAGATGATCACTTAAACCCATTGTGTCAACAGATTATTACTTAAACCCATTATGTCAACAGATTATTACTTAAACCCATTGTGCCAACAGATGGTCACTTAAACCCATTGTGTCAACAGATTATTACTTAAACCCATTGTGTCAACAGATGATTACTTAAACCCATTATTTCAACAGATGATCACTTAAACCCATTATGTCAACAGATGATCACTTAAACCTATTGTGTCAACAGATGATCACTTAAACCCATTGTGTCAACAGATGATCACTTAAACCCATTGTGTCAACAGATAATCACTTAAACCCATTATTTCAACAGATTATTACTTAAACCCATTGTGTCAACAGATTATTACTTAAACCCATTGTGTCAACAGATGATTATTTAAACCCATTGTGTCAACAGATTATTACTTAAACCCATTATGTCAACAGATTATTACTTAAACCCATTGTGTCAACAGATTATTACTTAAACCCATTGTGTCAACAGATTATTACTTAAACCCATTGTGTCAACAGATTAATACTTAAACTCATTATGTCAACAGATTATTACTTAAACTCATTATGTCAACAGATTATTACTTAAACCCATTGTGTCAACAGATTATTACTTAAACCCATTGTGTCAACAGATTATTACTTAAACTCATTATGTCAACAGATTATTACTTAAACTCATTATGTCAACAGATTATTACTTAAACTCATTATGTCAACAGATTATTACTTAAACTCATTATGTCAACAGATTATTACTTAAACCCATTGTGTCAACAGATTATTACTTAAACCCATTGTGTCAACAGATGATTATTTAAACCCATTGTGTCAACAAATTATCACTTAAACCCATTGTGTCAACAGATTATTACTTAAACCCATTATGTCAACAGATTATTACTTAAACCCATTGTGTCAACAGATTATTACTTAAACCCATTGTGTCAACAGATTAATACTTAAACTCATTATGTCAACAGATTATTACTTAAACTCATTATGTCAACAGATTATTACCTAAACCCATTGTGTCAACAGATTATTACTTAAACCCATTGTGTCAACAGATTATTACTTAAACCCATTATGTCAACAGATTATTACTTAAACCCATTGTGTCAACAGATTATTACTTAAACCCATTTTGTCAACAGATGATCACTTAAACCCATTGTGCCAACAGATGGTCACTTAAACCCATTGTGTCAACAGATTATTACTTAAACCCATTGTGTCAACAGCTTATTACTTAAACCCATTGTGCCAACAGATGATCACTTAAACCCATTGTGTCAACAGATTATTACTTAAACCCATTATGTCAACAGATTAATACTTAAACCCATTGTGCCAACAGATGGTCACTTAAACCCATTGTGTCAACAGATTATTACTTAAACCCATTGTGTCAACAGATTATTACTTAAACCCATTGTGCCAACAGATGATCACTTAAACCCATTGTGTCAACAGATGATCACTTAAACCCATTATGTCAACAGATTATTACTTAAACCCATTGTGTCAACAGATTATTACTTAAACCCATTGTGTCAACAGATGATCACTTAAACCCATTGTGTCAACAGATTATTACTTAAACCCATTATGTCAACAGATTATTACTTAAACCCATTATGTCAACAGATTATTACTTAAACCCATTGTGTCAACAGATTATTACTTAAACCCATTATGTCAACAGATTATCACTTAAACCCATTATGTCAACAGATTATTACTTAAACCCATTGTGTCAACAGATTATTACTTAAACCCATTATGTCAACAGATTATTACTTAAACCCATTATGTTAACAGATTATTACTTAAACCTATTGTGTCAACAGATTATTATTTAAACCCATTGTGTCAACAGATTATTACTTAAACCCATTGTGTCAACAGATTATTACTTAAACCCATTATGTCAACAGATTATTACTTAAACCCATTGTGCCAACAGATGGTCACTTAAACCCATTGTGTCAACAGATTATTACTTAAACCCATTGTGTCAACAGATTATTACTTAAACCCATTGTGCCAACAGATGATCACTTAAACCCATTGTGTCAACAGATGATCACTTAAACCCATTATGTCAACAGATTATTACTTAAACCCATTGTGTCAACAGATTATTACTTAAACCCATTGTGTCAACAGATTATTACTTAAACCCATTATGTCAACAGATTATTACTTAAACCCATTATGTCAACAGATTATTACTTAAACCCATTATGTCAACAGATTATTACTTAAACCCATTGTGTCAACAGATTATTACTTAAACCCATTGTGTCAACAGATTATTACTTAAACCCATTATGTCAACAGATTATTACTTAAACCCATTGTGTCAACAGATGATCACTTAAGCCCATTATGTCAACAGATTATTACTTAAACCCATTGTGTCAACAGATTATTACTTAAACCCATTGTGTCAACAGATGATCACTTAAACCCATTATGTCAACAGATTATTACTTAAACCCATTGTGCCAACAGATTATTACTTAAACCCATTGTGTCAACAGATTATTACTTAAACCCATTGTGTCAACAGATGATCACTTAAACCCATTGTGTGAACAGATTATTACTTAAACCCATTGTGTCAACAGATTATTACTTAAACCCATTGTGTCAACAGATTATTACTTAAACCCATTGTGTCAACAGATTATTACTTAAACCCATTGTGTCAACAGATGATCACCCTAACCCATTATGTCAACAGATTATTATTTAAACCCATTGTGTCAACAGATGATCACTTAAACCCATTATGTCAACAGATTATTACTTAAACCCATTGTGTCAACAGATGATTATTTAAACCCATTGTGTCAACAGATTATTACTTAAACCCATTGTGTCAAAAGATTATTACTCAAACCCATTGTGTCAACAGATTATTACTTAAACCCATTGTGTCAACAGATGATTATTTAAACCCATTGTGTCAACAGATTATTACTTAAACCCATTGTGTCAAAAGATTATTACTTAAACCCATTGTGTCAACAGATTATTACCTAAACCCATTATGTCAACAGATTATTACCTAAACCCATTGTGTCAACAGATTATTACTTAAACCCATTGTGTCAACAGATTATTACTTAAACCCATTGTGTCAACAGATTATTACTTAAACCCATTGTGTCAAAAGATTATTACTTAAACCCATTGTATCAACAGATTATTACTTAAACCCATTGTGTCAACAGATTATTATTTAAACCCATTGTGTCAACAGATTATTACTTAAACCCATTGTGTCAACAGATTATTACTTAAACCCATTGTGTCAAAAGATTATTACTTAAACCCATTGTGTCAACAGATGATCACTTAAACCCATTGTGCCAACAGATGGTCACTTAAACCCATTGTGTCAACAGATGATCACTTAAACTCATTGTGTCAACAGATGATCACAGTCTCTGCAAGGCTTAAAACAAAAGTTAGTCTTTAGCGAAACCTTCACTAACATTATTAGATCCGTTTTTCCCAAATCACCTAAACCTTTAACTTTAATATCAGGTTTGTGTTTTCAGAAACTTATTTGTATTATTTTTAGTTTAAACCACAAATCATCATTAGTGAGTTATATTGGTTGCATGTTTTTTACTACACACCTAGAAATTATTTGAACATGTTTATTTCAATTGGTGAAAAAATATAGTGCTATAAAAACTCAGAAAATTATATGAAGATAAAAACTAAGGCTTAAATTTTATTAACATAATGTGGTTCTAGAGCGTAGGCTATACAGAATTAATTCAATTTGATTTGTATTTTGTAGCAGGCAATAAAAACTGAATGGATTTGAAAATAAATAAGACAAACAGTATAAGAGAAATACGTTTAAAAATCAATAATCAGAGCCACCATTTGAAACCAATCTGAAAATATTATTTTTATTTTAAAGTAAAGAAAACCGTGGAAGCAGCAAATCTTCATTTTCGTATTAACAATCTGCAAAAATCAAAATGAAAAAAATATCCAACTATATTAGCTAGAAAATCAATGACAACCAATCACCATTATAAATAGCGCAATGATTGTACTAATTCTTTTTTCAAGATATTTAATATATATAATAAAGGCAACTAAAAATAACAAATGATAATCCGTGAATTGCTTTGTTGTAGATATATAAATAGTAAACAAATTAACATTTCTGGAGTTTAGATAAAAAAAATCACTCATCTTCATGCACCATCTTATTACTTCGTCCATCACCAGTGCCATGGAATCGTCAAATCCCAAAAACATATTATCCTTAACCACAGACATATCCTGTGAAAGATCGCCAAATAAAATTGCAATTAAAATGTAGTTTATGTAAAAAGATGGACGTTTATACACGTTACATTGTGTATTGAAAACCCAAGAAAAATTCAGTATATGTAAAATTACTTTCTTTACTCTTATCTATTTTATGACCTAGGTTACTTTTAATTAATTATGCTAATTAAAAGGCACTTAGTTGCGAAATGTTGCGGTAAAAGTAATAAAATTCAGTTAACAATATTAAAGCAAGTTTGGTGAGCGGAAAATCATTGCTACCCTTTCCTTTCACGCCGGAAGTTACAATCCGATTATTACTTCCTGCTAAACACAGGAAGCCTTAGGCTACGTGTTCTGAATGTCCAAATAATTATATGTAGTGTAAAGCAACTGATATAATGTATGATTAATCGAATCATGTATAACGATTTGTTACTGGACACGTCAAGCAGCTAACAGGCTAGAAAAGAAACATGACATAAAGAAAACTTCCCATTCATAACTACTGATTATGATCAAGAACTTCGTATTTCTTTTGCAAATAGTGTGAGAAGGTTTTTATACCCACTATTCAATGTATCTCCCAAATTCAGGCATTTAGTGGTGTGTGAGTGAGGCTCTGGCAAACTGTAACAATTTATATTCAACCGTTTTCCTACGTTTGTATTATATTGTGGATATTTAATTAGTGTGATAAAATGCAGTAATATTGTCCTACTTACCAACCTTACAAGTGCAGTGGCATTTCAAAGTACATAAATATTATTACTATACTTTATTATTATTATTATGTAATTTTGTTACTGTATGTGTTGATTAATTACACATCAAATGTTATTATTAGACTGTGACTCTAACATACATCAAAGTTCGGTTGAATCGAATGATGGCAGGGTCAGTCGACTCAAGTGGCGCAGTGCTGTAACCCAACTAAGAGTGGACTAATTGCTGTGGATATTGTTGGTGGTAGGTTCTATGCTCAATCCACTTAATACTGACACGGCGTCTACTCAATGGTAGCCATCGGCTTGGACACTACGAGAGAGGTTTGAGATGTCCGTGTTGGGGGTAGCCAGTTTCCGGATGTTGTGTAGAGAAGATAACTGAATATCGGGATAGTCATTTAGCTGAAAATCAAATCAACACTACGTGGTTGGGATTCTACGTAAAGCTGTAGGTCCCTTAGTTGTCCTGGCTGTTGGGCTTTTGATAAATGTTTCTTCCAAAGAAACAGTATACCTAAGTTAGTAACGATGATTACACTAATCTCTTTCATTAACCTGTTTTCGATAACCCACATGTATACAATTGTCTCGATAATGATTAATAACAGTCATCAGTTATTACCTCAACAAGATTCTTATGGGTATGTTTTATTTCGTATTTTCTAAACATACTCGTAAATGGAATGTGTTCCAAATCGTTGTAACTTTCTGGCAAAGTAGTCGTTTCAACCTTTTTGAAGGTGGCATGACATTGAAAAGGAACTGTACAAGAGGAAAAGAAAGAAGAAATGTGGGGAGCTCTGTCCAAGAACATCGTTCCAGCTATACTCAATGGAGGCGGAAGGGGGAGACACGTTGGCAAGGTCACGTTACAATCATTCGGCTTGATATCGAATTAAAATGATATCAGTGACCTTCAAAAGAACTAATTTGAGAGATCAGCATCAAGACTTATGGGGTATCCTCTAAGATCTTATTGGCCTAGTCCGATTCAGAATGTCTTACTGGCCAAGTTTTGTGTCCTATGTCGGCGATTCAGGAGTGATTTTGTAGCCATTTGGCATAATTGAGTGTAGGACCCACACTAGTGACATCACAGCTGATAGTGAAGAAACGTATTCTCCTTCCCCCCAAATGAAAAAAAAAACCACATTAAGAAATCACAATAAATATTTATAGCAACGCATTTTCAACACAAATTAATCGTATAGTATCAATTATAAAGTTATAAATACTATCTATAATTATAATAGCCAAGGGCTTTGGTCCTTCAAGCTTGGCACAAATATTCTTTATAGGCTGTAGATGTCTATCAAGAAAGGATTTGCTTTCAAAGGGCTAGAACAATTTTGATATAAATCACTCGATACCAGCCAATTGGAACCTTTGAAACAATTCACCGTGTGAATGAGAGAGCTTAGAACGATACAGCCTGATGTAAGACGTTGTGTTTACCAATATAAGCATTCAATGAAAAGAAAAATAACAAAATTACACGAACTAGTGGTGGGTTGGCACGTGAGGTATGCAAGGGTGTTCCCTAGTTAGGATGTATTATTGAAACACACAGTTAAGTAATTTATGATTAAAATATAGTTTATTCTTCGCAAACCAGAATTAAAGTTTGTAACGAAGTTCCATCAAGATGTTTAGGTTGGCAGATGTTCAGTTTATTTGATACGATGCCAAAGTTGGGATTTTCTGCCAAAAAGCCAGCATTCCCTATCCTCAATGGGCATTTCTAAATAGTTTCTGTTTTATTCACAGATATTGTCTTTATCTGTCATAAAATGACATTAAAAGCCCCTAATATCCGAGAGTAAATTATTTCTATACTCATTTCAACAACACGGAAGACGTGTTTTACAACTTAAGAAAACGCTTCTTCTGTAATTTTTATCATGTTCTCTTTACCCTTAAATTTAGCGTGTCTAAAACCTATTATCGTTGTCGTCTAGTGTTATTTTTTCCATAATGAAAACAATGGATACTTATTTAAAGATTTAATTAGTATTAAGCTAATAGTTGAAAAATACGAACTATTAGATAATTTAGAATAACAATTTTTATGCAAGCCTTCTGATTGGTTTCGAAATTGTTAAAAATATCAATTAACATTTTTAAAACCAAAAAGAAGAAAGATAATTACGTGTATGAGATTGAACAGATAAACTAAACATTAGTATGGAAGCAAAAATTGCATATGAGTTAAGTCATACTAACAAAATGATTACACTTTTGTGGAGCTTAAAATAACAAGTCATGACCGTGTATTGGATACATATAATAATATAATGATTCAATTTTGTAAAAAAATAAGTTATAAAGAAAATTTGAACTATAAACCTATCGTGACCAATCACAGACACGACGAAGATAATAATAAAATTTTTACACTTTTGCTTTCCTTATTGTCTGAAATTTATAGGAAAACTCATAAAGAAATAGTGTTACTATGGTATATTTTACACTACACTTCCTTGTTTACAAATGGTTGCGTTTCTTTCGATTGTTCTGTATCGTTTAGAACTGTGCAGTCAATAAGGATTATTAACCACTTAATTTAGTTTTTTTGATCATAATTAGAGTAACCATGGTTCACTTTATATTCCTATAACTCTATGAATTTTCAGAAGAGAAAAGATAAACTAATTTTGATGTACTTGGATAGATGAATGAGTTCAGCTAACCTCAGCAGCCCTTCAGCACCACTTCATCAATGATGCAAACCCCTTTTACAGCTCAAACTTGGATAAATTCCCCTGAGCCCATCCCAATCAAGGTGGAAAAAGGATGTGTTCAATACGTTGAAAATATCATTTGTTGTGTCTGATTTGCTTTGAAACGAATAGTAAAGTACATTATTTTGATATACCGAAGGAGTAGGGTTGTACCACAGTATAATATAAGCACACAGTAGTGAAGCTCAGCCGCTTTACTTGCCAGCCAAGTGATACTAGCGATCCTAGCGGTGGTGTAGCGAAAAACTGGTGCGGTAAGCAAATAAATGATTTGATATGAGTATTTGTTTTCAATTAATTGTATTGCACATAAGTAAACTGCCATGCTATCTTGCGGAGAAATGCCGTAGCTCTGCGTTACGACCACAAGGATCGCTAGCGTCAGCCAGTTATCATTTTAAGCTTATAGACTGTGGTTGTACTATGGAATTGAATAAAGCAGATCCAGTATCAGTAATAAATACAAATTTTCCCTTAAAGGTCTCAATAATAGACAGTTCTTAACTGCACAACAAACATAGACAAAAATTGTAATTGTATTACATTTCAGTAAGCATAACATATTTGCAATTTAATAATAATAATGAGTCCTCATTAATTACTTATTTATTTATATGGCCATTAAAATAATTTAATGTACTAAATCTATGACTTATTTAGTAATGTATAAATAAAAATAGATTGCATTAGTGGAGCAATATGAAGTTCAGACAGAAGAGATTATGTCTTTGTTTAAGAATAGAGAGAAAAATAATTACGAAGTTGTGTAGAAATCAACAATTTAGAATTACATAACTGCATCATAAAACTACATTTCGGCTGTACACTTTATTTGAAAAAGAGTTTCTAAAAATATAATACCATCTAATGACTAATCGATAATATGCTTATTAATTTAAATGAAATGAAGTAGACATAGGCCCGCATTTAGTAAATATGAAACTGCTTAACAGAATTTACATAGTGTTAGTAACAATATATAAATATCTGTGTAGTATTTGAATTATCTTTTTAAAATGGTCAAAATATTATTTGACTTATGCTTGAACAAACATAAAAACCCACAAATAAAAATATAAACTTAAAATTTATTTTAATACTTTAAATATGCTTTCATAACCTCTCTAGACTGAACGCCCGATCAACAGATGACGCAAAACAGATACAGTACATAAATTGCCAATAGGAACAAATTTCAGGCGTTACGTCAAGTTACCATTCTACTACATTCTATTCAGCGAGAGTTGAGAATAAAGCTCCATCTACTGTTGGTATGACGAGGGCACTACTGTCGGCGCAGATATTATGTACAACTGAGTTTGAAGTCTGTTTACTAAGAAAGTAAGAAGCCTATGAAAAGTCCAATCATACCATTGTTTTCCTCGTTTAATTATACGTTATGCCTTAGGAATGTTTAAATTTTACTATCCATTTTAATACTTTTATCCAAGTTAGAACAAAAAAGTACAGACATTTTCATCAGTTTTCACCGTACATCACACCGTTATTACTAAAAAACTCATTGATATATAACATTTATATTTTAGTATGTGTTTGATAGGAATTGTTTCTATAAGTTTTACGAATTTTAGAATTTTAAACTTTCAAGCAAAAAAATCTCATCATTTCCCCGAAACGTTGTTTTATTGATTTCTACAGGTCGTAAAATTAATGAATTGGTCTGGTTGTAATCGTTATTTCATTTATATTTACGCTACATTACTTTAATATGTGTAAGTAAATGCAGTGTTGTTAAATCGATTTAAAATAATGTTCTATTGATGAATTTAAATTAAATAAAAGAAATATGAAATCAATCCATTTACTTATACAATAATAACGATTCGCACTAATACATGTCCTAATTATTACAACATGACCAAGTAATTAATTTTACAACCTCTAGAAGCCAAGAAAACAATGTTTCAGGGAATTAAAAGAACCTTTTCCTTGAAAAGTTAAAATTCAAAAATTTATAAAACTCATTGAAAACATAATCAGGTATTAAAATATAAATTCGATATATTTACGAGTTTGTGAGTAATAACGATTTAAATTTGTCGTATAGTGAAAACTAGTGAAAATACCGGTACTTTTTTTGTTCAAACTAGAATAAAAAGTATTCATTCAAAATATAATGTTAAAGTACATATATCATAACGTACAATTTTACCAGGAATTATAACTTGGTGTTATTCGAATTTTCGTAGGCCTCTTAGTTCCTTCAAACTCGGATGAACATAATTTCTGCGCCGACAGTAGGCCAATTCACATGTGTTGACATGTTGCTGTAGTGATGCACTATCCTTTCTGCTTGAACCTGACTGACTGTCTGCCGACTGGCTATGCCAATGAATGATCTTGTAATTTCTTTTGAAGAAGTCTTGTGACAGCGACAGTTTTGGTGGAGCCTCACTCTCAACTCTTGATGAACGGATTATGGAAGGCGTTCTTGTATGAATTATTTCATTTCGTACGACGATCTGTCAGGGAAATGTTGCACATGAAGTTGAGTTTTTTTATAACAGGTAAATTATTAAAGTAGGGATTAGCAAATTAACACTAATATGACATTAATATTTTAGTTATTGAAATGATTGAGCTTTGAAAATATTAATTTCATTATCTTTATAATTAGTATTTTTTTTTTTAATAACCTAATGTAGCCTAACCTAACCTAGCCTAACATAAGTTATTCTAACCCAACCTTACTTAACCTACTTGATATAACATATTTTAACTTACTCTTAAGTTTTTTTATGTGTGCTTAGTAAAGTTTTAATTAGCCTTTCAGAATTAGTTATAGAATAGAAGTGTTTAATTTTGAACTGTAACTGTTTTCACCAATGCACATTTTTGAGTTGTACATGATTTCAATATTGTATTTGGATATTTCACAAACCTTTTTTAGCTTACTTTACAAAGAAAGATAAATTCCACATTTGTGATCACTCAAAAATCAAATTTGCCCAATAATTCATCGTTTAGTAACACATATGATATATTTTACGAACTGATAATTCTTTTTGTTATTTTAGTGCTGTTGAAAATTCGATTGATAGTTGTATCAACATAAGTAACCAAATTGTTAAAAATTATAAATATATCAGTTACAAAGGCAAGCTCCACATTATACATAAAATATAATTAATTTTTAAGGGTTGATTTTAGAATATTCAACTGACCCTCGTTGCTTTACAATCGAACGAAATTACAATAAGACGTTCATAAAAAATAACATAAATAAATATATTTAAGTAAACTTGTAATAAAAATTCATTAATTCAATTATAAATACAGAAAACATCATTTTTTGATTATTTTATTTTAGAACAATCGTATTTATCTATTTTGTCTTAATTGCTCAGTGAGTATTTTACGTAAATAAGTATACTTCGAACATAAATGTAATTAAATAACTAATATTTAATAAAACAGTAAATATGACTTTAAAAATATATGGCACACGTATTATAATATTACTAAGAAAATATATTTGGTGAGGCCAGGCATAATAAATACAATAAATCTAAAGTTGTAAAGAGTTTGCGAAGTTTAAAGTGATTTATTAACTAAGTTCTGGTTAGTTAAGTTTCGCCTTTTGGCTAAGTCGACACCTTAAAACACTTTCTCTCTTAACTCATCGTCAAAACAATAGTGATATATTTATAAAAACGGTCAGTTAATAGTTCTGAAATGTGTATACGATATGTCACAATTAATTGCGATTGAAACTTGTTAAATCACTTTACTTTACATTTCATCTTCCTAGTGGTGATTAAAGAAGTTTACTTCAACCACATCACTATGGTATACTGTTTAAAGTTGGGCAGGTATATTATAACAAATATTAAACATGTTTGAAAAAAAACTTTTTCACTACACTACTATGAGTTTAGCTGTTTTCGTTATCTGTTTACAACCTGCGAAACATCATATTTTCAATAGCTGTCTATTGTTTACTACCGAAAGTAACATTGTTTACAACCGAAAATTTTCCACAGTCAACAACACCTGTTTTTATTCCGTAGTGTAGTGTTATTCGAGTGAGAGTGTTTTCTATGTTCTCGACCAATTGAAGTGCTCGACAAGTCTCGCACTTCAAACATATGGCCTCGAACATGCAAAACCCCACTTTCCACTCTTGTTATGAAATATACTTTTTTTGCTCTCCTGAAAAGTTTCCATCAGACCTAAGATGGAAATGACCCTTAGGTCTGAAGGCACCTGATTCCCATGTTTAAACTTCAATTATATTTAGTTTAACTTATGATCACGTTTACAAATTCAGACATGGCAAATTGCATTTATATAGTTAATAAACTACATCCATAACTAGGTTTCAATATTTTATTAGAGATTACTTTTTTACTTTCCCGATCAACTTAACGCTGTTTAATTGGCAAAACACACCACAATAGTTGTCCTCTCATATTTTCAAGATATTTATAAACACTTGTGCCTTTTCAAGCATAAATTTGATGTATTGTAGTGTTTTTAATTTTGCCACTGCACATTTTCGAATCAGTAAATACACGATTTCAATATTGCTTTTGAATTTTCCACAAACCTTTGATAATTTACGTTACAAACAAGGATAAACATATAACTTATATATGTAAAAGGTATGTATAAACATTTAGGTATAAGTTTATATTTATAATATATACACATAATTTTATTAGTATATTGATAAAAACTACACCTAAAATATAAAATACTACATCCATGAAATATAGATGAAGCACTAAGGAAAAAAGGTTTACTCTCGATACAAGGTGTACAATCGTTTTTATTTATAAATATATATTTTCCGGTAACAACCGCGTCAAGGTGCTATCTACATTATTTACTAGATAACCAGACGTTTCGCCCATGCTCTGATGTGGCATCCTCACTAGTATCATGAGGATACCACTGACGATACCATGTTACCGTTTTCAAAGCTTTCTTCTCATGCAATGCCCTTCAGTCTCAGCGATACCAGTGAGGATACCACATTACAGCGCGAACCATCTGGTTATCTTGTAAATAATATAGATGACTCCTTGACGCAGTTGTCACAGGAAAATATATATTCTAGTTATGACTCCGAGCGATTAAACATAAGATATTTATTTATGTTAAGTTTTTAATTTATTTGTTAAGATCATTGAAGATATTTACGAATATGGATTTTGAATGATTGTGAAGATTGTAGATGAGCGAATGTAGTCATTGTTACAAACTGAGACCGAATATTCCTTAGGAAGTGTAATTAGTTGATAGCCCAATGACAAATGAACAGCCGGTGGTTATCAGCTGATCTCTCTCAACATTTTATAATGACTCTGATTGGGATCAAACTGAGAACCTTTAGGTTATGAAGCTGGGCTTTAACCAACTACGCTATCGACTATTAACACTTATTAGCCGTTATAATAAACATTTTTTGTAGCAAACATAAATAAACAATAAGGGCGTTATATATAGTGTTTCTTTATATTAATTGGTACATTACAGATATTAACAACCCGATAAATAATTCTATGATATAAAAGTACGAAGAATCAAACATTGTAGAAAGGCCACATGTCCTGTTGCATTTTACTTGTAATGTCAACGTACATAGCTCTACTTTCTACGTGTTTAGATTGTGGCAAAAGGAACTTGTTTGGTCACTGTTTACAGTGGTCAACTGTGGTTTGTTTGTACGGGCCACTCGCTAGAAAGTTCGCTTGGCTGTTAAAACATCGAGACATATTTCCTTCTACTATTTATTCTGTTCATATACATACATTTCCAAATTGTTTGAAGTCATATTTTACTTTCAAAATAAAATGTATAACATAAAATTATTAGTTTTAATAAATTCAAGTCGTCGTAAATTCTGCTCTCAGCTTCAAGAAACGTGGTACAATGATAAACTTTACACTTGTTCAGAAGTTTTTTTTTAAGAGAATCTAATTTCCATTTTACAGTAAGAATATAATTATGTTTACATTTGGTAGTCATAAAGATAAAGTTTCAATTATTATTTGATTACTTTATAAAATATATTTCTCCCCTAGCCATAATACAACCAACACTCTTCCAATGACATGGTTAAATATTTGCGGTGTACGCTAGGACCCCATAAACAGAGCTAAACTATTTATTCGACCATGACCCAGTGCCGACGGCTTCAGCAGAATGGGATAGTGACGTCATATGGCTGTCCGAACGCTTTTTTTTACAACAATGTACTTATTGCATAGAGAACATAAAGATGCACCACATTAAAGAGGAAATAACGAATAATCAAACAGAATTCATTATATTACAATTAAATAAATTACGATTTATTTAGAAGGAAATTTTAACTAGCCTACAACGATTTTAATTTTTGGCCAGACTAATAAATAAATCAATAACTGAGGGTATATTTCCAGAATGTTTGAAAAAGGCAGTAATTAGACCAATACATAAAAGAAAAAGCAAGAAAGAATTTTATAATTATAGACCAGTGGCTATTCTTAGTAGTATTGATAAGATATTTGAAAAATATGTATCAGAAGTCCTGAATAAATACCTGATGGAAAATAATATCCTAAATCGCAGGCAGTTTGGTTTTAGAAAAAAGCTCAATACCCAGCTTGCCTTGGAGGAATTTGCAAATGAAGCAAATGAAGTGATGGATTCTAAAAGTCATGGATTGGGCCTATTTATTGACTTGTCCAAGGCGTTTGACACCGTTGAGCATAAACTAATTTGTAAAGCGTTGGAGAGGATAGGTGTGAGGGGTACCTATCTAAATTGGTTTAAGAGTTACTTACATAATAGAACATTTGTAGTAAAGTTATTTAACAATTTCAGTGATGAAAAATATATTAATTATGGAGTACCCCAGGGTAGCCAGCTTGGACTGACATTATTTATCATATATCTAAATGAAATACTGAGTCAAATGAAGAACTGTCAGATATGGGCCTATGCAGATGATATTTTGTTATTAGCAGTGAACAGAGATTTAAATATAGCTGAAAGACATTTACAAGATGATTTTAAAACTTTTACCAAGTGGGCTCATGATAATGGTTTGGTGATAAACAGTAAAAAAACCTGTATAATGCATTTCTGTCCAAAAAACATGAAATTTGATAACAACATCAAAATTGCATATCATAATTGCAAATGTCTACACAACATAGAAAACTGTAACTGTGAAAACATAACGATGGTGGAGAAGACAAAATATTTGGGTCTAACGGTTGACAATAGATTGACAAGGAAGGATCATGTGTCCACGTTACGTAAAAAACTTAATCCATGTGTAGCTGTCATGTATAGATTAAAAAATAAAGTAAACCAAAAGGTTAAAATTAGTGTTTATAAGGCACTTATTGAGTCAAATATGAGGTATGGTGTCTCGGTATGGGGGACATCAGCAGAATGTCATCTTAATTCAATAAATATGCTTCAAAAAAGAATTTTGAAGACTCTCTTTAAAAGCAATATTGGTCCCAACCTAGGCATAGATGAGAATAATGAGTTTATTTACATGGGCCTATTAACAGCTAAAGGTCTTTACATACTTAATATGTTAATTAAATACTTTGGAGAGAGTGAATATAAGATACCGTACAGTAGAACATTTAACACAAGGAGAGTGATTAAATATGTAACTCCAACTCATCGTACACTGTATGGTAAAAGATTGCCAAAATATACTATACCCCAGTTATTCAATCAGCTACCAAATAATATTAAGAAGTTAGCAGTATGAATTATTATAAGGAAAAAGTTAGGCTATGGCTATCTGAGACTACTCTGTTGATGTGAGACTAACTATAAACTTACCTGAACCGATATCCACTAGAACGGATAGTGACCATAAACAACAAAACACATTATCACTATTACTTCACTATTACTGCATTATCACTGCACTATTACTTCACTATCACTTCACTGTCACTAATGATTAAGTACAAACAAACACATACAAACACTGGTTAAAACACAATTTACAACACAAGACACTGTGACAATACTTACTCCACACATCAGTCACTAAGGCTAACTACTTGACAAATAAACAGGTATATAATAGAACCCATACAGCACTGCAAATCACAGACACTGAGACATAGGACTCGCTTGAAAGACAATGATCATATACCTTATACACTGTTGGTAACTCTAAACATACACGGTATTCAAGTAAATAATATAAATATTGACTCATAGGGTAAAGAAACACACCAAAAGTAAAACTATGATTGGGTGAGTAAAAGGTAACCTCTTTGACGTTTTGAGGTTATGTTGCTGTTGTGATAGAGGGCTTGTTTACCTTTCTCCTTGAGGTGGACAGACGGTCCAAAGACGTCTGGAGACAGGCACAGAGATATGACTTCTTTTTCCATGCATATATCTTGATGAGTTATCTGTTTTCTATGCATTGATTGGGTGACAAGCACAGGATATATGTAGGGAATAGTTTATTAATTTATTGTTACTGTTAACTATGTTTGCTCGCCTTGTATTACTAAATTACTACTAGTATATTATTTATTGTTATTGGTTATGGATAATTTATTTATATCATATGTTACTTTATTATTGCTAGGTATTTATTTGCAGCAGGATAGATCTGCAGTTGCTTGTAAAGAGAAAATTATGATAAGTTGCCTGCCCCTGAACCACCACAGTAATTAAAATTGTTACAAATTCCAATCCTGTATATTTCAAGAGTAAGAAATGGACCCCACCGACAAGTTTTTTGTAACTTAGTGGGGCCAAACAATTGTAAACAAATTGTCAATAAAAAAAAAAATAAATAAAAAAAAAATATTATCAGTTTGAACGTGAAAAAGAAAGTAAGCCAGGAATATTTTTAATATTAGGTCAGGAAAGACTTCCTGTAAGAAATTTATTGGGGAAATTTTAAATTTTTTACGTCACAAATGTTTCACAGGACCACTCATTAAGTCATTTCTTATTGGTTAAATACAATTACGAGGTAAAAATCGCTCCTCGAAATATTGAGAAGTCTAAATATTTTTAAGCACTTCCCCTTTCCCATGGAGTAAACACTAATTTTAACAATATTATTTCTTCACTATTTAACGGTTTCAAGTAAATTATTCTGAATAAAAATTATACTTCAGTGAACACAATTATTAAAAAATTCAAATTATCAATTTATCTATGGAAAAACAACGTTCTTGTGAAAGCGTTTCCATATTCCCTCCCCTCCCACCTTGTATGTATCCATATAAACAAACATTTGTACATTTACGAATTAATTTACATTGTTTATTAATTGAGTAATTATTTAAATTAATTAGTTGTTTATATGAAATTGTGCATTTTCGATTGATGATCCTGTGAGTCCCTGTGATCTGAGGCAGGTATGAGTGGTCTCCAGGATCACTCTAACAGTTATACATCTTGTCCTTGTATTGTAACACACTTATTTCTACTTACATTGTATTTATACAGTTCATTTATTTCTTTGCTTTGTAATTTCTTTAACGTTACTGGGACCAAAGAAAGCGGTGCATTTTGGTAACATAGCTTTGGTAAGTCTGCCAAAAAATAATAAAAAAAATCTCCACAAACTTGATTAAACTGTGTTTTTTGATACAGTTTAATTACCAAAGAAACTTTAAAAGTTTAAATATAAAGCTTAATGAATACATTATGGTCGAAAAAAGTATACATATAACTATTCTGGTTTCCTTTTAAGTTTATTTTCCAATATTTTTATGAGACGTATATTTGGGCTTTAATTTTTTATTGATAAAAAAGTTACACCCAAAATAAACTTAATTAAATATTATATGTTATCATATTCTTAAACTTTATTTGCAACGTAACATTTTCACATACTTTTAAACGTTCTCGTAAGATTTATTGGTTTATTTATATTTGATTTAAGCATTGTATATTTAAAGATACGTATCTCATATCTTTATATTTACATATCCAGATGAAACATTAACGGAATAACAACAACAACATCAACCCTAATGGAGGTCCTAAATACGTCCTTTTATGTAGTCCTCCACGATATGTAGCTCAAAGCTTACTTGTGTTTCAGCGGAAATAGGCTTCATAATCGGATTGCAAGTTCCAGCTTCAAAGCCAAGCCGTGATTTTCCACCCACCCGATTTGGCTTAATATATTTCAGCAGTTTCTGTTTTACCCATTTTTAACCTAAGCCTGAAATAATTTTAGAAACGAAGTTTGATTAAACACTGTTACTTTTTACTTAGATTGAAAATTTATCAAACATATTTAAATTGTTGCAAGAAATTAAATTACATTTTTAACATGTTTAAGTAATGTGATAGTCAATGTGATAATTGTTTTATAAAAATTACGTATATAAGTAAAGTTTATGTAAAATATAGTCACATGTTTAACATTATACGAACAGAAACGACGTTAAAAAATATGAAATTTCAAACCATTATTAAAAGGATTCACAGCAATGATTTGGCTGACGGTTATTGTTAATTACTTGAAAGTGGAAAAGAACTAAGCTCAGTGACGTAAGTGTTTTGAAAAAAAAAAAATTACAAAGTGTCTTTAGTAATATAAAAATAAAAATGTGTAATAATGCTTCTGCTTATCATAATAAGTATTAATTTAACATTTAAAACATAATCAGTGCTAACACTACCTTTGTTAACTCAATTTTATGTTTTTCACGTTGAAATGTTTAATCAATTTTTGTTTAATGTATTGCGCTATTTGCTTTTAATACTAATGGAAATATAACAACATTTAAAAGTATTTAATTATTCATAAATGATTACGCAATACAAAAAACTTAAAGCCATCTAAATTTAAAAAAAGCACGTTTTTAAAATTGGCTGAAAATGTAAAATAATTATTTAAATTCAATAATATTCATGAAAAACAAGGTGGACTAGGAAATAGATAATTTTATAAATAAAAAATTACCAACGACATGCTCCATGATTTTGTATGTATCTTCATGAATATGTTCCATATCTTATCTATAGAATATGTTCCATGAATATGTTCCATATCTTAAGTTATCTTTTTAGTTAGTCTAAAAAAGGTTTTTTATTTATATAACTATCCGAAATATATTTACTATTAAAGATTCAATTATAATATTACATAGTACCGAATTAGTAAGTGAGTAATAGCTTCTATAAATGTTAGTAAAATTGAAAAATATTATATAATCTCTGTGGTTGTAATTTATGAACTCATTTCAACATTTATTTTGTTTTTCTCCACGTTATAGACTGGACTGAAAACTTTCTAAATCGTTAAGTTGAACAAATGATATTAATGTTTCCATTGTAAAAAGAACAATTGATCTGAAAAAAAACTACATCTTTCTCCTATCTATTGCGTTGAAACTCGCAGCAAACTCTTTTATTTAAGAACTCTGTGTTGTATTTTTCATGATATTATTTCATTTACTCTTCTTGTCTTCTTTTATTTATTTGTCAAAAACCATATGCTAAATGCTGAAGTGTATTGTTGGAGGATAACAATTTTTTAAGACAACTGTCTAAGGGGCCGCAGACACATTGAAATTGGTAAAACATTTTTGGTATTTGTTTGATCAATGTGATTAGTCCTACAAGACATAAAACTTTTCGAATGTGTATTCTTGAAACGAAATGAAAAACTCTTTATTAGGAGGGAAGTTAGGTCTTTCTTCCACTTAACCCCAAAGTGACCCACCCACCCACCCATATTGATACACGCACAGTGGTACTGACCCACTCATCCACCCATACACGTACAGTGGTATTGACCCACCCGCCCAACCATACACGCACGGTGGATTGACCCACCCGCCCACCCATACACGCACAGTGGTACTGACCCACCCGCCCAACCATACACGCACGGTGGATTGACCCACCCACCCACCCATACACGTACAGTCTATTTGTGCGAAATTCACAGCACTAATAGTAGTGATATGGAAGTTTGCAGGAACTAATCAAGAACATTTGCTTGGGTCAAGAAATAACGGCTCTTACTTTTCGAACATAACTTGGGGATTAACAAACTCAACTCATGTCTATATATTACTAGTGAATCTCTACTGATAATGCATGTGATGTTAATATTTTATATTGGTATTATTTTGAATTGTTATAGTTTATTTAAATTTACGTATATTTAAATAAACTATAACGTTTAATGTATGTGTGATTGTATGTTTTTGCCTAGGTTTGTGCGCCTATATTTAATATCGAGCACAACATAAGGAGAACGGTTCTAAACAGGCAACAGGTAATTTTGAACTCATATTTTTACTTTGTTCAGTTGTTACTTTTTTGCCGCTAACCACTTTACGTAAAGCGAGGCTAGCACTAGTTCTTAATACTTAAAAATGTAATAAATTGCATTATGAATTGTCAGAAGAAACGTAAATTATTACAATAATAGTGATTTAAACTACTGACACTTGTAAACAAACATTCTTATTTTATTTTTTATTTATTCATAAGACGCCGATCGTCAAGATATGGGCGAATATGGATTTCAAAAGAGTGTGATGAGTGTAGATGAGCAAATGTAGTCATTTTTACAAACTAAGACCGACTATTCCTTAGAAAGTGTCATTAACTAATAGCCCAATGACAAATGAACAGCCGGTGGTTATCAGCTGATCCTTCTCAAAATGTATTATGACTCTGATTGGGATCGAACTGAGAACCTTTAGCTTATGAAGCTGGGATTGAACCAACTACGCTACCGACCAATAGATTACCAAAACTACGCTAAACTTGTAATTTGTAACTCTTAAACTTGCCCAAACATGCCAAGGCACTGTCAGGGGTTGTTACGTCGGCCTAAAAGCTTTACAAGTGTCAAGGGAAATCACAGTGGAACATCTGCTAATACCACCGAGCATTTAGTGTAGACATTTCGCTAACAATAAACCCTTTCTTATTGAAAATGGAAGGATTACTTCTCGAATAGTTTTTAATATTTCCTATAGTTTATATGAAAGATAGCTTTCTTTAGTATATAAGTACATACATGTGATATATTTGTAAACTAATTGATTGAATTTTATATAGTTTACTAGCTTTAATTTTACAGTAATTAAAAATTTACCTAATTTTATTTAGTTAGTAAAACACTAATATTGTAGATTTGTAGTATTTATTATACGAGTAATTGTGATAGCATGAATATGAACATTACAATAAAATTTTACACAGTAAAATTATGGGAAAAAAATAGCGATTGATTGAAAATAATAATTTAGAACGGTTGTTTTATAAGCTTAAAAGTTTGCCAACTATTTTAAAAAGTACATGGTTTTGCAAAAGTAACAAAGTAAATAGTATATTTATTGCTTGTTACATTTTTGAATTTGATATATTTACAACTCTCTCTCTCTCTCTGGAAAGTAATTCACGACTTTCGAGGTTTTTATAACAGAATATTCATGAAAAATGTAAAGAAAAAAAAAATTAAGCCCCTTTGCTGACATGAATTAAAAACTATATTTAATTCATATATTTGCACTTTAATGGCTTTATAATGTCAAAAATGAAATGTATTTTAAGCAAATGACATGAAAAACATGTATTGATAGCCGTCTGAATTGCATTACTGTATGCAATATATTTGAATGAAAATAAATGCAATTTCAAACAGAAAAAGTGTAATCCATATTGAAAAACGAGATGATTTTGTCAAACCACGTTTACCATAGTAAGAATAAATGAGGATATTATATACTCTGGGATTTATTGTTTTCTATCATCTGAAACCACCAACTAGGTCTAATGGTTAAGACTTCTGGTTTAGATTATTGGTTAAGATTTCTGCTTTTAATTCAGAGGGTCATTGAATCTATCATCGGAGGTCCAATTTTTGGACCTTTGCCAAGAAGTTTGGAGCATTGAATAACAACGTTTGAATATCAATTATATGTATCAATATCACTTAATATACGTAATTAGCTCAAAATATTGTGTTAGGTGGGTGGTATATAAGTGCGAGTCCCCCTCCCCCGTGTTGCCATACTTCGTTAAAGTTATATTAGATTTCACTGTTATTTTATGATAATGATATGTTGTGTTTTCGCGATAGATTTAAGAGAAGAAAGTGTTTCGATCATAATTTGCTTTCAAGCAAAGGAGGATTGTGAATAGTTGGAATTTGTACAATTTAACTATTACATAAAATTAACTGTATGCCAGATTAAATTAGCCTAAATATTAGCGGACCACATCTAACGTAAAATGAAAAATGTATTCAAAAATTCTACCGTAACAATAATCAAAATAGCACATTGACTCTGTACACGAGTGTGTACTAAATTGTAGGAACATCTTCATTTCACTAAAAACTCTTAATAATTACAATTATTTAGAATTAAAAAATATTATTTTAACCCTAAATGAGCCTGTAAGGCTTTATTTATTTCCAACCGATAATAAATTGCAACCAAGTACATTTTATAACTAAAAAAAGTACGATAATATATATGCGTTGTAGAAAAAATTGTGAGAAAGTATAGAAAAAATATAAGTCATAACAGAAAATAAAGAAAGCAAAAAAATAAATGAAGCGAAAAATATTTGTTGAATAATGGTGAGATTAGGACTACAGAATCTCTCTTATCCATAACCATAGATATGCTTTCAATGGATAATAAGTTAAATATTAAATAAAAAGTAAAATATTAAAATTTATAAAAAAGAAAAACTTAGATTTATTTACCAATCAAACAATAAACTAACATATTAAACATTTTCAATAAAATATTAATCAATAATATGAATAATTACAGCAGAAAATAAAATCTATCTGTTCATATTATTAGACTATTAGATTATCAAAATTCCTTACTATTAACACAGTAATAAAATAGCAAGACAATAATAAAATAATATGATTGGGTTGCTGCAAATTATTCAGGCCACCCGAAGGTTATACTTTCCAATCGTGCCAGTTGTATGAACTGTGAAACAAAGGAATGGAAACTGTAGTACAACCATGAATGGTCCAATTAAATCAAACAAAGGCCAATACAGAATACAGCACTATTGAACAATCTGTTACTCTATGTTTCTAGTGAATATGTAACGAGCAATACTAACATCGATTGAGTCTATTATGTCACTGGTCACAGAATGTTGAAAAGGCTTGTCAATAAGAAAACAGTATTTTTTATTGATGTGGCTAATTGAAAATCTTCTATTTTTTTAAATCTCTGAAAATTATATCAGTAATATGTATGACAACATTATGTTACTTTGTATACTTTAATACTTGTAAATATATAACATTTATCGAAATAACATTTTTGAACCATTATTTAGTACGAGGTTAATGTAAGGTTAATATACAGTTTAAATTCGAAATTTCTGTCGTTATTGCTCCTTGTGGTCTTTCTGGTAATGAATAATCATGAACGATAACAATCTGCACGATATTATTGGATTTTTAACATCTTAGATCTGTAGATCAGTACATGGTATTTGACATTACTTTGATGTGTACATTTATCTAATGTAATATTAGCTTAACAATATTATATTTCCGTCAAGTAAAAATATTATATATTCCTTTTTTAATATTTTTATAAAATAGTAAGAATTGAAACGGGTAAATTACACAATGTTTTTTAAACGAAACAAAAATATTACTATAATAAAAATGTTCCTTACTCAAAGATTTATTTTGTATGAATTCATGAGGTGACTCATGCTGCTGTCGCCTAAAACTTGAAACATGTTTCTTTCTCTATACTTTACCTATTTTAGTCTGCCATAAACTATCAGTTCATTTGAGTGATTCTTTCTCAATACGTAACTTGTGGACATTGCAGAATATTTTCAATAGTTTTAGGACTAGTTTTACCATAGTAAATTATTTTTTTGTTTTAATTTATATTTTACTATACAAAATATCTACAAGAGTAATGTTGCAGTAAATAATGAACATTCCATCCCGGTTTATGAAAAAAAATCATAAACAATAATAATAATAACTGGGTCTGCTAAGTTCGTTCAGCCTTCACGGGGCGCAGACTGTGAGTAACCATGAATCACCGTGGTGAAACTAATAGCGAACACCCAAAATCCAGACACGTCTGTGTGGCAACCACCGGTACTCTGGTCGGCGTCTGTTCATCCATAGGATGCGGCCGTAACAACAAGCTCCAGAAACTAACAATCTCTGGTTCTATTCAACTCAGTGACAACACTGAGACAACATTCAAATGATGATAAGCAAACATGAATCGTGCAAGTAAATACAATATTACTCCAGGTGGTAACCAATCCACCTGCCAAGAGGCAGCAACCATGCCATCGGATTCTGGAGGGCATGGACTTACACGAAAACAGGGAAAATCGGAGTTCTCTGGCAGACTTCCACACAAAAGACCAACTTTTATAGGGACACTGAACATTAACACACTAATCCAACCAGGAAAACTGCATAACCTGGTCATAGAGCTAGACAAACAGAAAATACAGATACTCGCAGTACAGGAAACAAGATTCACAGATGAAGACACAATGGACTACGGAAACTACCGCATCTTCAAGAGTAAAACCGAAAAAAGAGTGGCAAGAGGAACACCGATGCTAGGGATGGCAATTTTCATACATAAGAATGTGATAGGCTCAGTAAAAAAAGTAACACCCGTTAACAACAGACTCATGACCATGGACTTTCAGAGCACAAACAGAAATTACACTATGGTAAACGCACACGCACCAACAAATGCAGACAACAAAAAGAACCCAGAAGAAACAGAAAAATATTGGCAAACACTGAATAAGACAATGAGTAAAATACCAAAAAACAACACAACAATCCTAATAGGCGACTTTAATGCACAGTTAGGGAAAGAGAAAACCAACAGGAAAACAATTGGAAAATACCCGGCACACAGACACACCAACAAGAATGGCATGAGGTTAGTAGACATATGTCAGCAACATAATCTTAAAATCATGTCAACATCTCTCAGAAAGGCATCCAAGAAGCAGAAGACATGGAGATCACCTATACAAAGACTAGGTGAATTCCAGATCGACCACATAGCAATTACACATACAGATCAGAAACAAGTACATGACGTACAGGTACGAAGAGGAGCCAACATAGACTCGGACCACTACCTCACGAGAATCAAAATCAAACTCACACCCAAGAGTATACACCAAAAGAAAACACATATACAGAAATTCGACACTAAAATGATAAAAAAGTCAGGAATTACACAAGAATGGGAGAAAGAACAAGCAAACGATTGGGAAATGTTCCAGAGGAAAATAATAGAGAAAGCCAAAGAGATGATACCACTGAAAAAGAACACAAAACATCCATGGTGGGACAGTGAATGCGATGAAGCAATAGAAAGTAGGAAACTGGCATACCAAAAATACAGTAGTAAGAAAACAGAAGAGACATTGCAAGAATTTAATGAGATAAGAAGAGAAACATCGAAACGAATAAGACAAACAAAGAGGAAATACTTGAAAGAACAGTTAGACTCAATCGAGGACAACTTTAGAAAATACAACACAAGAGATTTTTACAGAACATTTGCAGGGAAAAGTAAAGGATACACACCACAAAACCTGTGCTTCAGAAAAAAAGATGGCAATCTAGCAATAACTAACCAAGAGAATTGCAGTGAACTGGCAATATACTTCAGAGACCTCCTAAATTGCATAGAGCCAAAAGAAAGATTTACCAAAGAACACACCAAAAAACCCAAAGACGAGCCAGGACCCACACAAGAAGAAATAGAAGGACACATACGCAAACTCAAAAACAATATAACATCAGGAGAAGATGGGATAATAGCTGAACTACTCAAGCATCTGGGAAAGGAAACAACAAAAGAACTCACAGCAATAATACAGAAAGTTTGGCAAACAGAAGAATTACCAGAAGACTGGAAATGCGCACTAATACACCCACTACACAAGAAAGGGGACAAAACAAATGTAAACAATTATAGAGGAATATCACTTTTACAAGTCACATACAAGATACTATCAGCATGCCTACTAAAACGAACACAAGAACAACTAGAACATAAGATAGGAGAGTACCAAGCAGGCTTCAGACCGAACAGATCGTGTGCAGAACAGATATTCAACTTGAAAACGATACTTAAGTACAAAGCAACAAGAGCAACACCAATAATATGTGTCTTCGTAGACTTCAAGAAGGCATACGATTCAGTAGACAGGCAATCCTTGTTCAACATTCTAGAAGAACAAGGACTAGATCACAAGACACTGAGACTTATCAAACAAACATTAACAGGAACCAAATCCAAAGTAAAATTCATGGGAGAAGTTTCAGAATCATTCGAAATTAAAACTGGAGTTCGGCAAGGTGATGGACTGTCACCACTGTTATTCAACCTAGTTCTTGATAAAGTAATAAAAGAATGGGAGAAAGAGCTTAAAAAAACAGAAAATTGGAAACCGATAAGACTAGGAAATAAGAAGAAAGGAATCGAAACAGCGTGCTTGGCTTATGCAGACGATCTCGCCATACTAACAGATGAAGAAGACAAAGCAATTAAACAAATAGAAACACTAGCGGAATGTGCACAAAAGGTAGGACTACAGATATCATATGAAAAGACTAAATTTATGTGCACGAAACTAAACATACCTAACCTAAACACCAAATACGGCAAAATCAATAGAGTAACCCAATTTAAGTATCTAGGAGAGATGATAGAGCCAACAGGCAGGGAGAAAATGGCACAAAAAATAAGAATACAGAAGATGAAGAGAGCACTAGGGAAAACAAAAGATATATACAACAAAAAATGCATTTCAATATACACAAAAGTCAGACACTACAACACAGTTATCAAACCGGAAACACTTTATGCAAGCGAAACACTAACATTGCACCTGAAGGGGGACCTCGAAGACATACTGAAAGAAGAACGGAAAATAATGAGAAAAATCCTAGGACCAAAACACACGGATGAAGGTTACAGACTTCAACCAAGAAAAATAACAGAAAAACTTTCAAATATAGCAGAAGATATGAGAAAACGTAGACTACAATTCTATGGACACATGTACAGACTACCAGAACACAGACTAACAAAACAGATTCTAACCTTCATACATGGGAAGAAAACAGGAGCACCATGGCTTACACAGGTCAAACAGGACATGAAGAATGCACAGATCGAAGAAATAGACATAGCTGACAGAAACAAGTACAGGAACAGAATTGCGAAGTGGAAGCCAGAACCAGAGAATGAGAAGAAAAAAAGAGACATGCCTAAATGGACAGAAGAAAGAAAGAGAGCATTCAGTGAAAAGATGAAGAAATGGTGGGCAAACAAGAAGAACACGAAGCTGAATTGATGTATTGCTTTGCGTGATCCAACAGGGTCTATACGCACATAATAATAATAATAATAATAACTGTATAGTATGTTCCTTCCTATACGCACAAAAACAAACATAACCATTTTAGTTTCATCCGCCAATATGTTTAAATAATTAAAATACATTCTATCAATGTACATAAACATTTTTCGATCTACAATATAAGCGAAATAAATGGAACGTAAATATCCAAATAAAATACTTGGTGTGAATTAAAGCCCAGTGTTTGGTGAGATTTCGTATGTTTATCTGAATTTAAAGTAAACGTTTGTCAAACAACAAAAAAGCAACGCCATTTGTTTACTGAGGGGTTTGTTTGTTCAACATCGTGATCAAAAGCCATTTGCATTTTGTAAAAGTTTTGTGAAATTCCTACTACAGTTCTAATACAAATGTTTATTTTCATTTTAGATCTGAAATGTCTTCAAAATAAGTCATGTTTTGCAGAATTTATGTAATACAAATATGAAATAAAATGCTAAATTAAGCAAAAACTCAGCTTCCTGTAATTTAGCTAATCGCAAAAGAAAATATATTTATAACTTAGTTTAATTATTTCCCATTATTTCATCACTATATAAAAATGTTTATAAGATATATTAAAACACCAGCATAAACAATAAACCAAGATAGTCAACGGTTTACATGTTGTGGACGTTTTAGCGATCATTGTAAATGCAGCACTCCAGTTTGGAACCGTCTTAATTGTTTAAAAAGAATCTAACAAAAATTTAAAAAAATATACGAAACATAATAGTGCTATATACGAAAATAGTATTCGTTATATTTTACTAAAAAGAAACTTATCTTGCCAGTTCACATCAGCCTGCGTGAACTTTATCAACGAGTGAAGTACCGATCGTAAGCTGAGTTGAGACTCGAACCATGGACAAACTGAACCACCACTCCGTTATCAGTAGTTTGAGACTTATCAGTGAAGCTTTTCCCACTCGTAAATAAAATGCAGTAATTGTCTTCATCCGAGATGACCCACAGCGATGTGTCAACTCCCCCCCACCCATCTATACTCGTTCGGTGGTGATAACCCGACTTCACAACTAAGTATCTAACAATTTATCGAGGGAACTATTAAACTGAGGGTTTAAAAAATATTTATCATCTACACTTTTTTCTTAGTATCTTATTCTTATCAATTCCTTCTGCGTCTTTGGTTTGTTTAAAACTATGTACCTCGAGGAACCCTTAATAATTATACCAAGTTAAAAATCAAACTTTCCTCAATAGTTGCACACTTTTCTCTTTCTATTTCTACCTGAACCAGTTGCCTGACTCTGTTGACGCTGTTTTAACTTTAATTTTACTTATAAACATAATTTTAATTTTTTTATGTTAGTAGTTTAATTTGCTTAGTTCTAACTGGTAAATATCTTATTTTTGTAATGCTTTTTTTAATTGTTACAAAGCATACAACGCCAGACTTAGGCCTATACCCACACATGGACTAATAATTTATGCGGGCAGTATATTCAGATTATAGATTTTGTATATATGTACAGTTTCATAGAGTAGGATGTAAATAATAATATTAACTTTTTAAATACATATTTATTTTATGATTCCTATCATATATGCGAATGTGTGTAAGCGAGTGACCGTCTGTCTATGAGCAAGGAGGGAAGGCGTATGTACGTGTGAATGATGATGTGTGTGTGTGAGCAAGGGAGGAAGGTGGCGTATGTGTATGGGTGAGTGAAGGTGTGTGTAAGCAAGGGAGGAAGGTGGCGTATGTGTATGGGTGAGTGTAGGTGTGTATGAGCAAGGGAGGAAGGTGGCGTATGTGTATGGGTGAGTGTAGGTGTGTGTGAGCAAGGGAGGAAGGTGGTGTATGTGTATGGGTGAGTGAAGGTGTGTGTGAGCAAGGGAGGAAGGTGGCGTATGTGTATGGGTGAGTGAAGGTGTGTGTGAGCAAGGGAGGAAGGTGGTGTATGTTGTGGGTGAGTGAAGGTATGTTTATGAGCAAGGAGATATGGTGGCGTGCATGTATGTGTGTGTGTGTGTGTGTGTGTGTGTGTGTGTGTGTGTGTGTGTGTGTGTGTGTGTGTGTGTGTGTGTGTGTGTGTGTGTGTGTGTGTGTGTGTGTGTGTGTGTGTGTGTGTGTGTGTGTGTGTGTGAACAATGGAGGAAGGTGGCATGAAACATGGGGTGAAGCAATGAGTAGCAAGGCTGAGGTTGAGTGTGTATTGGTTTGTGGATTAGACATTTAATTAGCCATGAAGCAAATAACATAGGTGATTATTTTTCTACTTCATAACGATCAGTTAAGTGTTTCAATTTGTGAGCACATTAACCTTTATATAAAATTATATAAAACGTCCTTTTAAGTGTATAACTATTAGTTACATACTCTTGTACACAAGAAAAGTTACCTCAGCGTCAACTCTTTGGTTAGACCTTGATAAGGTTTTCTCATTAATGAATTATGTTTTTATTTTATAATGGTGCTTATTTTTATAAATAAAACATTATTTTTCCTTTTGTTTATTTCAATATTAAAGTAAATTTGACAAGCCTCTTTCATTAACAAATTCATAACAATGTGTACACACAAACGCAAGTCGATTATATTTGTATTTGTATTATGCATTTGACAAGCCTCTTTCATTAACAAATTCATAACAATGTGTACACACAAACCTAAGTCGATTATATTTGTCCATTTCCCTGGAATCAAAACATTGACCCAAAACAAACAGCGATCGAATGTTATTGACTGTCTGACGCGTTTTTTACTATCATCATATGCCCTATGTTACAGATTAGGGGTTTTAAATTCTAACTAATACTTTTATAGTGAAAGTCGTTTCATTTAGCTAGAATTATTGAACAACACCTACATTTTTGGTGAATTTATATTTTTGATTTAGGCCTAGTTAATATATCAATGAAAAATACAATTAATTTGAATAATTTTATATGCCAGATACATTTATTTTGATCAGATACAATGAATGAGTTATAAAAATTAACTTTCAGGACGAAATTATAAATAATTAATTGTATAAGCTTAACATATGAAACTAAACTATTTATTATTAGTGATTAAAAGTAGTAAGATGAATATTTGTATCTTCTTTTTTATTATACAAATTCCCATTTATGATCACAGACTGCCTTTTAATGTACTGTAAATCCACGTTTGTTTTACTATTGTTTTACTATTTGTATTATTGTTACTATTGTTTTACTATATTTGTATGCAATTACTGTGGTACTATCTACTTTTAACATGCCATAAAGTAGTAAACTATTGAAGTATCCAGTTGATATCAATTTTTAAAACAGCAATAATCATAAATTTAAAACGTTGAATAACTTTTAAAACAATGGATAAACGTTCATCATAATATAATGGGTTTTGCTCACTATCCAAGAACGTCCCTCTGGAGTTGAGGGATAAACTTAAACATAAACATTCAAAGCTGCTCGTAAAAGTAAAGTTGACTGATCCATAAAGTTGTGGAAGTTTAATTAAAAAAGTATGAACTCCCGCACGTAAATGTATACATCACCAACAGTAGTTTTTAATGCAGATTACAGCATTTTACATAGAGTGTGTTTCAAAGAACTGATCTGAATACTTTCTTTTTGTGTTAATTATTTGTATAATAGTCCTAAAAAGTTCCCCATGAAAATATAAATTAAATAGGTAAAATCAAGATATTAATATTTTAGCACTTATATTACAAATATATATATTTGTACTCTTTCCTCGCTCTTTGAAAATGAATAACTTTGAATTTGGTTAGTACTGTTAAGGGTAACATTTTTATGCACAATACATTGTTTTTTGTAGTAATGCTTTCTAATAAGTCCTTTGCCATTAGCATACCTTATTAATAGATTTAAAAATATCATACTATTATAATCATCTGACTGACTCGTCATCTGAGGTCATCTTTACAAGTTTAGAAGATTCCGGTGAAGTCAAGATGTTTCTGGAAAGAGATCTAGGCCATTCTGGGCACTGTTTCAGAATGGTTTCGGATCCCTCTACAAGCAAATTAACCACCATTCTATCACTTTCCAGGAGTAACTGGATTGGCCTAGAAACGGAATTGTGAAATCATCCACGCAGGAGGGAGGTACAATTATCTGGGTGATTACCGTGATATATATTTGTATTATTAATATAATTAAAGCTCAAAATGTTATGAATTTTTGTCTAAGATTTTGTATGCACATCATTTATTACACCACAGACAGATATTTAGAAAATACTCACAGTTCATTTTTTAGAATAATAATATTCACCAAGAAATATCATTGTTTGCAGTGTATAGTTTGCAGATTGTATAACATACTGGCCTAATGCTTATTTTGGTAATGTTTTTTAGGATAAGATTTACTATCATGTTATCAAATACCCATTTAGTAAACCGAATTGCGAAAATGAGTTTATGTTATGTGAACTTCCACTCCTTTAAATTTTCATATACTGAAGACGAGGCACGAGAATATCTAATGACTCACCACACATTTCTTTTAAGCATTCTAGTATATGACAACTTGAAAGCACAAATTACAAATTGTTATAATCCACTAATTACTAAATGTTTAAAAGAAGTTCCAAAGTTTTAAACGCATTTTGAGTTATTTTTTATTGTAGATTATACTTTTATTTTAGGATATAAAATAAAAAAAGGTTTTAAATAACTTACTTCGTCTGTGTGCAAACACTTATATATTGAACCAAGTAAAAAGGCTTTCGTTGTAATGATAATTAAAATTCATATTGCAAATGTTAAATATGCTTTAATTTTATTTTAATGAATGATAAAATATATTAACTAGAAACCATTTTGAAATGTTAGTTTGTGTTAGTGAGCTGATTGTTTATTTAATAAATTATGAGATCTAAAAAGTCATTATGGACAATTAAAATAAAGTAGACCTGCCACCCTAAGGCAGGCAGGGACTGTAACTTAAACATATTCTGTTGTTTTGAGACTCACCCTTAGTAATTTAAGCTAACTTTAACACCATTCACTCCCAACCCCTTATTATATTGCCATTTATAGTCCCAAAGGCTTTAGAGATGTGATTACCCATGAAAATCTCTATATCCTTAACCAACTTTAGTTTTAACGATGTTTGTCAGTGAAATTTAAAACAAGCCTGACAATATTAATTTTGGTTTTGAATAGTGTCAACTAAATTATGTAATAATTGTTTGTTTTCAATTTTGAAATAATTTTGATATAGTTTCATAAGTCTATTTACCATTTTATTAAAACGTTTCAATAAATGAAAGTTAAGTATTCAATAAAATATGTTATTCATCACATCCCTTACAGTAAATTATAAATAGTTTTTTAATTAGCATAATACGTGTTGGTACATATACAGTACAAGTAAACGTCACGCAACACAAATTTATTACAATATAAGCACAAAATGCACAAATATATTACAATACAAGTACAAAATGCACAAATATTATGGTGATCGATTTCGGTGAACCACTCTCACCTTCCTCAGACCAGAGGGATTCACAAAAGAATCAATGCCACTGTACGTGTATGGGTGGGCGTGTGGGTTGTACCACTGTACGTGTATGGGAGGGTGGGTGGGCTGTACCACAGTGCGTGTATGTGTGGGTGGGTGGGTCAATACCACAGTGCGTGTATGGGTGGTTGAGATATTAAATTATGTTAATAATAACATATCACCGTAGTTAACTTCCAAATATGACTGTGAATCTATGGAATGATGGCAGTTTTTATTTAATGTTGGCAGTTTTTATTTAATGTTGGCAGTTTTTATTTAATGTTGGCAGCAGAGAATATTCAAAGGATCGAGGTATTATATAGCAAAACTCTACTATAATTAGTCTGGATTGACAAATAAAAGTTATTTGTTTTACATTGTTTGAAGTGGATGTATTAACAAAAATATCCATAAACAAACTTCAAATCACAATTATACAATTTTCTTTATGTTAGGGTTACATTTTAAAAGCATGAAGAAAATCAAATGTCAATGAAAAAACACAATCAAATACCAAATAAGTAAACCACACTACAATTAACTAATTCATGTACCATACATTATATTGTTTCCAAAAATATTTTATAATTTTCCATATTAGTAAAATTTTCATAAGCAAATTTAACCTGTTATCTCTTAAAAAACCGCTGGAAAAATAACGAACAGATAATTTTCAGTTGAAATTTATAAAAAAAATTAAATATCAAAGTAAAAAAGGAAATCAGCCATACGTTTAAAACATTTTTTTTATACAATTCTTGTAAAGTCCTCAGGCAGTTTGCTTCCACTTCTAAATCAATGACACCGTGGAAACACAGATTTATTGAGAGTTATTGGAGCTTGTCTAATTGAATTCAAGTATTTTTTTTATTCAAACAAACACAAAAATAATGTAGACGACTGACTGAAAAATTTGTTTATTTAACTTCGAAAACGAAAAACTTACAGTTATTGTAATTTTTTTAAAAATTCAGGTTGAAGCTGTTGTTAAACTGTTTGTTTTTATAACTTCGACTGAACTTATCTCTTTTGTGGTAAATATTTGCAAGTTAGCAAAAATATAATTAATTGTATAATAAATCTCTGTATGATTAAACGTTAGTAATTATTTTATTTTATTGTTGTTTCCTGTTTAATAATTTCAAAATGATATTTGAAAACAAAATATATATAAAAAAAAGAAATATTTTAGGAATGAATGGCATATTTTGTGTACTCTGTGATTATGGATGGGTATATAGTAACATAAAGATTTTCCCCTTGTTTTATTCTAAATTTTTGTGCATATTTTCGGAATGCAGCACTGTTGCATATATAATTTAACGTGGTAGAGTCTAGAAGACTTATAAAGTATATGTTATGATTACCCCGATAGAAACGAATACATAAAAATATAATTTTATTTAAAGTATCATATATGGATTATCCAAAATAGAATAATTAACATAGCAAAATAACAATAACAGAGAAGTAAAAACCAGAGTTCGCATCAAATTGTGGGTGTATGAGTGTCGAGAAGTTATTACCCCAGTTTGACCTGCCATGGCGGGGCCAGCACATCGTCATTCCCTCCCTTCTCCCTAAATCGTCAAGGATAAATGTAGAAACTACTAATATAGAAGTATAAAGATATAAATTATTTATGTTAATCTATTTATAACTGTTACTGAAGCATTCGCTGCAGGCAAAATAATGCAATCTCTGTAGTCTAACAAGGGTTAACCCAACAATCTAAGATTTAACTCACGTAATGGATATCTGGAAAATATCATTTTATGTAAGGAAGTTTATGAAAATGAAATAAATAGTTATAAACAGTATGAAAGTAAGTTAATTTCTCAAGACCCCTGATATTTTTACTATAGTTGTTCATTTTTTATTAGACAATAAATCAGCAATCTCAATATCAAAGTAAGGGAAACTTGTAAATTCTTGGAATGCAGCGCAGCGTAACGGAATTGCGATCTGTTATACAATGTTGTAAATCAAGTACGTCGTTCAATTCCTCCTACCAACCATTCCGGTGAAATTATCCGAAGAGAAATTTAACTTGTAATTAACGGTCGACTTGTGTGTTTATATATAACATCGCTGGATTTTTGATGTCTTAATGTTTTAATAGTTGGTGGCTCAGTGGCTAAGGCTTTGTACTGCGGAGGCCAATTTCCAAGGTTCTAATTAATGGCCACTGAGCCAACGGTCAGTACTTCACTCGTTGCATAAAGTTGGCGCGCAGGCCTGTAGGGCCATGTAAACTGGCGAATAAAGTAAAAAAAAAAAAAAATAAAAAAATAGTCTTAGTTGCTGATAGCTATTTTACTAACGATTTTGTTGATTTTAGAGTCGAAACGAAGTGATAGTACTTAGCAAATTAATATGAACAAAACAGAATTTTCGATTGTAATGGGAACTGTATCTCCCCCACTGCATCACTGATTTTTTTCCTCTGAATCACATGTTTTTTTCCTAACCTACAAACGTTGACCACGTTGACCACTCTGAAGTCCTTGTTTTGATAACATTTGTCATTTTTTAAGGTTATATTTATGTTTTAACACCTTTGTTGTGATTTATTGTGTGATCTGATGTCGTTAAGATGTCTTATAACATGCATTTAACTTTACATCTTATATATAGATTTACATAAAATATCTTATTTCATTTTTCTCTTAATATATTGGTAAATAAAACTGATAAATAATGTGAGTACACTTAGGTTTGTGTGCACAATTTAGGCACAGTCCTATTCAATGGGTACAAATAGAATTTGACAGCTTCACAAGCACTTGTGGCATCTCATGTTCTCGAAAACACAATGTTAATACTGCATAAAAGCTTATTTAAGAGGTTTTAACCTATTAACCCTTCATTTACTCCATTCTGCAAGAAAACACTTGAAACATCTTAATGCTCCCGTGGTGCGAAATTCAATTAAGTTAAAGAGTTCTATATTTCTTAAATATTAAATAATTAATTTATATATTCAATAGTTAAATAATACAATGAATCATCAGTTAATATACGAAATAGTAACCCCAGGCAAAATAAATAAATGAAGTTTATTCCACAAATAATAGAAATTGACAAAACAAGACAATAATTGAATATAAGTAATCAATCATCAAAGTAATTTTATTAGTTAAACAATCAAACTGTGAGAGAGAGAGAGAGAGTTTACAAAGCTGTTGATAATAGTATAAAGAAGTACACAGTTTTATATTTAATACAAAATCATTAGAGGTAGGTAATTATTCATACTTATAATTTAACTACTATTTTCATGTAAACAACTAACTTCTTTTTTATCTAAAAACCATTTTTTTACCATTTTTTTCAAAAGAGGTTAATATTTTTTATTTATTTCAATAGGCTCAAATACGTCGGTCACAGATAAATCACGATCTGGGGTTATCTTCATTTTCGTAAAACTAACAATAAAGAATGAGAAGCAAATATCAGTCGGCCATTACCGGAAACATAATGATACATATATAATAAACTGGGATAGGCTCTTATAATAATGACAACATTAGCATACTATGAATTTAATTGTTCATATATTACAAAAGGACTTTCCAATTAAATAATCACCTTAAAATAGATCTACTAAGGATTAAAAAACTACTAAAACAATTAAAATCGTAAAATTGTATTGAAACAGATTAAAAAATAAATTTTTACGTAAAATTACCATTTGACTTAACTAACAGTACACAATGAATGAAAAATTATATTTCTTTTTAACGATTATATTATGTGTATTGGTCATATAAAACAATCCGACCTTTGAAAATAGTGCTTCAGTGCTTCATTATAAGACAGAACAGAGAAGGAAATGTTTAAAATCTTATAAGGAGATAGTTAAAAAAATTGTAGTGATCCTGAAATTAACCAAAGAAAAAAAAATAATCAACACTATACAAAAACATCTAGTTTATTGTGATATATTCATTAGTTTTAATTCATTATGCTTCAGAATGTTTTTAAGAAAGTTTATTTAGTTACTGTTATTAATTTAAACTTATCATATTAAATATATAATAATCTACTAAATGAAAAATATGTGTATTCAGACATATAGTCTTCTATCTAGAATCTACAGATAGAATATTTTACAAAAATATTCTATCTGTATAGGTAATCTGTACAGAATCTACAGGTAAATATTAAAAAAAAAAAAAAATCTCAAGTAATCGTTTGGTTACTTTTGGGCCTCAAAAACATATTTTGGGGACTCTTAAATATGTTTGATTTAATTAGATAGTTAGGTTATTTCATTATAATTTCAGAATTCCAAAAGTAGAAGTATAATGAAGTCCCAATAAAGGGAAAACTCTTATAACGATAAATAAAATACAGCAATGACAGTTGTATATAAACAATTCAAGCTAGACCATACTCTGTTATTTACTGAACAATGTTTTATTGACGTCGTTTTCTGTTTTAATTATAACGAGATTTAGTTTAGGAATATTTTTGCTGCCTGCTACATATAATGATGAGCGCATGGAATATTCGGAAAATGTGGCATAGTTGAGGATTAATCAGAAGGAAACTGTTTTACATAACAAACCATTGTTTTATTAATATCATTCGTTTTAAAAACAGATGACCCTGAGAAGGGTGAAACAAAAGATTGTATAGTGGTGAGCCTGGGGCGTCAACAATACCTAACCTCAATACAATTAACGCCAGGACTCTCCTTACTGTCTTCCTTAATTGAGTCTATGATTGGCCAGGGAGGGTGACACAACAGATTGTCATAGTAGAGTGGTGAGCCTGGGGCGTCAACAATGTCTCGCCTCAATACAATTAACGCCAGGACTCTCCTAATTGTCTCCTTGATTGAGTCCGTGATTGGCCAGGGAGGGTGACAGAACTACTTCAGTCGTAAGCCTGGGGCGTCAACAATATCTCGCCTCAATACAATTAATGCCAGGACTCTCCTGATTGTCTCCTTGATTGAGTCCGTGATTGGCCAGGGAGGGTGACAGAACTACTTCAGTCGTAAGTCTGGGGCGTCAACAATATCTCGACTCAATAAACTCCTGACTGTCTTCTTGATTGAGTCCATGATTGGCCAGGAAGGGTGACAGAACAGATTGTCATACTACAGTTGTGAGCCTGGGGCGTCAACAATATCTCGACTCAATACAATTGACGCCAGGACTCCCCTGACTGTCTCCTTGATTGAGTATGGACAGGGATCCTATCATGGGATAGGCCAGGGAGGGTGACAGAACAGATTGTTATACTACAGTCGTGAGCCTGGAGCGTCAACAATATCTCGACTCAATACAATTAACGCCAGGACTCCCCTGACTGTCTCCTTGATTGAGTATGGACAGGGATCCTATCATGGGATAGGCCAGGGAGGGTGACAGAACAGATTGTTATACTACAGTCGTGAGCCTGGGGCGTCAACAATATCTCGACTCAATACAATTAACGCCAGGACTCTCCTGACTGTCTTCTTGATTGAGTCCATGATTGGCCAGGGAGGGTGACAGAACAGATTGTTATACTACAGTCGTGAGTCTGGATCGTCAACAATATCTCGACTCAATACAATTAACGCCAGGACTCTCCTGATTGTCTCCTTGATTGAGTCCATAATAGGCCAGGGAAGGTGACAGAACAGATTGTTATACTACAGTCGTGAGCCTGGGGCGTCAACAATATCTCGACTCAAAACAATTAACGCCAGGACTCTCCTGATTGTCTCCTTGATTGAGTCCATGATAGGCCAGGGAAGGTGACAGAACAGATTGTCATACTACAGTCGTGAGCCTGGAGCGTCAACAATATCTCGACTCAATACAATTAACGCTAGGACTCTCCTGATTGTCTCCTTGATTGAGTCCATGATAGGCCAGGGAAGGTGACAGAACAGATTGTCATACTACAGTCGTGAGCCTGGAGCGTCAACAATATCTCGACTCAATACAATTAACGCCAGGACTCTCCTGATTGTCTCCTTGATTGAGTCCATGATAGGCCAGGGAAGGTGACAGAACAGATTGTCATACTACAGTCGTGAGCCTGGGGCGTCAACAATATCTCGACTCAATACAATTAACGCCAGGACTCCCCTGACTGTCTTCTTGATTGAGTCCATGATTGGCCAGGGAGGGTGACAGAACAGATTGTCATACTACAGTCGTGAGCCTGGAGCGTCAACAATATCTCGACTCAATACAATTAACGCCAGGACTCTCCTGATTGTCTCCTCGATTGAGTCCATGATAGGCCAGGGAAGGTGACAGAACAGATTGTCATACTACAGTCGTGAGCCTGGAGCGTCAACAATATCTCGACTCAATACAATTAACGCCAGGTACTTATAGTGACTCATAAACACTGAGGTATTGACCCACCCACCCACCCATATACGTACAGTAGTATTGACCCACCCGTCCACCCATATACGTATAATATACGTCCACCCATATACGTATAAGACTGTCTTCTTGATTGAGTCCATGATAGGCCAGGAAGGGTGACAGAACAGATTGTCATACTACAGTCGTGAGCCTGGGGCGTCAACAATATCTCGACTCAATACAATTAACGCCAGGACTCTCCTGACTGTCTCCTTGATAGAGTCCATGATAGGCCAGGAAGGGTGACAGAACAGATTGTCATACTACAGTCGTGAGCCTGGGGCGTCAACAATATCTCGACTCAATACAATTAACGCCAGGACTCTCCTGACTGTCTCCTTGATAGAGTCCATGATAGGCCAGGAAGGGTGACAGAACAGATTGTCATACTACAGTCGTGAGCCTGGGGCGTCAACAATATCTCGACTCAATACAATTAACGCCAGGACTCCCCTGACTGTCTTCTTGATTGAGTCCATGATTGGCCAGGGAGGGTGACAGAACAGATTGTCATACTACAGTCGTGAGCCTGGAGCGTCAACAATATCTCGACTCAATACAATTAACGCCAGGACTCTCCTGATTGTCTCCTCGATTGAGTCCATGTTAGGCCAGGGAAGGTGACAGAACAGATTGTCATACTACAGTCGTGAGCCTGGGGCGTCAACAATATCTCGACTCAATACAATTAACGCCAGGACTCTCCTGACTGTCTTCTTGATTGAGTCCATGATAGGCCAGGAAGGGTGACAGAACAGATTGTCATACTACAGTCGTGAGCCTGGGGCGTCAACAATATCTCGACTCAATACAATTATTTAATACGAACTTAAATTAGTACAATCGTAAAATCTAAGTATTGTTACGGTATTCAGGGCCCAGAATAATAAGGTTAACTCTGTGTCTAGTTATTAAATAATTTAACTTATTTTTACAAATCAAATAAGGCGTAGTTATAGAATTCAGTAAAATAAATTTATAAAACATCCAATAATTGTGTTGAAGTTAATGCATCCTAAATGGCAGCCATTCAACTTCTTAGTTGCAGCTTCCTTTTTAAGCAGGATTAAATCATGTATTCATAGTTTAATTACTATGGTCTGTTATACTATACACCCGGTTGTAAGCCCAACATCATAATTATTTACCAGCTATTTCAACACCTGAATCACCTAGGCTTACAATATTGGACTGGACAGGAATGGATTAACAAGTTCGAAGCCTTCTAAAAGCTGTTGTAATATTAATGGAGGGTGAGGAAGGGTTATCGTTACTCAAGCCTCCGTTGTTATTAACCCCTCATATTTTAGGCTATATCGTTTGCTACGATTATATTTACAACCCTGACGAGAATTTGTAAGTATCTTACAAAATGTGATTGGATTTAATGGCCTCAATAACCAATTAAAATTACACATTTTATAGTCTACCTAAAGATGTTTTTTTAATTTCCGAGAATTTTTATTTCCTTCACCTAAAATAAAATGGTTTATTTGTTTAGAACATTTATAACTATTGCGTTCTTTTTATAACACCTAAAGACTGTAAAAATAATGCATTAATAACAGAAAATGGTATGATAATTTGCAAAGTATTAAATTATGTGAATATTTACAGGACTACACTACTTTTGTAACAATCATTAAAATAATAATGTGGAATAAATTGGTTACACATTTTAAATACCTAAACTGAACTTTTTATGAATGAAGTTCTAAATGAAGTTTTTTTAGAGTGTTTTAAAAAAATTCCTGCTAAAATTGAAACCTGAAACAATTGATATATCTGTTGCAATTCAGTAATCATTCCATCTGGGAATGTATTGCTAATATACGAACACACAAAACAAGTGTAAATGAAAATCCGTTAAATAAAACAATAACATAACAAATTATTCTTAAAAACTTATTTAACTGCTATTGTAACATATAATGATGATATGATATTAACTTTTAAATAAAGTATATGAAAATAATATGTTATTTTAAAAAAAGTACTAAAGTTAAGAAGTTACAATATAAGCCTTTATGACGCAACGTTCGTGTAAGTTCGTGTAAGAATTTTTTTTACTCGTTCCACTGCAAATGGACTGGTCAAAGTCTCAATATAATCCAGAACCGTAAACCAGGGATTGTAAGGGCGTCAGGCTGACAGACTAATGAAGGGTTGATACAACTCTCAACAATAGTATTGTACTGACTTAACTACCAACAAACTGGGATTATATCAACGGACAGCAATACAAATTGAATGAGATTCAACTCATATACTTCTATGTGATGAATTTGAGCCAAATATTTGTTAGTCAAATAATGTATTATACAGTACGTAAATACAGCATGTTTCATACCACCCATCCACAAGCTCCTGTGGTGAACGTTGAACCATTTGACAAGAGCGATGGGTTGGAGAACGCCGCAACATTGTTTTTGTAGCATTTAAAATACAGGGCGTGCGTGGAAATGATGATCACAGGTTCGAACATCGACATTTTCAAATAGCAACATAAGTCATGTGGTACATAATTTTAAAGGTTTTTAAATGCTAAATAATATGATGAAAACATTATGAAAATATGTTAAGTCTTGTCCCCATAGCAGCGTCTTTTTCATTTTCTTTATGTTTTACAGTGGTACTCTAGTACTTAAATTTACGAGTGCCAAATTAATTTCTTCGGAAAGAGCACAATATAAGCTTTCAAACCGTATTTCGAATGAAATTAATCGCAATTTTGTATCACATAACCAACATTTTCAAATTTAAGCCCTGTACCCAAAAGTTTTAAAATGAAAACCATATAAAATTAAAGGCATTTCAAAAAGAAATACTGCTCTAACATTTTATTTCTATCACTTCAAGTTCACAAGTTATTCGAAAAAAAAAACTAACCGAGCAGTTGATCAAATTCAATTAAATAATGAATAATAAATATGTATTAAAATTATATTTAGTTAATATTATTAAATTTATAATAGTATTGCATAAACAAGATATTCAAATCAATTGAATTGCTCTCATGATCTTGATTACTATACGGATCACGGCAAACACCTGGAGCACTACTTAGAAAAAAATAACCTTTAAGGGGGTGCGGTATTAACAACCAATCCAGAAGCTCTTCGATAGTGTTATTGTGGCAGTTAATCTATCTGTAGGTGAAGCTAGAGCTTTCTCGAATGGCCTAGATCAGCCTTCCACAACCACCTAGAAAAACATGTGGAAAGATATGGACTTGCAGCGGCGCTTTATATGAAGGTACTCGTCAGCCGAATTGTCAGTCAGTCTCAGTGGAAGTGTAAATATTTGGTCTTCAGATGGAGTAAAAGTAAGATATTTAGCAGTGACATTCACAAACAGTGTCAGATATCGTGCGAACACAAACTCAAGTATATTAAGTGGCAATAATCCAAGTAAATAGAAGTGGTTTAATTTAAAGCGGTAATATATAGCAATGTAAATCTGTAAATATTTCGTACTGTTTAATTTAGTTAAATTAGTGAATGTAAATAAAACTAACAGTTAGGTCCTTCAGAGTGGAATCGCCTTATTAATTTGATCTTGTGGATGTTAACATTTTTTAAATGGAACGATTGTACAATATATACATATTCAAAGTAAAAAAAGTTATACAAATATATAACTTTCAGGGGTTTTACAAATATATAACTATAACTGAATCTAACCTAACTTAACCTTACCTAACTTAACCTCACTAACTTAACCTAACCTAACTTTTCCTAACCTAATCTAACAACCTAACTTAACCTAACCCTAACCTGACGTACCTAACCTTACTTTGATAAAATATTACCACTAAACAAATTTGGTTGATAAAATAACTTACGGTCAAGTTTAATCATAGAAAATATGCACAATTAATAATACAAAATGTGAATTACCAATAAATTAAAGTATTAATTAATTGCCAAAGCATAATTTCTTCAAATAGTAGTATGTTATTATGGTAGATAATTTACTATTCCCAGTTAATATGTTTATATATATATATATATATATATATATATATATATATATATATATATATATATATATATATATATATATATATATATATAGATGGCAACAATATATGAACATTATGAATATATTATAAAAAAATTAGTGTATTAATTATTATTATATTAAAATCCTATAACAGTTATTGTTATTATTATTTCATCATTGCCATTTTACCATTTTCATATTTTTAAAACTATCGCTTGACACTTCACATGATCCTGTGTGTAGAGTTTATTCATGGAGTGAAGTTCTCAGTTGGGGATTGAACCTTGGGATTAGACTCCAAAGCCTTAACAACTGAGCCACCATACCGGATAAAATTACTAATATTAGTTGTAATGATACCTTTAGTTTATACAGCATGATATTTGATAATTAGCATAGCTTCTCGTTATTTTTTATAGTTATTTATATTTCATATGATACAATTTGCAGCATCCCGAATCGAATTATTATTTTGTATGACGTATTAAACAAATTTGTGTATTACGTAAATAAATAAAATTGAGTAAAGTATAGTAAAGGTTTCGAGAGTTAAATAGTTATTATTATTTTTATTGCTTGGATAACTTCGAAACTAACAAATAGAATGGCGTGGATGTTTTGTAATTACTTGGGTCTAGATTTGAAACATCTAGATTATAAAGAATACTTATTCCCCTCCCCAAATTACAAATATTTCATGAGAATATTGTTGAATAACAAAACATGTATGTCCAATCCCTGATCATCCCCGTTGGTTCACATACACAGTCCCCTCTAAATATTACAACACCACTTTCCCGATCAACAGTCGGGAACATGGTAATCCGTACTGCAATCACGTCGATACCGACTGGATGGACAAACCGGTATACAACTCTTGGCTAATTAATATTCTGTGTTTAAATTAGGGAGACACTTTATTGTATAATGTTTACAATTATTTTGGCCATATATAAAAGTTATATACTATACTATCAGTTCTAACTATAGGGGTTTTATCAAATAAACGTAAATACATTTCTAATGAATATATTACATTTAACAAGCTTGAATCGTTAAAATAAAAAATAAATTATTATCCGTTAAATAACGCAATAAATAAAAATACCTATGATAGATATATGCTATAACTCAGCTTTGGGACCTTATAAAATAAAATCTCTATATTAAAAAAAATTATTTTTTTTAGTTTGAAAATAAAATTGATTGACATGATTAATATATTATTATAGATATATACCTTAAAAGTAAAACTGTACAGTGATGAACTATAAACAGGCTGTAACAGTTGGGTAAGGTACATATTGTACGTACACGAGAACCCATTAAACAGGCTGTAACAGTTGGGTAAGGTACATATTGTACGTACACGAGAACCCATTAAACAGGCTGTAACAGTTGCGTAAGGTACATATTATATGTACACGAGAACCCATTAAACACTGTAATTTTTTGACAGTATATACTAGACTAATTATTTTTCATTATTTGAAACTAAAACATTTAAGTATGTACAATACATTTTCCAATAGTGTGTATCATAATTTTACCAGCAAACCTGTCAAACTCAATCTTGGTCCACAAAATGTAATTTGAAATTAAATTTTACCTAAATGTATGAAAACAGATTTTAAATTAGGTAAATGAAGGGGAAACAAACGTGGGGATAGTGCTGTATTTTTATATACTTAAATATAACTTTATAATTAAATGATCAAATATATGAATAATGTATACGGTATAAAGCTTTTGTCAAAATATCACAAATTACTCTTATATTTGATTATTTTCATATAAAGTTTATGAAAAATTGGCTAATTCACCTTTTTCGTAGTAATATCTTAGTATATACATTGCAATACATAAAGTATTGAATATAGAATATTCTTTTCGGTGAATATAGAATTTTGTCACATTATGATTTATGATAAAATGGACTTTAGTAAAACAATTTTTAATTAGAAAATTGACATAACATTAAAAAGAAAATGCTCTTAGGTAGTTTAGAATTAGATTGTTACCTTTTTGGTTAGCTGCAATTAATTCTAAACAGATAACATATTTACAGACTGTTTGATTAGTTAAAACTAGCATGGGCCTATATTTAATTTTAATTGTAATGAATGAGATAAACTTCAATAGAGAAACAAATTAATGTTTAAATGCAACTTTCGATATTTTATTATGATTTAGACAAGATTATTATTAATATATTTAATGATCAATGCCTTATAAGCTGAAACTAGAGATTATGAAATTGAAATGGTAAAATAGCATTCAAAAATCAAAATAAAAAATAGGTTAATTAAAAAAAAAGAAAAGTACAAAATTAATAATTAAAATATAACTGTGAATGATCCTCACACGGGCTAAAGCCTGTGCGAGAGTAACTTTAATCATTGGATTTTCACGTAAATAATATAACTTAAAAAACAGATCGAAAACATACTAAAACTATGGTCAACATGAAAACTATGTAAATTAACAAAACTGCCTACAGCATCTAATTAATAAAATATTGAAGTGTTACGTTTCTTTACATTTTATTAAAGAGTACCAAAACATGAAGTAATTAGGAACTGTCATTGAACATTCAGTACGCTTTCATAATAATAACATTATGAAGTTTTATTATAATTAATCAATGACAATGTATCTTTACGCTTGTATATATCAGGAAATGTAATTTTTTTGAAAAGAAAGAATATTTCTGATACATTTTCCAACGACGATGGTAAAACAATCCCGGCAAATGTCTTTGCTTGACAAAGTGTAGAGTTTATCGGATTACATAGATATAAATCATTACAAACGATCTCTTATATTCATCTCTAGCATGTTACATCACTGAATTATGGAACGAAACCAATAGTTATGAGCCAGTCGTGAGTTATTATTTTGACCCAACCTTACCTAACCTGATTTAACCTATTTTAACTTAACCTAACCTAACTTAACTTAACCTTACTTAACATAACCTCATCTAACTCAACCTAACCTAACTTTTCCTAACCTAGTCTAACAACCTATCCTTAACTAACCTAACTTAACCTAACCCTAACCTAACGTACCTAACCTTACCTTGATAAAATATTACCACTAAACAAATTTGATAAAATAACTTACGGTAAAGTTTAATCATAGAAAATATGCACAATTAATAATTAAAAATGTCCATTACCAATAAATTAAAGTATTAATTAATTGCCAAAGCATAATTTCTTCAAATAGTAGTATGTTATTATGGTAGATAATTTACTATTCCCAGTTAATATGTTTATATATAGCTGGCAACAATATATGAACATTATGAATATATTATAAAATATTAAATCATAGTATTCAAAATTTTATAACTAACACTCTGTGGAAGTTCAAACAGAATATCTGAAAGAATAATGCGTAAAGATGTTCATCTAATGCGCGTTAATTCTGCATTTCATAATTGGTGACAGGTAACACTTTTATGTCCATACTTCCAACCCCAAAATTTAGGATAATATGCAGTGCACGTTTTCACACAATAAATTAGGATCATAAATACATTCCATCAGAATACTATGTTGAGTGGATATTATATTTCATTTAACATCATATTTACATAAATTGTGATGTTGATTTGTTGGAAATGAATGAAAACCTATTAATATAAAACCATTTAAATAAATTTAATCACTGTAAAATAATAAATTATCTTCATAAATAACCACACTTTGAGGAAGTAATAGGGAAGTATACAAAATTCATAACAATTTTGTCCAGTTGATGATTTGAATTATTTTACTTCAATATGCTGTTTTTCCCTGTACGCTGGTGAAGTTTTAATTAATATTTCAACAGTTGTTAAGGGAAAATGGTCGCTTAGTTGAAGATAGTTGAATCACTCAGGATACGAACCTGGGACCCTCTGTATTGAAGGCAGGAGTCACGGTTAGCAAGAAACCCGAACTTAATTTTAAAAAAATTTATTTTTCGTTACTTCAATATCGATGAAGCCTACATAACCATTTCCCATGATTGTAACGCATAACTTGTCATTAAACGTTTCACATTTATTTTGTGATATTTATATTTCTTTTAAAATAAATTATACATAATTCAATAAAAGATAATCTATTTATAAACAAAGCTAATATTGTGTTTAGGACATACCTTCTCTATTTGATCAAGGAATGCTTGGGCCCGTTTGTTTGTGCCTTTGTTACAAGACTAATTAGTTTTACGCCTATAACACAATAAAATAAAAAAGTATGTAAGTTTTGAGTTTGTAAGTTCAATTAAAGCTAGGGTTAGTTTTAGTTATTTTTATCTCAATATATAAAATCCGATAACGATGTTCTCACTCATCACGAAATATCCAGAACCACAGAACATATTTTGATACAATTCAGAGGGAAGTTAGCTTTTGTATCATAGAGACCTACTAAGAGAGGATTCTTCAAAATTCTATTCCTATGGGGTACAAACAGGTACTCAACATTTCATATTTGCCGTAAGAGTAATATTGGCTTTAATTTAATAGCTTATTTAAATAGTAAACAGTTCATAAATAATTTGTTAAAATTTAGGCCTAATAACGGTTGATGCAAAAACATAAACATGAGACAACCAATCAGCTAATTTGGTTAAGGTAGTTTATACTACTTACTTTGACATGGTTGCACTACTTTTCATCCACCTAAAGTAGACCACAGGGGTTTCTACACTATAAAAACGTTTATATTGATGTGGTAGTTTAGAGAGAACCACGGAGGGAAGGGTAAGCAAGCTTAGAGAACCACCTCATTGTGAAGCAAGGTCTGTCGGCTATTAATACATAAATTAAACATACGGTTGGGTTTTCAAGAGAACTTTTTTTTTAAATCTACGTCTAGTGTCCAATGGAACGCAGGGAATGAGACATTTCCTTCCAAATTTTCCATATTAAAGTATCTGAACGCAGATTACCATTTGTTTTTAAGCTTTTATATTTTGATACGTCAAATGCACTTTTATGAAATTTATGCTATAATGGTTAAACGTATATTGAAAGATATAAGCAATCAGAAAAATATGTTAATTTTCAATTTTCCCTGCCAAATTAATTTATGAGCCAAATATTATACATATCTACGAACTCTTTTATGTAAGATTTCATAGATTATATAAGAGTACAACAATTAATGGATATTTATTTTGTTAATCGCATTATTAAGTTGTAAAAATAGACATGAACCCAACATTAATTTGGTCAAAACGTAAAACATATTATTATTTCATGTATTTTACATAGTTTAAGAATCTGTGTGGGTGTGAGTCTTAAATATCCTTTGTCTGTCCTGATTCCTTATAAATACAAAGGACAGAAACCATTTGTAAACGTAAGAAAAATAATCTACAATGTACAAACACCAAAAATATCACTCATAAAACAAATCATATACATGTACACTTTGGCTGTAATATGAACGTATAATAATAACATATATAATAAGAACCCACCATGCACGTACAGTGTGGACCCACCCACCCATCCATACATGTACATTGGAATTTAGGATACACGTACATTATCATTGATAATGATCCAACCTGCCCACCCATACACGTACATTGGCATTGAGCCGGCGTGGTGACTCAGTGGCTAAGGCTTCGGACTGTGGAGGGCAAGGTCCAAGGTTCGAATCCCCACTGAGCCAACGGTCGGTACTTCACTCGTTGAATAAAGTTCACGCACAGGCCTGTAGGCCCATGTGACTGGCAAGTGAAGTTTATAAAAAATAAAAAAAAAAAATCACAAACATTTTAACTTTACTATTTCCATGTTTATAAGATTGGGAAGTTTTTCTGACCGTAATTTGACAAAATTATATATAGCTCTTTGTTACACCAAACAATATTGCTCATGGCGAACCCTGACTATTAATAAATGAAGCTTCAGTTAGTCTACCGCATTGTTTTATGTTTGTTTGTAGACAACATTTGTTATCATATTTCTGTCTTCGAATGTCAATTTTTGTGATGGGTTTTGTGATCAAATCAGTATGTTAGTTGTTCATCTCTGTGGCATGAACTAAAAATATGAGAATTTACTTAACCTAGTTTTGATATATTCTGGAAACACAACATAGATTGTATTGTTTATTTTAAATGTTCTATTATTTTTAAACTTAAATCATTCACCATAGCTATAATTCGGAGGTGATTTGTTATAAATCGAAGTTAAACATGTGGAAGAAGTAACTACACTAGCTTATTTTCCTAACTCGCTAAGTTACTGAGTTTTTTCAATAAAATGAAGCTGAAGATGTAGTTGGCTGTATGTAGAAATAAAAAAATGGGAAAAATACGTTTAATTGTGCAATAATAAACTTCGTTTTTATTCACATGTCTTTCAAAATATCACAAAAGGGCAGAAATGTAGTTGAAAACATTAAAAATAAAATGGACGAAAATTAATTTGAATGAATACGACCATAAAAGTTCATGTCGAAGGAGGTCTTATTTTACCAGGTGAAGTTAGAGCTAAGCGAACAAGACATAGCCTGGGGACCACCAGCTTCCACCACCAATGACCGAGAAGAGGTGCTCTGCGTGTGAGGATGGGATCACACAGATGGGCCATCCAAGGAACAACCACGCTCGATGTTGCTTGACGTTTCTTTTGGTAACGTCAAAACGCTCCGGTCAAGGCATAGGGAATAATAGGACACGACTCTAAAATGAAAGCCATTGTCATTTATTGGAAATGGTGAGGATGAGGGGCTATGATAACCTGAAAATGTGCCATATTTAAAATATATTAGATTTTGAACATTGCAAAATGAAAAAAAAAAAAAAAAACATGGAACTAAATGGAGAACGCCTTCTAGCTTAAGAAGTCAATGGTTGGTAACGGTTTAGCTTTTTTCAACCAATTATAGAATAAGTGATTTAATAGTTCTGGTAGACTATGCTATGTTCTATTGTTGGAACCTCATGTTCTGGATATCATCACATATATTTCGATACACATTTTTTAAATTTTAATTGTGTGATGTTGAATTATTCTTACTCTTTTGAAAGTACGTTGCACATATAAGAAGTATTAATTCATGAGTATTATCAATAATATTGCAATAAATTCTTAGTAATCAGCGAAAAACGTTTCGTTTCATTCATTTTGTAAACAATCTTCTTTGCTTCGAATCAAAGACGCAAGTAAATTTAAATTGGGCAATCAAAGTGTGGCGAATATAACGCAATTACCGTTTGTCAACGTAATAAAACAATGTGATAGATTTTATACCTATTAAGAAATAAAAACATAATTGTTAATGGCAATATACTGCTGCTGTGTTGACGATGAGTTAGGAGAGAGAGTGTTGTAAGGTGTCGACTTCACCAAAGGCCAAAACTTAACTAACCAGAACTTAGTTAATAAATCACTTTAGCTTCACAAACTCTTTACAACTTTAGATTGATTGTGTATATTATGCCTGGCTTCACTGAATGTATTTTCACAGTAAAATACGCGTTACCTTACAAGCTAATTTAAGTACTCTTATTTCTTTTTAGAATATGTGAGTTTCCTTAGTCATTTGTATATTTCATGATCAACAACATTCGCGTAAAATATTCAATAAAATTTGAGTAGTAAAATTCGAAGCGAAAAAAGAGATTAGCGTTAAATATAGAGGAATCTCTTTTTTATGATAATTTCTTATTTTATCTATAATTTTGTTTTTTACTGTTGTAAATTTGTCCAACATTTTAAAATTTATATAATGTTAGTTATAACATTTTTATAAGAAGTGGGAGACATTCCTCTGTCTGCTTAGTAGGAAGACCAGTTCTTTTACTTAAAAAAATTGCGCACCTTCTTTGAATGTTACATTACCTATCTATATAGGAAACAAAACGTTTTGTTATTTTACCAACCTCTTCTGGGAGTATCGATTGTTACATGTCTCATGGAAGTTTTTGAATACTAACATTCCATACTATTAGAATAATGAAATAAACCATTTCCCTCCAAAATTCCTAGACACGCAGTATGATTCAAATAAATTAATTCATGTTATTTTTAAGTATTAAATATGTTTTACCAAGTTAAGGTATTATATAAAAATAGTAAAGGTAAATTAAGTTGTTAAGTTATCTAAAATTTAAGTTTTTTAATAAATTAAGAAACTTACGTACTTGAAATATTTATATTGTGACGCTAATAAAAATGTCCTAAGTTAATCTGGATTACTATTGTAATAAAACTAAATTTAAACTGAGTTGTTAAAATAATTATTGAAATATTGAAGCTCATTTCTATAAATTATATAACGAATATTTATTAATTGTTTAATTTTTTAAAATGTATAGTTTAAAACATATTTCATATTAATCTGCTATTCAACCACAAACTTCTAGGCTTCTCTGGGGCTTGTGGCTACCACCTGTTTGGTGGATACTTTAAAATAAAAATGTTCATCTTTTTGCACTCATGAAAAGCAACCATGATATAAAAAAACTGTCATAAAAAAGGATACATATAAAATATACCTCAGAATTAAAATACTTATGATTGGTTAAAACAATTTTAAAGAAGTATAAATTTAAATTTAAGGTTTTAATAACAATAAACATGTTATTGCTATACATTTTTATCCAATGATTACAAAATATTTAGGTCAGATTAAAAAACTAATTATTGAGCCCGTTGAAATGTAATTTTATGTTATGTGTGAAAATAATTTCTAACAAATGGATTACCACTATTTTTGATGTAATAAATAAGATGATAAAAAATTCGTAGCAAAAAAAAAAAACACGAGTAATAAGTTTGATAGATTTTAATGTTATCGTGGCATAAGTTAAAAATATTAAATACAGTATTAGTTAAAAGTAAATTTTGTAAACAGTAAGGACATATGAATCCCTTGAGGAGTTTGTAGTGTATGACATAATACGATATTTCGGTTATACATCGACTCGGAAAAAAGTCCTTTGAATACAGTTTCATCTCACCCTTAAGATAGTTTACTGTAATGTGAACGAAACGTCGGCAATGTTTGTACATAAAGTACATAGCCCAGTGACGCAGTCGAGCTCTGAAGACCAAGATTTTGTTAGTAATAGTAACGATCACTCAACTCTAATCTTAATTGAATTCAATAATTTAGTACTTAATTTTAAGAAAAAAACATAAATAATTTACCAAAAAGAAACTAGCACTACTTAGTCTCCGTTTTGTATATGAACAGTCGGTTTGGTAAATAAGCATAATTCATCCGAGAAATAGATTCATCGATTTTCCCCAAAAGTATATTTACTAATTTTTAAGGGGCTAGTAAATTATTGACTTGCAAATATTTTCACATTCATTTTATTCTGACATAAATCTAATATTTTTCAACAAATAATTTGCCTTTTATATGAGTATGATACTTAAATTTATTGCAAAATAAGATTTTCTTAGCTTAAAAACAATCACATTAAAAAATAGGAGTGATGTATACAGAAATTGCATGTTCATGCAATGTCGAAAAACCTCTCATCAACTCCAGATAAGCAGCTAATTACAAGTTTTAAAAGATAAATCAAGACTAAAACATGGTAGAGATAAGCATATCAGGTCGTTTACAGAGATTTATATCTCCATTTAACCCTAGAAGTGGCACACTATGTCATGCAGGGGTGTTCCGATAAAATAAGTTTATTTTGCCGTTTTCTGTTTCGGTGAATAAAACATTTTGAAAAAAAAATAGATTTTCCGGAATAGCTAAGTTTAAAAATATGTATGACCCATGGCAAAATGAGTATTTTTTATATTATATATTTTTATTTTATACTAAAAACAAAAATGATAGGTAATAACTCATAATGATACAAATAAAAAATTAAAACAAAAATAATCTACACTTAATAATACACTATACATTTTAGCACATAGTTTGCATAGTAACGTTGGAAAGTAAAAAAAAACCAATAAAAGGATGTTATTAGAAAGCTCCCCTCTCCTTTAAACCTATTTTAGTTCAAGTAGTTCTTGATAGATAACTAAAAGAACTTCCTGAAAAAAGGGGAGTTTGAAGGAATAAGGAATGATATATCCAATAGTAGGCTATATATAATATATTGCCAATTAATTATGGAGACCTTTAAATATTAATTTATATTGGCATTAAAAAATAATAAATGTTATGGAACAGTCATGTTGATTAAGTAGTTGATCTTTAAAATATTAATATTAACTCAGGTACGTTGTAAATAAATATAAAGTTAATACTTTGTCAAATAATTTTGTGTATATTGCTTGAAACCATCAATAATACAATAATAGTATTATTGTATTACCACTATACGTGTATTGTAATACCACTATACGTGTATGGGTGGGCGGGTGGGTCAATGCCACTGTACGTGTATGGGTGGGCGGGTAGGTCAATGCCACTGTACGTGTATGGACAGGAGGGTGGGTCAATACCACTGTACGTGTATGGGTGGGCGGGTGGGTCAATACCACTGTGCGTGTATGGGTGGGCGGGTAGGTCTATACCACTGTTCGTGTATGGGTGGGCGGGTGGGTCAATGCCACTGTACGTGTATGGGTGGGCGGGTGGGTCAATACCACTGTGCGTGTATGGGTGGGCGGGTGGGTCTATACCACTGTTCGTGTATGGGTGGGCGGGTGGGTCAATGCCACTGTACGTGTATGGGTGGGCGGGTGGGTCATTACCACTGTGCGTGTATGGGTGGGCGGGTGGGTCAATGCCACTGTACGTGTATGGGTGGGCGGGTGGGTCAATACCACTGTGCGTGTATGGGTGGGCGGGTGGGTCTATACCACTGTTCGTGTATGGGTGGGCGGGTGGGTCAATGCCACTGTACGTGTATGGGTGGGCGGGTGGGTCAATACCACTGTGCGTGTATGGGTGGGCGGGTGGGTCTATACCACTGTTCGTGTATGGGTGGGCGGGTGGGTCAATGCCACTGTACGTGTATGGGTGGGCGGGTGGGTCATTACCACTGTGCGTGTATGGGTGGGCGGGTGGGTCAATGCCACTGTACGTGTACACAGTGTTCCATTTTGATTCCTTAATTTGATCCAAACACTAAAGTACCACTTTTAAAGAAAACGGTATCTGCTTCACATACTAAACAATAACACGTAAAAAAACTGAAAAGTTCGTATTTTTGTAAATAAATCTTCAAACAAATTAAAAAGTGTCTAAGGTAAAAGTAAAGTGATATATTTTAATTAAAAATAATTCACATAAAAACATGAATAGGAAAAAAATATAAAGCTTTACAAAACAGTACATACAAATCCATACACGTTCTTTAACAGTTTTATCCAATAAAAAAAATAGGCCTACCAAAACATATTTAACATTATTTATTAATTTATTATTATTTTTGTACAAAATGTACAAAATTGTATTTTATTCACGTATAAAAGGCAAAACAAAAAGAGTTTAGTGAAATAAAACATTCCAGTGAATTTTTTGTTAAGTTTAGTTTAAATAATGGTTAGATGGAGGGCCTATTTTTATCCTGGTCGGTAAATAAGTTTGTAACTGTAGGTCCGTGGGTAATTGGATTTTCCAGGCAGTCCAGTTTTAGCTTGGAGCGAAACGGATTAACCAGTGTCCACATAATAATAATACAACATTTTATAATATTTGCCGTGTTATGAGGCAGCCATTTTATTTTTTGTAATGTTGAATAAATTTGACGTAGAAGAAAAAATGAATATTCTTGTAAAGAATAAAATATACTTTTCAATTTACATTTCCTATAAATAAAGGTTTTTTATAATTTTTCACCGATTTCTTATTAAAAAGAAAATGTGTTTTTTCAATGTTAAAAGCACATGGATTTGTTCATCGCCGCAATAAAGTTAGGAAGTATTTTATGATTAATTTTATTTATAAAATAATTATAACATAAGACTTTGTCTGGAACTCAATAAATGAACCATCTGAGGAAACCTTTTTGTCCTTTGTAGTTTATAGTAATGAAAACTTAACTTGTAAAACGAGTATGTAAGGACCTCGAAACAAGATATAAGGAGCGTTTCCAATATCGAACAGAAAGCCACTAATGTTGGAAAGTTTCTCGTACTTATTTCGATATTATTACTTCTTGTAAATAATTGAACACAAAGTTCCTTCTGGCAGACAACCATCCAGCTCTCAACTGGGTTCTGTTACTATCTCAAGGGTTGAAATAAAATAGTTATAAGTATTAACAGTCTGATACCCCCGCAGGATTTTTCCAGCTCTTTGAGTAAATTTCAGAGTCTCGGGCTTTCGGCGGTAAAGAGGGTGTTGTAATATTAATAAGAGGGTTGTGTGCAGAGGCCAAGAGCTATCAGGACTCACGCATCCTTGCATCCTGGGTCAAGAGGGTTTCATACACTTGTTTCTGATAGTGGTTTGTAACTTATAGGGAGGAATTCCATCGAATACACAAACCACTGCATCATGACAATGAAGAAAAACAAATTTTTATCAACACTACGGGCTTGAGAAAATACAGGATATTTTATTGTTAGAGAAAAAAAGATTATTTATACGTCTACTCTACAAGTATTGAGACTAAGGGAAAGAAATTTCTTCTTAATTTTTAATACTTTAATGAACCCATAAAAGCTTTTTAATTACAATATACACGATATAGTATATTTTTACACCAGGTAAGACAGATCATTTAAATGATACTATCTCATATTAAAAAAATCTAATAACTTAATGTATATTACAATTTGTAAAACAAACATTTTAGTATAATACCGTTTCAGATTGTCAGAAGTATTAGGTACGTGTAAAAGAGAGCTTTGTAGCCAACCTCATCATTTTTTTACTCCCTATCGGCTAGAAGGAATCTGTTTCTATATGTGTAAGAGAATAGTATATAAAATGATTAAATGATGTATAAATTAGTTTGCAACTTAAAGTTTTATGTATATTTTTGTGTGTTATTGCATGAAGGTGTTGCTTTTTAACATTGTTGGGAGAGAAAAATATACGATCATTATTACTATTGATCGTATTTGGAGAGTAAGAAATGAAGCTTGTTGTCATTTTTGTAATGATAAAAAAATATTGTTCGTACGGCATTTGACTGGTTTATCAATGCAGTGGTAACGCAATAATATTCTCTTGAAGTCATGTTAGTACCTGTAGTTTCCTTACTAACACTTTTATAGATATTTTAAATTTGTCAAATTGTTGTTGCTAGGAATATGGGACATTTTAATATCATTCAATTAAATTGTACGTCTCAAATTGGAAAATTTACTGTAATGTAAATGCAAAGCTTTGCATATTTTCATACATAAGTATGATCTATTTTTGTAGACGTCTTACTAAAGGTAAAGATATTTTTTAAAGGACAGCCAAAGCCTGATGAAATTACCATGGCGTGTCTGAGCTTCTGTTTGGTAAATTATCATACAATGTTACTTAAAAGAAAGGCTTAACTGTAAAAGTAATGATGACCATCTTTGAGGTTTACACGCAGAAGTCACGTGATCACTTTAGTAGGTGACCTTGACCAATCTTGCTAAGTAATACAGAGAAATTAATTCTCTCTGTTTTATTATACTGCTATATTCAAACATTTAAAATAAATATTCTTATTAAAATGAGATTCAATAGATATATTTTTATGATGGCTAATTGTGATTAATGGCAATGGCACAATTTTGTCAACATCACTTAGGTAGAAAACCATTGTTGTATATTTATGACTTATGTATTGAAAATATAACTTACCCCACATATCATGAATGCATATTAAACATAACAATACTTACACAATTCTTGACATTGTTGTTAGAAACACTCTTAGGAGGTGTCTCTTCACTAGGAGTATTTTTAATAATCCTCCGAACATATTGTAAAAAAAAGAAGTAATTATATATTTTACTGGTATTTAAATTCCGTAAACATAAAGACTGAGTTTGCGGCAGTTGTTTTTAAAACAAAGTACTGATTGCAGCATATTTATGGGGCCATCAGCAATAATATTGATGGTAGTTAAGTTAGAGTTAAACAAGTTTGAAGTTAGGGCTAAGACTCTAAGACTTAATAGCAAGGGCCCCTGGGGACTAACAACCAGGGTGACTTCCAAATCACCACTAGTGACCGGCTGGCGAGTTGCTTGCAAGGACAGGATCGCTAAGGCGGTCCTTGAAGGATCCAAGCATTAGTTTGAACCTTTGGTCAAGGCCACTGGTATTATTTGCCATTTAATAAAAGAAATCAAATCAAATCCTTTATTAACACATAATATTTGTTACAATTATAAATTTTATTTGTACAAATTTTGTGTCTTGTCAAATTAACTATAACTACTACTAATATAATACTGTTTTAATTAATTAATATTTAATAATCTTGTACTACAGACATGTGAGGGAGTCGAATGTATGAAATAATTGTAACTTTGAACACTCAAAATATATATTTAAGCATACATTGAATAATGTTGTCAAATGGATGAAACTGTTATATATAAATTAAAACAATTTAAAACAATCAAAACTTGGCACTTTCCATATTAAGATAATCCTTTACCCTGTAGAAGTCATGTGAAAGAAGAAAGGACTTTACTAAATCTTTAAACTTTGAAATGTTGTTATATAGAAAATATATATTAATAAAATACACTATATACGTTTAAAGATATATTGAATTATTTTCATAAAATATAAAGTATAAATAAACATTTTTAAACGTTAAGTAAAAAACATTTTACATTGTTTCATCGACGTAAAGAATCTCTAAAATATTCAGTGATGCACACGAGTGTGATGTAAGAAATGATATTTGATACGTTTCATGCCTGAGAAACAAAACTGATCTCTATTGTCACGAAATACGTGCTCAATTGTCAAGGAATCCATCCCTGCTGATGATATGACCAAGTCAGAGGAGAATTTTGAATAACTTCAATATTTGTTTGTGTCATTCAAATATGGCCCTTTAGTCAGAAAATATTTTTAGACATATTACAATTAAATTAGTTTATGAAGTTGTTCAGTAAAACCTGCGAGGAGTTTGGCTTTCGAGGTATTGTGGATACTTTATGTACCAGGTGTTTTAACCATTTGTTAGTAATTCACTTACTAAATAACTCATTTATAATAACTATTTTCATATATACTATTCAACTTATATACTAATAACTTATTTCATTGCTTTATGGCAATTTTATTATGATAAAATGCAATGATATGTTGTTCCCTATTCTAAAAAAAAATTACGAAGTCGTGTGAATTTAACACATTATCGCCTCAGTTAGTTGATTATTGTTCACCGTTTGTTTGGAGCTAACATTCTGTTTCCAATCTAATGAGACAACCATTGGAAACAGAAAACAAGCGACTTTGTCCAGTCACATTGTTGTAGTATCAGTGATAGCAGCACCTACCACTCTCAATCAGGTACACCTAATATTATATTACATAAGAGTTATATTTATAGTCATTTTGTACGTTACCGAAATGTTTCATAGATATCATTTTCAATATATGCTTTATACAGTATAAACAAGTAAAATGAACCATAAACAGGCAGCACCTAATTGGTTATATTAATTTAATCCTGTTAACATTTTTGTATTTAGCAGAAGTTCATTTTGTTGGACCTCATTCTAGGATCTAGGTTAAAATGTAGATATTATTAATGTAGATAAGTTTATTAGTTTAAGAATGTAGTTTTATAACATGTTTGTGTAGATGTAATTTAGTTTTTAGCACTTAAAAAAGGTTTGGGTTCTACCAAATAGAAACGTCGTGATTGGTAATTTTCACGTAATGATGGCAAATTTCCAACAACCTTTGTCTTCCCCATTTGATACTCCATCATTAACAAATTTCAAAAACAAAGAACCATGAACAGTTAAAATATCATTTTAGTGAGGGATTGAGTTGCAAATAGGCATTACAAATAAATAATTTATGTTAAAAAACAATTTAATAGGAATAATCATAAAGCCCTTTCAAAAACACTTTTATAGTAAAATGTGTTTTTGTACTGTGTAGGCGTTTTTGCAAGGCCATTGGAATCCAGGATTCCAGCCGGGAAATTTTCCCTTTTTCTTAATTCTTTTTACACGTTCTCTTAAACTCCCACTTAAATATGAGTTTTCTGCTTTTCACTTATGAATACTATATGTTTTACATCCAAAAACTTTCAGTGTACAATTAATTGGTATAAAAAGGACCATCTATAACAGTCGTGTGTCAAAGTGATAAAGAGTAAAAGTATTCCTTTTCGTTTTATATTTACTATACATATGTGAAATGATTTTACGATTAAATGCAATTCAACCACTATTCCAATTTATGATGGAAACCCATAAAGCAAATATACTTAATACATCAAACATGAAAAGTTGTACTTCTTGAAGTCATAAGAAGTACAAATGAGTCTAAATATAAATCAGGTTACCACAAATATGTAAAAATCGAAGAATATAATAACATTAATAATACAAACATTTAGGACAATAAGATATTATTATTCTCTTAAGAGTTTGACAAGTAGGCTATGTAGGGGAATCGAAACAAATTGATCTAATTACCAATTGTTTAAAATGGTATGTCGTTTATAACGATATGTCGTTTAAAACGCTATGTCGTTTAAAACGGTATGTCGTTTAAAACGGTATGTCGTTTAAAACAGTAAGTCGTTTAAAACGGTATGTCTTTTAAAACGGTATGTCGTTTAAACGGTATGTCGTTTAAAACGGTATGTCGTTTAAAACAGCCGTAAGGAAACGTAATTTACAAAATTCAGAATAGGACGGTTCCTTGGTGTTTTTGTGGCTAAAAACTTCTAAATGGAAGGTAAATAATGTTTTTTTATTGTATTGCATGTATTTTGTTTATTAAAACTAAATTGAAAATGGAAAAATGTTAATAAAAACTTTTATATTAGCCGTAGTTTTAAAAAACATGGTAAGGGAGCTTTTAAAATAAGAGATACATTTTATAATAGAGATTTTATGAAACAATAATCTATGAACAGTCACTTGAAAAAAAACAGAAAAAGATTGTTCGATAGTGAAGAATTTAAATATTTTCTTAGAGATAGTAAGAATTTAATTTGGACTAAATGAACGAAATAAGTAAATTTACTTGACATTTTTCTTTCAAAATAGCAGTGGTTTAAGGTTTTAGCAAGTGAAAGATCAAAAGTTGACTAACTAGAACTTAGCTCGTAAATCAATTTAAACTTCACAAACTCTTTGAAACAAAGATTAATAGTTTATTAAGTGTATTCTGGCTGATTTCATTCTCATAGCTTTATTACATATTTCGAGACTTGCATTTATAAAACAGGTATTGTTTGTTAAGTTTAATATATTTTTAAATTTACTTTAGTATTAAGAAAGTAATTTAGCTTCATTTTCTTTATAAATTGTCAAAAATGACATAATTTACACACAATCAATTATCTACACATAATCTTACTGTATCTCTTAAAAGTTAAACTATCTTATATATTGCGTCTATTTAATTGTCATAAACATCCAAAAGTAGGGAGGAAAATAAATTATTTTTAGTGATAAACACCTTAAGAGTTGTCATAACTTATCAATAACAAAGAAGGCATCATAGTTCTAACTTTTTAAGTAAATGTATAAAAATTTACATAAAACGTTTTATAAATTTACTATATTTAATTGTTCCACAAAACTGTATTATTTATAAAAAATCTATCGAAAAATAACAATTCTATCTCATACCCTTATCATGTGCTGGACGTAGTCACCAATATATTCATCTCACTCTTTTTTTAGTTCAATATCGGAACGTAAAATTTATCGTAACGTATTTATTGAAGTTAGAGTGAATTTAAGCGTTTAAGTTTGTATTCGCACCAAGGACGGAAACTGTCCACAATACTATAGGAGTCATTTCATATAAACATTGTTTCAATACACAATTTGAAGCTAAATTGAGTTTAGTTAATAACGTGAGAAGGGCCATTGGTTGCACTTAGTTAAAAGGGCGTACTCAGGAAAATACGGAATATGCTAAGCTGTAATTTTCTAAATTATCTTCTTCAGATCTTTTAAATACAGTCAATAAAAATCAAATACCAGATTAGAAGCCTACTTTTTTCTGTTTTGTAATAATTATGAAAAATATTCATGGTTTGTGATAATTGATTACAAAGTGTCAGTGTTTACAAAATCAAAAATGGCACAAAATATAGAAAAATGAAAATTAGTTGAACATGCTATTAATGAAAAACAAGATATAAATTTTAATTCTACAACTGTAATTTTAAAAGAACCCTTACGGACCAAAAGAAACCAAATTGAAAGTGCATGTATGGTAGTTTTGAAAGATGAATGTATTTCCCAACCGCCTCTAAATTTTAGTAATATATTTTTACCTTTAATTAAAGGTGAAATGTCATCGAAAATAGAAAACCCTAAACCATATTTTAATTCATAATAATTCCTATCAAACTTGGCCACTTAAATTTAATTTAACTCGTATTTAATGTTTTACATGTGATTTTTTTGTTATTTTTATTCACATATGTTTTCTGTTTATACTGTATCTACAACTGAAGATGCCTTAACCGGTGAAAACGATCTTAATAAAAATTAAATTTGTGGAATTTAAAAAAAAGACTTTCTATTAATGGTTTAGTTTAAAAACAAAATATTTTGTAACACCATACAAACTTCATGTAAAAGTAGCCACTGCACAATAATATGAAAGTACAAAAGGTTTGAAAATGTTTGTTAATTTGACTGTTTGTTTTTATTAGCATTTGTATTGTAAGTCAGCACTTATAAAATGATTATCCATGTTATAAAGTTAAAGATCGTCTTATTTAACCAGGTGAAGTTAGGGCTAAGGAGACCTCTCTAACACTTAACCTGGGGACTTTACGTCACTTCCCAACCACGGTAGTGGCAGGCCAAAATCTATTAATGGTATTAAGTGCCTTAGCCCCTTATCTATGGCCGCTCCTTAATTTTAATCTCAGTGTTAATCTTAAAGTGAGGGAAAAAGCGCTTCCTTTAAAGGACTACAAAATAGGAATCAATTTTCTACACTCATATCTGCGCTATTTAATTGACACCTTACCATCAATACAAGATTTATGAAATATGGTTGTGGAAAAGCTGGCTTACATGCAAAGGTATGATATTATAAGATAAGAAAGTTTTAACAAAAATATATATAACAATTCCCAACTGGGTGCAGACTTTAGTTAAAGAAAAGTTTTATTTGATAACTTAACGTAATATTTGAGAAAAAGGCATAATCGTTAATTTTATTATAATTTAAAAAAGCAAAGAATATTTGAAACTTTTTAAATCATATATTCGGTAAAATATCTACATAAAATAATATTGTAATGTCTATAAACAAGCTTTGAAAGGAAATATCTTTTTTATTTTATAAAGGCTTGTCTCATAGAATTTAATGTTTGACCGGCATATTCCCATATCTAATTATATACATACAAATATTTACGTATGATGTCTTCAACACTGTAACACAGGTTAGGGAAGATGCCGGTGGGTCTGAAAATGTAGATTGACAATGGTATATTTTAAATCAGTAAAACAAAAACTGCTAGCTTCAAAAGAAGCCTTTTAATAACAGTCTTGAGATTACTCAATGTACACTCGGAATCGTACAATCAGTTCACTTTGGGCTCAGTGGCACTGACCCACTCACCTGCCCCTACACGTACAGAGGCACTGACCCACCCACCCACCCCTACACGTACAGTGAAACTGACCCACCCGCCCGCCGCTACACGTACAGTGGCACTGACCCACCCGCCCGCCCCTAAACGTACAGTGGTACTGACCCACCCACCCGCCCCTACACGTACAGTGGCACTGACCCACCCACCCGCCCCTACTTGTACAGTGGTACTAACCCACCTACCTGCCCCTACACGTACAGTGGTATTGACCCACCTACCCGCCCCTACACGTACAGTGGTATTGATCCACCTACACGCCCCTACACGTACAGTGGTACTGACCCACTTACCCGCCCATAAACGTACAGTGGTACTTACCCACCACCCCGCCCCGACACGCACAGTGGCACTGACCCACCCGCCCGCCCCTACACGCACATTGGTACTGTTTGCACACATCAAAATCACTGTGCATGTATGGGTGGGCAGGTGGGTTAATACCACTGTCCGTGTATGGGTGGGTGGGCGGATCAATATCATTGTACGTGTATGGGCGGGTGGATCAATCATGTCATCGCGGAGTTGATATTCAAATAGTGAATGACATATAATGATTGCCAATTATTCTATTTTCAGTATAGTGGGGGGGGGGGGAGGAGCTGATCTTCATTCAATGGGAGAAACAGATGTTGAAAGGCTGCAAATTTTGGCGTTATCGCTGTGAATAGGGATATATATTTTAGCACTGAAATACGAGTATATCAATACTGTACGTTTCATATTCGGGTTTACATGCTTAATTTAGTTTTGAAAATTTCATTTCTTTTCTTAAGGCTGGCAAAGACAAAGCCAACAAAAGTATATTTAAAATAAAAGTTAAATTTATAAGCTAGCTATGCAATATTATAGATAATAATGTAATAGGATACAGATAAAAATCTCAGGATATTTAAAAAGAGTTATGTTCCCTTTAACCCCAATAAATAGCACACTTTGTCAAACAGCAATGTTATTGTGACATAATGTTATTGTAACTGTCCAGAGCATTGTGCGACAATATCGATTGAAGCGTCTGGAATTTTACTGCTGTATTATTTTGTTAAAAACTAATAAACTTTTCAAAAAGAAGATAGAGATCACTTTATAAATCTACAATCAAATAAAGTTCTTTTGGTATTTCAATTTAAAATAATTTCTTAACTGATGTTTAACAATTTATGTTTGCTGTTTTATTATTTTTCTATTAGTAATATCAATTAATGAACGGATTAGATTATGTAACGTTATTTTTAATTATATGACAAACTCACCAACACATGGGCACAGTTTGTATCCTAAATCAAATTAATATAAAACAATTTAAGTGACATTTTTTAGGTTTAACAATAATAATAATTTGAAAAAAAAATCGTATTTCATCAATGCTTTATGGACAACATAGACATCAAACAATAAACATGCTTTAAATAACAAAACGTCAATTATTCCAACATAGTTTCAATATTATTAATTCTAAATTTATTTGAAAATGAAATACAACAATTGATAAAAATGACGAATTATATTAATGAGAGTAAATGTTTAAGACTTTTCAGTTCAGTCAACCTACATCAAACAACCCCTAAAAATAATGTATCTGAAAATGAAGCTTTGACGTCCTTATTCAAATAGTAATAAATTAAGGCAAAATTTTGCAATAAATTTAACTTAACGATTAAATTTTTCCTAATAAATATTAGTTTTTCTCAAATTGAAATTTTAATCACTTCTTTAAGTGCCAATATCTCTAATATTTTTTCTTATAAATTAAGTCTGATAGTGTTCTCTGAAAATGTCTTGTACCATTTCTTGTTATTTTGTGCAAAAAATAGATTATTTATATATGAAGATATTGACTGAAATTTTACTTTTGTTCATAAATAAATAGAACACTTCCTTGTTATGTTATTATTTATATATGAAGATATTGACTGAAATTTTACTTTTGTTCATAAATAAATAGAACACTTCCTTGTTATGTTATTATTTATATATAAAGATATTGACTGAAGTTTTACTTTTGTTCATAAATAAATAGAACACTTCCTTGTTATGTTATTATTTATGTATGAAGATATTGACTGAAGTTTTACTTTTGTTCATAAATAAATAGAACACTTCCTTGTTATGTTATTATTTATGTATGAAGATATTGACTGAAGTTTTACTTTTGTTCATAAATAAATAGAACACTTCCTTGTTATGTTATTATTTATATATGAAGATATTGACTGAAGTTTTACTTTTGTTCATAAATAAATAGAACACTTCCTTGTTATGTTATTATTTATCGGATAAAAATATGCCTTTTAAATATATTTAATTTCCTGTGTAGTAAATTACTGTCTTTAATATACTGATTGATAACTAAGAACCCCATATTAAAAAAAAAATTAACATATACAGGACTCCAATTTATTGTAAAAGGTAATTTAAGTTTCGTTACTCTTAAAGTTAATTTAAGTCATTACAAACACTCTTACAGACTTCCGATCTTAACGCGGACTTTTCACACACTATTTAAAATCTTGTAACTAATAATTTATTTTTATTGAATTTTAAAGTATATTTTAGTAAGACTTTTAGTTTACTTGATACCTAATATAAACATAAGAACATTAGTGAAATATAGACATTGATATCTCAAAAATATAAAAAATTGCGGCCATGTAAAGTTGATTTGAGACACTAAAGTACAAAGTTTTTCCCTAAGACTCAACTCTCTTAGTTAGAAACTTATTAAGTCTAATGCTCATTAGATTGCTGAAAAGTATAAAATATATGTATTTAAACATGGTGCATGATATTCTGAATAATAATAATAATTGTTCCAAATAAACTTGTAACAGAGATGTGAGTAAGTTAATTTCACCCAAATAGCTGGGAGTAGAAACTGTATGGGCACCCCATATGTATGTTTGTTATGATATTTAAAAAAATGAAAAATAAAATATAGAAACAATCTTCCATATAAAAACATACACTCTTTTTATATATTGACTAAAGTTTACCTAATAGTTTATGATCTACACAGTAAACAGTTAAGAGAACACTATAAACACCTAGTTTCCGAGTACTTCGTGACGTTTCGGCAACACTTATAAAATAATTACTTATTAAACCTGCAAAAAAATTGAATCTGACAAAGGATATAATCACTATACTGTCGTTACTAAATGAAAGTGGTAAGTTGAACGATAATACAGTGCTTGAACCCTTGATTCACAGTCGGAGTCTCTGAGAAATAAACTAACTTTACACTTTTTACTCTTCTCTATTCAATTCTTCCTTTTTAAAATTCAATTTTCGTGTAAATTTTGTATTTGATAAAAGTAAACATTTTAAAAGTATGATAACCATTTTTAATTTGTTTGGTAGCGTAGTTAATTGAATCCCATCTTCATAAGCTAAAGGTTCTCAGTTCTATTCCAATCAGAGTCATAGCAAATTTTGAATGAAATCAGCTGATAACTACCAGCTGTTCATTTGTCATGGGGCTATTAGTTTATAACATTGACTATGTTCACTCATAAACACACGTAACATTCATTCGAAATCCTTATTCTCCATATCTTAATGATTTGTATTTTAGGAATAAATAAAAAGAATTGGACCGAAGCATTTAAAGTGTTTTATTTTGTCTCTATTTCTTCAGTATTATTTTAATATAACTTTTCAACGTTGTTATGAGACAACAGTTATTGACCAATCTTTCTTTCCAGACTTATTTCTTTCCACTCGTTCTTTCTTCTTTGCAAACAACGAAATATTACTGAAGATTCACTTAAAAACTACATAGGCTATAAACATAATTTAGAGAACTTTACAACATGAATTTTATACGTACAACTGTGAAAAAGTATAAAACTACTAACCCTTTTAAAATAAAATCCAGTAAACATATTTTCTGATGGTTATTACCCTTCCAGACAAATTTACGAGTGAACAGATGTAAGTTATTATCAAGGTGCATGTCTGCAAGTGATCACGGCATAGTTGTGGCCTTCCTGCGTATTTCCTTTCTTTAAACGTAGGAAGAGAGGAACCATCTTTGTATTCGAAAAGTATGAAAACAAATTGAATATAAAATAACATTACACTTAATTTCAAATGTGTGAATGTGATGGGCTCCTAATAACCTAACTTTAAAGTAGAAACAGTTACAATATTTGGTATTATTAAAACATGCACTTTGTTAGTTATAATTTTAATAATACAAACTGAACAGAAAATCATAATAAGATAAGAAAAATATATTAAATTAAAAAAACGCAGTTCCGGTGATTATATTATACCTAAATTTACTCTTCACTTATAATTACTTTACAATACAGCTTCACGCAGGGCCTTACAGGAAACTGTTTCTGGATTGTAGGGATAACATATGTATTCACTTGATATGGAAAAATTATTTGAGATATTATTTAATTTATATTTTTTAGTGTAAAATTATTTTGCACATTTCACTCAGAATTTTCAAATGTTATGAATTCGACAAGTGGTAACTTAGTAATAATGTGGTATAATCCTAATCTTGGTACAAAACTAAGCAATGTACTAATCCTTCTAAGTTCAAATATCCTTTGAAAACTCACTATAACAAACTCCTCAAACTACGATGATGTAATGAATTAAAATGTTTAAAATCATTTAGACTTGAGACTTGAAAGATGAATTATGGCGGTTCATAAATTTATATTTATGAATAATTTATACTTGGAATTGATTTAATGCAAATATCTCAACATATCTTTTAAACAAAGATACGTTTTCGAATGAACCAAACTACTTGGAACAGTCAATGTAGTGAGGAGGAACCTCAACTTTGGCAACTCCAGTTTATCTTGGCTTGGTGTCAACAACACAGAGAGCCAATTTTTGTCAACAACACAGAGAGTGTTGTTCCTAAATTTACTAATACTACATTTAAAATATTTACAAAATGTTTAGAATTCAAGTTCCATATTATAACGGACTGGAATAAGTACAGTATCTGGAACAAAGTTTACCTTAATGTATTAATGTAGTACATTTTAACCTTAAGACTCTAACTCTAAGAATAATCGAAAACAGGCTTAACCAAGACACTAAACTTTCACAACGTACCAAACTGCCTATTCACGTAATAATGGAACTTTTACAGCTTTGCACTGAATGTAATCACTTTGAAATAGATGGGCAAATATACCGCCAGGATGATGGTATGGCAATGGGTTCCCCACTATCACCTATTTTCGCCAATATCTACATGGAAGAGTTTGAAGAACAAGCAATTGCTTCCTCAAATCTCAAACCTAAGGTTTGGCTTAGGTACGTGGACGACACATTTGTCTGTTGGAGTCACGGTGTACCTAATTAAGAAGAATTTTTAAAACACTTGAACAAGGTTTCACCCACCATTAAATTCACCATGGAAAAAGAAATAAACAATAAATTATCATTTTTGGATGTAAATGTAGAAAAAACAAAACATGACCTAAAAACATCAGTCTACAGAAAACAAACTCACACAGGCAAATACCTCAATTTCAATTCTAACCACCCACAAACTGTTAAAGAAGGTGTAGCCTTCTCTCTATTTGATAGGGCCCGAGCCATATGCTCAGACAAAACTAAACTAGACAATGAACTAAACAATGTTTCCAAACATCTAATAAACAATGGCTACCCTCAGTCTCTCATAAACAAATGCAAACAAATAAGAAAACGCAAACAAACACCCACTGACACAGAAAAGCCTAAAGCATTCATGTCCATTCCATATACACCTAACCTTTCAGAAAAAATCAGACGCATAGCTAGGAAATACAAAATCAGAACATCATTCAACACACAAAACACATTAAGACAGTCTGTAACTAAAACTAAACCAAAGAATGAGGAGCAATCCTCCAAAAATGTAGTTTATTGCATTACTTGTGAATGCAATGAAAAATACATAAGGGAAACAAAGAGACCACTGGAAGTTAGGCTAAAAGAACACAAAAATAACATTAAAAAAGGAAACACTACACATTCTAAATTAGCTGAACATGCCTGGAACAATGAACACAGATTTAACTGGGATAACACTAAAATACTTCACAGGGAACCAAATTTTTTTAAACGTAAATTCATTGAAGGTGACTTTATGAAACTAAATAATGAACAAGTAATCAGTCAAAGTAGCATAGAAGTTATACCCATGCGGATTCCCTTACTTTAAAACACACTTGATAAAAAATGCAATACACTCATGACATCATCTAACCAGAATCCTACACCACCTGCACCTACAACAATTAAACATCCCATGAGTCTACGTCCCCGTACCTGAGTCACCACATTTTTGGCGATCTCGGAAAAATGGAGACCAGTTATGGTTGTTGTGAAGTGTAGTGTGTATGTTTGTCTTGTCCCCGTGTTTTATCACCTTGGAGGGAACTTCGTAGACACTGCATTTGGATTGTATCATCCTCTGGGACGTCTAGACGCCATCGTCACTGCGGGTCGTAAGACTTCATCATTTTTGTAGTATTTGATTATTGTATTGTTTTATTCCTAATAATTGTTGTCTTTTCAGGTTAAAATGTAATTGTAATAGTAGTCTCAGTCCTTCCGAGTCATATATATAATTTTTTGTGCGTGTTGAATGTTATTTTAAATTAATTGTGTTTTTCAGGTACCATATATTTATGATTAGTTAATGTAATTGATATCGTGACCTTGACAGCGCTTATTTGGCTATATTAATATAACCCTGTTAATATTTTTTATATTTAGTAGAAGTTCATTTTGTTGTATTCCATTCTAGGATCTAGGTTAAAATGTAGATAATTATTAAAGTAGATAAGTTTATTAGTTTAAGAACGTAGTTTTATAACATGTTTGTGTAGATGTAATTTAGTTTTTAGCACTTGAAAAAGGTTTGGGTTTTACCAAATCGAAACGTCGTGATTGTTACTTTTCACGTAATGATGGCAAATGTCCAACTACCTTTGTCTCCCTCATTTTAACCTTGTTTGAATAAATAGAATGTTCCAGAATAAAAGAAAAAGTAAAAATTTAGTTTAACTTAGTTGATAGTTATTTGACCCTTATAAAGTTGTATAGTTTCTTATAAACACTATCAACGGTTAATTTATCTTCTTAAAATTACCAAGAACTTAACATTTTATCAGCATTGATTGAATAATTTTTAACGATTCAGAAACTAAAAATAAGTTTTAAAAGCACGTTTTTTGTTTAGTAATCATTGATAATTGAAATAAATGACCGTGAATTTCTTTTATTATATAATATAGATAAGCTTAAAAACAATTACTTTGAAGAAAAGTTAGTGAAATGAAAACAAAAGCTCAACTTTGCTAGGTTAACTTGACCTCGGTCTGATGTCAATCTCAAGAACACGCAGCAATACCAAGAACGCTAAGAAGTACATTATAACTATACTAAGTTTAGTTTAATTCAGCTAACAGTAACTGTTATATTACGACTTACAGATCACCTATTTTTCATAATGAGGTTTACTCAGATACCCATAATCACTGTACGCGTATGGGTGGGTGGGAGGGTCACAATCACTGTACGTGTATGGCTATAATTGAACCTATTGAAAAGGTTATCATGATACAAGTTTTGATAACGTTTCAATAGATAAGTTTTACTCGAATAAGAGTTAAACTTACATAAAAGCTGCATTTACTTTAAAAATAAACTCAAAACATACCAAAAAAATGGTCGTAGAATTGTTACATTTTCAAATTTTTAACTAAAATCAACATCTGTTAATAATATGGGGGCTGGGGGGTTTAAAGGAGGTCGATAAAAGACATAACTAACAATAAAGTCACCACCATAAATTCAATCTAAATTTACATATTCTACAAGGTTTTTTTAAAAATGTTATATGAACTGTTCGTGAATATTACAATGAACAAATATTGATATACAATAAGACATACTAAAGGTTTGTGTTTTTTTAGCCAGGTTTACTAGTTCTACCACCCAGTCTAAAGGAAACTCTCCCGCTACTAAACTATACTTGAAAAACGAAGTAAGCACATATATAATTATGTCAGACTCATATGGAATACAAATAAAGAAATATGATAAATATTTCACATTGAATCTTACAATTGAGTCAGTGAATTGCTCTCACTATCTACTTTTGATGTAGAGATAATATGACTATTTTCCCTAGTAATTAAAATGTAAAATTATTTATATTTTAATACACACTTCAAGTTTAATTAATTATGACCTCCTTCGAAGAGGCTCTACTAGTTTCCATCCTTAGTAGAGTAAACTAAATGGATAAACTAGTTCACGTTAGGGCTACTATTTTAATACATTTTAATGATAAATACAATGAAGTATCCTTTTTATTCATTTTTACAAAAATATATGACCGGTTGAGGCTCTTAGGCCATATTCAGATAGTAAATAATATAACCTATCATAATTATTTACTATCTGAATATGGCCTAAGAACCGAAACTGGTCATATATTTTTGTAAAAATGAATAAGAAGGGTACTTCATTATATTTATCATTCAATTTATTAAACTAAATGGATATTTATCAATAAATTTATTCTCTACCATATACTCAGCCCGCTAGACAATTTACGCTCTTCGTATCATGTTGAAGATCGCCAACAGATCAATATTCTGTGGAAGGATCAGACATTAGAAGGAATGCCAACTACTGAACAGTGTTATTTTTCAGGTGGATTTATAATTTCAGGTTCTGATATATATTATGTAACATTGTACTTATTTAGCACAAAATGATACGAATGAATATATTAAATTATTATTTTCTTAAAACAACATTAATTCATAGTATCAGTTAATTTTAAACATAATTTCATTTTTGACCACAACTTTATTTTGCAGAAATAAATTTGTGTTCGCAAAAATAACATTTGCTATCGATTAAATAAAATTTTAAAATCGTAATGGATTAAATACATTTTGTTGATTTTGTTGTGTGTTTTTACAACATAAGATATAAAAACAATATTATGTTAACAATAAAAACATAATGAAATGTGATTAGTAATTAAAATATGTCAAATAAGTAATTATTTATAAACATTAAATGTGCAATCACAAATAGAGAGTTAATGAGATTGATTCTCCATTCCAGCAGTTAGAGTTTCTAAAGTTTAACAAACAATCAAACAACCCGAGGCTAAAAACTATCAACTCCAATCAGTGCCAGTTGTATAGACAGCCAAACAAACTGAACTGAACTACATAGTTGAAGTAAACAACAATCACAAATTCAATCACTCACATTTTCACAATTTGTATGCCATTCATTACGAACAGCTATTGATGACATTTTTAACATCATGGCAGCATTGTTGTGGTTATACTGACGATTCAAGAACAATCTTGAATATTTTACAATTTCATAAAGACTTGTAAAGCGTCAAAATGTTACGTACACATTGTACTTATTTAGCATATGATTTATATACGTCATATCAATTTGCCGTATCACTGTGATAAAAATGAAATTATCCACACAATTTTCAAAATAATACCGAGGTACCCAGGTTTTCAGTAGTTTTTTCTCACAAAAGAAAGACTAGAATAGATTTTAAAATCATTAATAAATTTTTTTCATTACAAACTTATAATATTATTACGACCTTAATATATTATTCATTTCTAAGACGCCAATCGCAGAGATACGGGCGAATGAAGGGTGAATGAGTGTGATGAGTATAGATGAACGAGTGTAGTCATTGTTACTATCTGAGTTTGACTTAGCTCAGAAAGGGCTATTTATTAATAACCCAATGACCTGGGCAACCATGGGACCTACAGATTTACATGGAATCCGAACCACGTAGTATAGGTCTGATTTTCAGCTAACTGACAAGTCTGACATTCAGTTCTCTTCACTACATAACATCTGAACCTTGACTACCATTCGAAATGGCCAACCTAGACTTCTCTAGTGGTGTCCACGTCGATGGCAACCATTAGGTGGACGCCGTGTCGGTATTAAGAGTATTTTTTTAAATATTTATATATTTTTACTAAATAGATTTAAGAAATTAAATTTATCAGTAGCTTTTAAGACTTGTAATACTATGTCCAACATTTTACACCTGAATATTGAAAGTGAAGATAAATTCAATAATTATGGAATATATAGGATTAACTATAATGATTGTAATATGTTTTACATTGGTCAGACTGTAAATTTCAGCAAAATATATAAAAACCATGTCTCTGCTTTTAAAAACAAGAAACCTGAAAGATCTAATGTAGCTAAACATCTTTTGTACCCACAGTTTAAATAAAATAGATGAAAATGTAGATATTCTAAAAGTTTATAAGAAGGGTCGTATTATGAATGCATGGGAAGAGTTATTTATTTTAAAAGAAAAATGTAAGGATCGTGATAAATTAATGAATGAACAGGTTAATTTTGATTCCGAAATAGTTTTTAATAATATATTTTCGGTGACTAAAAGAACAGAAGTAATAGCCAATAGGATTTATTCAATAGTATCGCAACAGCCGCCATTTTGATGATTCCAGCCAATGGGGTCATGTGATCATGGGCCTATAAATTGAGTCGTTGAACACCATTTTCCATTATTTTGTCAATCCCTCTCATCTGAGGAAGGTGAGCGTGGTTCACCGAAATCGATCACCATAATATTTGTGCATTTTGTAGTTGTATTGTAATATTTTTTTGCATTTTGTGCCTATATTGTAATAAATTTGTGTATATTTATTTGGATCATCGGTTAACACTAATTTAAAAAAGAAATTACAATGCAAACTAAAGTAATTGGCAAGATGGCATGAGTAATGCTAGAAATATTAAGTAAGTGCTTAAGCTATGAAACATGACAACAATAACAACAGATTGTAATAACACCAATAACAATTTAAGTACAACAACAACAATAATAATCAATAATAACAATACAGAGAAGACCAAACAAACAGAATAATGGATAACAATAAATATAACAAGAATAAATAATAAGGAAAACAGATGTTTGGGACATAACAAAACGAACAGAGCGTTGTGGCTTAGTCCAATATAACAGTGACTTTCCTCTTGAAGGAGTCTACCAATTCACTGAAGAAGTCAATGTTAGAGGTAACCACACTCCAAAGCCTCAGCAGTCTGGATAGGCCATTGTAGTACGCGTAGTTAGTCGCCTGGAAACGTCTGCGGAATAATGTCTTAGAGCGAATACCCCGTGGGGTACAGAAATCAATGTTGGAGAGTAGGTAGGGGCAATCCAGGAGACCATTGGCAAGCTTGTAGAGAGTCACCAAGTCAAAGTGTTGACGCCTCAAGTAAAGTGGAGGAAGTCCACGACGGATGCCAACCTCACTCACAGGGATTTAATATTGTAGGGTATGCTGTTTTCGACTTTGCTTGTATAGTCATTGAGGTAGTTCTAGCCAGATCTTTGCACAGACGTCTTAAAGTACAAAACTTCTCAAAATAGTAAAAACTGCCAGTAGTCTTGAATGCCTTATAAGCAATTTTTTCCACAACCAATAACTTGAGTTCACCAGAAAACCATTTAGTGAAAGTAGATGAGCAAATTCTCTTCATGGGTGTATTAAGTTTAATAATAGAGATAAGCAATTTGCAAAAGCCATTAAAGTGGTCTTCAATATTAGCATGTTAATCGAATGCAGGAGGATTTATATTTTGCAATTCCAGAAATATGGCATCAAGGTTGCAATTATGGTAGTCAGGCACATATTTAACATCAGTAGAGCAGTCAGTAACTGGAAGGCTCAGGGTGACAGTGAGTGCAGGGTGATTTATATCTTCCACAACAATGACATCTTCTACAGCAAGCACCTTAGTCATTAGAATAGAAGAAAAGATCAAATCAATGAAGACGCCTCTGTAGTTTGGGATATGATTATATTGCCTCAGATTATGGACATCAGACAGGTTCAACAGAAATGTAGATGAATCCACCTGATGATAAATGTCCATGGCACTCCAGTTGAAGTCTGGCATAATAAAGTCGCCCATCAGTAATATATCCTCAATATGACCGAGCATGGAACCTATCGTCTACAATCCCCACAACACTTTGTCCCCAAGTAGCTGGGTTACAGCACTGCACCACCAGTGCCGAACAACTCTAACAGCTCTATCTAGAATCAAATATTTACAGCATATACAATTAACTATAATTAAATGTTTTCACCTCCAAAATGAATGCCAAAACTTATAAGTCAGCGAACACATTACTTCTTACTTATGTAAACCCATTATACTATTTACCTAGGGAAACTACTTTTTAAACAATATTTGTCACTTCTACCTTCTATGTACATTTAACCTACTCCAACGTCGAGTTTCTACACTCAAACTGTACCTGAGCACATAAAGTACTGACTTAATATGTTTTACCATGTCCAGTACTTCTCTTGTGGAATACAGTTTAAACTCGTGAACAAGCAAGTTTAAAAAAAAAAAAAAAAAAAAAAAAAAAAAAAAAAAAAAGAGAAGAAACATATAAAACATTGTATCCAAACAACCAATCCAGAAAGTACTGTTCGCTTTGGATCGATAAGTCTGGTGAACAATAAAAAACTCCGACAAAACTTGAAGAAAATAAATCAACAAACATTCAATATGCCCGGACATCATTACGTCTAGGCATGCGACCTGATTCTTGCTAAGTTTTTAGCCTCATTTTATCCTCTATGGAAGTACAGCAAACCTGGTTTTCCTCCCATTATATATTTAAAACTATTTAATTAAGGAACAATTTTTACATTACATTATTGCCTTGTTACCGACAACCACATGTCTCAGTCCACTCCATTGCCTAGGAGCTTATATTATGTATGTAACATGGGAAGTAACATTTTAATTTTGTAAAACAAAAAAATACGACGTAGAAGAAAATTCAAAGAAGAAAAAATGTCGTAAATAATAATAGCATATCTGTATGTAAACTTCATTAAACAGAGCAACTGACAATGTATTGACTATAGAAAAGGGTAATTGAGTGTATAAATTTATAAAGATTAAATTAGCTTGACATTATTGAACAATTTGAGCCATAAAAACTTCATATAGAAAACATATCCAAAAACATTACATAATTTTATACAAGTCTACGTACCGAAATCTAAAACAAAAGTTTTAAGAAGATAAAGAGCTTAGTGAAATTTTCGGGCACAAACTGAAATACATATTAGCCAAACGATATGTAAAAACGTTATCCATAAAAAAAATTTAGCCGAAATCTTTATTGCATAAAAACTATGATATTGTCGGTGTATCCTTCAAAGAAAAAAGTAAACTTTTTTCGTATATTGGGTTTACGGAGCTTAAATATTCTGATCGGATACAAAAATATACCATGGACATTATTGGATTTATATGACAGTGAATAGAAAAAACTTACTTGCCTGTAGAAGAGCTGAGTAGTTTTAATGAAATATATTATTGATAATTATAACATCTTGGCGATATATTTATATATATCGATATATATATATTTATATATATGGTGATATATATAGTCGGCACTGGTGGCGCAGTGCTGTAACCCAGCTACTCGGGGACAAAGTGTTTGGGAGATTGTAGGCGATAGGTTCCATGCTCGATACTCTTAATACCGACACGGCGTCCGCTCAATGGTTGCCATCAACGCAGACACTACTAGAGAAATCTGGAGTGTCCGTGTTGAATGGTAGTCAAGGTTCAGATGTTGTGTAGTGAAGAGAACTGAGTGTCAGACTTGTCAGTTAGCTGAAAATCAGACCAACACTACGTGGTTCGGATTCCACGTAAAGCTGTAGGTCCCATAATTGGCCTGGCTATTGGGCTTTTAATAAATAGTCCTTTCTGAGCTAAGTCGAACTCAGATAGTAACAATGACTACACTCGTTCATCTACACTCATCAAACTCATTCACTCCTCATATTCACCCATATCTCTACGATCGGCGTCTTACAGATGAATAATGAATAATGAATGAATATTTATTGATATTGGAGTATAAAATATATGTTCATTTGACAGGTGACGTTGTTTTTGTTTACTTTAAAAACATTCAAGACACTACCAAAGCATGTTGTTTTCAAAAGAACATGTATCCTATAAATTTGTATCAGTCATTGAACCATGAGAAATGAATTAAATAATATATTAATATAGATTTTTCTTAAAGTGTGTAATAGAATAATCCATACAACAAATATTCTTGAATGTTTAATATTATATTAATATTATATGCAACATTTAAAATAAAAGTGGTAAAACATAATAAATTACAGTAACTAACTAGCATATACATTTTAGTTCAGGTCATCAGCATCAAAGTGTAATTTTAATAATAAAAACTATAATTATTTAATTTCACTGCAATAACCATTAGTTTTAATTATATTTATATTGATGTGCAATAAAAGTAATTCTCAACATTTGATTTAGTATATTCCCAAAACAGCACAATCAGTTACTTCCACAAGTTTTCATTTATATTTTTTTTACATTGCTTTTCTTCTCCATCTTCAGGACACAATCAGGAAGGACAATGAAGAGGACTCTTAAGTTAATTACGTTCGGTGAGTTATTGTCGAGTTCTCAGAACCATTTTGAATTCAGGGGTTTCTTTTATTTTACCGCCTTCAAAATACATGTTTTGTTCATAAGAATGATATAGTAATTTCATCGTGTCTTCACAAACTGTGAATTCTTGATGTACATTGAAAATAAACCGTGCAATTATTAGAGACAATTAAAAATTGTTTTGTGGTAATTTATTATTTACAGAGCAATCAATATATTGAATGGCTTAGGGAATTCAACTCATGAACATTTGTTGTGAGTGACTATAATTTAAATGCACAAGATATATATAAAATAGTAAACTTACACATATGAAACGTAGTAAATAATATTCTCTGTTAAAAGATGTTAATATTTGTGAAATGTTCCTTCCATGTACGGTTGGGAGAGGAATGGATTAACAGTATAGTTTAACATTATAATAAATATTTTTATAAAATAAAGTTAAATCTTATAACTAGGCTTTACATATAAAAGTCTGATAACAGTTTATTATAAACTATAAGACTTTAGACGTTTGAATTTGGCTCCAATACTCTATGCATACTATAAAAGGATTATAAAAATTTCCCCTCAAAAAGCTATAATAAGGAGAAAATAAATATCCTGATACTGTCCAATAAGAGCCTATGTTACTGTTTAATATATTAATGAGGGAGGTCAGGGAAGTGCAATTTAACATAAGAGGTTGATAAAAAAAAAAAGAAAAAACTTAAGCGTGCAATCGGAGAAATAATTTTAAATGATGAAGATTTTAGAATAACTTAAATACACGTTTAAATAAATGGTTAATAACGTTACATATCTATCCATAACTGTGATATGAAGAGATTATATCACCGATCAATAGGGGAAGACACTGTCCACAGTCAGGCTCACTTTGTCAGTTGAGTTGACCTTGACCTAACTTTCCCTCCCCTCACTATCCATAACTGTGATATGAAGAGATTATATCACCGATCAATAGGGGAAGACACTGTCCACAGTCAGGCTCACTTTGTCAGTTGAGTTGACCTTGACCTAACTTTCCCTCCCCTCACTATCCATAACTGTGATATGAAGAGATTATATCACCGATCAATAGGGGAAGACACTGTCCACAGTCAGGCTCACTTTGTCAGTTGAGTTGACCTTGACCTAACTTTCCCTCCCCTCACTATCCATAACTGTGATATGAAGAGATTATATCACCGATCAATAGGGGAAGACACTGTCCACAGTCAGGCTCACTTTGTCAGTTGAGTTGACCTTGAGCTAACTTTCCCTCCCCTCACTATCCATAACTGTAATATGAAGAGATTATATCACCGATCAATAGGGGAAGACACTGTCACAGTCAGGCTCACTTTGTCAGTTGAGTTGACCTTGACCTAACTTTCCCTCCCCTCACTATCCATAACTGTGATATGAAGAGATTATATAACCGATCAATAGGGGAAGACACTGTCACAGTCAGGCTCACTTTGTCAGTTGAGTTGACCTTGACCTAACTTTCCTTCCCCTCACTATCCATAACTGTGATATGAAGAGATTATATAACCGATCAATAGGGGAAGACACTGTCACAGTCAGGCTCACTTTGTCAGTTGAGTTGACCTTGACCTAACTTTCCCTCCCCTCACTATCCATAAATGTGATATGAAGAGATTATATCACCGATCAATAGGGGAAGACACTGTCCACAGTCAGGCTCACTTTGTCAGTTGAGTTGACCTTGACCTTACTTTCCCTCCCCTCACTATCCATAACTGTAATATGAAGAGATTATATAACCGATCAATAGGGGAAGACACTGTCACAGTCAGGCTCACTTTGTCAGTTGAGTTGACCTTGACCTAACTTTCCCTCCCCTCACTATCCATAACTGTGATATGAAGAGATTATATAACCGATCAATAGGGGAAGACACTGTCACAGTCAGGCTCACTTTGTCAGTTGAGTTGACCTTGACCTAACTTTCCTTCCCCTCACTATCCATAACTGTGATATGAAGAGATTATATAACCGATCAATAGGGGAAGACACTGTCACAGTCAGGCTCACTTTGTCAGTTGAGTTGACCTTGACCTAACTTTCCCTCCCCTCACTATCCATAAATGTGATATGAAGAGATTATATCACCGATCAATAGGGGAAGACACTGTCCACAGTCAGGCTCACTTTGTCAGTTGAGTTGACCTTGACCTTACTTTCCCTCCCCTCACTATCCATAACTGTAATATGAAGAGATTATATCACCGATCAATAGGGGAAGACACTGTCACAGTCAGGCTCACTTTGTCAGTTGAGTTGACCTTGACCTAACTTTCCCTCCCCTCACTATCCATAACTGTGATATGAAGAGATTATATAACCGATCAATAGGGGAAGACACTGTCACAGTCAGGCTCACTTTGTCAGTTGAGTTGACCTTGACCTAACTTTCCCTCCCCTCACTATCCATAACTGTGATATGAAGAGATTATATAACCGATCAATAGGGGAAGACACTGTCACAGTCAGGCTCACTTTGTCAGTTGAGTTGACCTTGACCTAACTTTCCCTCCCCTCACTATCCATAAATGTGATATGAAGAGATTATATCACCGATCAATAGGGGAAGACACTGTCCACAGTCAGGCTCACTTTGTCAGTTGAGTTGACCTTGACCTTACTTTCCCTCCCCTCACTATCCATAACTGTAATATGAAGAGATTATATCACCGATCAATAGGGGAAGACACTGTCCACAGTCAGGCTTACTTTGTCAGTTGAGTTGACCTTGACCTAACTTTCCCTCCCTTCACTATCCATAACTATGATATGAAGAGATTATATCACCGATTTCCTTATATTCCTCTATAGAGCTACAACAATTGCTTTAGGATCTCATTTTATGATAAAACAATCCTATTTGATAGGGGGTTTATGGCTATTTTTCATAAAGTGCAAATAAAAATAAATAATATTCTTCTAGTAATTACCATATTAAAAGAGAGTTACTTTTGAGTTATACAAATGTCTATAATCTATATAAATAACATCTAAAAAAAAAAAGAAAAAGAAAAACAAGTATAGTAATGTTTACTTGTATCATAATATCATAAAGAAACTATTTCATACATTAAATTCAGAATATCAGTCTTCAGATACCTTGAAAACAGCCAATTTGATGAAAAAATAATAAATAAACTTGAATGCAAATTATACGCTAAAACCTTTGACATGCGACGAACGTACTCTAAATTCCAGAAAAATCTGGTGGGCTGGGAGAAACCTTCAATCATGCTCAAATAGCAGCTTGGTAAAACATATGTCCCGACATTGAGTGCCCTTCCAAGCAAATAGGAAAGTAAGCGGATGCAAGTTATTGTCGGGTAGCGTGCTTGAAAGCAATCTCGACTGTTCATACCGAGAGCATTCTTTGTATTTTTTATTAAAAAAAAAAAAAAAAGAAAACATCGGGAAAGTATCACGAGATCGAGTGTATTGGATTCCACATTTCGAAAGATGAAGTGTATTATACATTTAAAAATTTGAGTTGATCATATTTAATATAACTTAAATTTGTGTTTGTCTGTCTTTGTTATCATCCATAACTTAAATTTGTGTTTGTCTTTGTTATCATCCATAACTTAAATTTGTGTTTGTCTGTCTTTGTTATCATCCATAACTTAAATTTGTGTTTGTCTGTCTTTGTTATCATCCATAACTTAAATTTGTGTTTGTCTTTGTTATCATCCATAACTTAAATTTGTGTTTGTCTGTCTTTGTTATCATCCATAACTTAAATTTGTGTTTGTCTGTCTTTGTTATCATCCATAACTTAAATTTGTGTTTGTCTGTCTTTGTTATCATCCATAACCTAAGTATTTCAAACGCTGTTGGAATAAATATTATTTAATTTGATACCTCAAATAATTTCCATGATTACAAAAGATATTTATATTCGTATAATTTTTCAGCCTTCTTTTATACTATATAGATTCTTATATAGGTTAACTTTACCACTAAAATAAATAGTGTAATGCTTTATTAAAATAAAAGTCTTACTTTGTTACTTTTCTTTTACAACAACTATTATGCACAAAGCCAAGCCACGATTTTCAACGTTATTCAACAATATAAGTTAATATAAATTTGAGTTGTGTAAAGTATGATACTAATGCATTATTAAATCTTCGACACTGAACCTAGAGATTGACGAACGTCCATAAAGATAAAGACGACTTTCTAATTCAGTTAAATCACCTGGAATAGGTAATGGTGTGCAAGAAAGGCCAAGTTTTAATATAATCGTTTAGAGATTGGCTTGATATCAAGCATAACACTCTTGTGTCAATCCAGGCTTGATAACAAAAAAGTCACAATTGTGCTAACCACCTTCTATGACACATTATGACACATCAAACACAACATAATTTGTCAACCCAGGTTTCATATCAAACACGTCACAGTTGTGACAACCCGGGCTAGATATAAAAAACAACATATTTTTGTCAACGCAGGCCTCTGTAACAAACATATCACAGTGTGTCAACTCGGGCTAGATATAAAAGACCACATATATTTGTCAAACCAGACATGATACACAGCATGATTTGAACACAGCTCAACTGTGCCAACCCAGGCTTGATGTCAAACACAGCATACTTTGCCATACCAGGCGTGATATCAAACAGCACAATTGTGTTAACCATGGTTTGAATAAAAAAACAGCACAATTGTGTCAACACAGGCTTGATATCGAATACAGCACAGTTCCGTCAACCCAAACTTCATTTCAACCGCAAAGAAATGTGGCAATCCAGGCTTGATATCTAACACAGCACAATTGTGCTAAAACAGGCTTGATATCAAACAAAGCACAGTTGTGTCAAACCATACATGATATCAAACACAGCGCAACTGTGCCAACCCAGGCTTGATGTCAAACACACCATACTTTGCCATTCCAGGCGTGATATCAAGCAGCACAGTTCTGTTAACCATGGCTTGATTTAAAGCACAGCACAAATGTGCCAACTCAGGCTTGATGTCAAACGCAGCATACTTTGCCATTCCAGGCGTGATATCAAATAGCACAGTTGTGTTAACCATGGCTTGATTTAAAGCACAGCACAATTGTGCCAACACAGACTTGATATCAAATATACAGCACAGTTGTGCAAACCCATGCTTCATGTAAAACACAGCATAGTTGTGCCAACATAGGCTTGACATCAAACACAGCATAGTTGTGCTAACACAGGCTTGATATCAAATACAGCATACTTTGCCATTGCAGGCGTGATATCAAACAGTAATGTTGTGTCAACCCAGGCTTGATGTCAAACACAACACAGTTGTGGCATCAAGGCTTCTTAATGCTTTCAACCTTACGTATGTAAGGTACACTTATCCTTTATACAATATTTATTCTATGTATTTGAATATAAATCCTATACTCTTTTAAATGTCTATTATCTTTCATAAATTGTAGGAGTAATACACGTCTAGCTATTGTATCGAGCTGTTCCAAAAAGTGATTGGGTGATTTGTAGAGTCAATACCACCGTATATGTATGGGTGTGTTAGAGTTGGTTGGGTATATTGAATGCTACAGTATGTACATTTGAATACCAGTGTACATGTATGAGTGGCTGGTTGGGTATATTCAGTGAAACACTACGTATGTTTGTCATATCACAGTATCTGTATATATTGGTGGGTGAGTAAAAACCACTTTATTTGTTATTTAATACATTTTACAAAACAAACTTAAGAGTAAAACAGTTTGTAAGCATAAACATATTATTTTAATTTACAGGAAAATTAAGATTATGTTTGAAAAATCAGCCATTCCTGATGAAATATAAAATTTTAAGTGTAGGAAAAATATGAATTCCTAACTAGTTTTGAAGCTGAGTGTGGACAGATGGATATCAAGGCTGATACAAATCCTACGACTTTAGACTGAGAGGAAATTCGGAAAAATTTTATTCTACGTGATCCACTCACTATTCGTCGGACCCCAAGAATACTTCACAATTTCCTTCACAGGAAGTGAAAAAGTAAGGAGACCTGACTGCCTTTTTGCCCAGGTGTGCTGACACTACATACCTACTTTCTCATATAGCGTCTCTGGTATCAAAGTTTGGGGCTTTTGCCCCCATAGACTAAAAAGACCTTTGGAGTTATACAAGATGGCCATGAATCTTGGATATTTTGAGCAGCCGTAGCTAAGGGGCTACTCTGCTAACCCGGGTACGATTCTCGATGTGACCTCTAGCAGTTTTTACCCTGCCGCTTCCGTGGTTCGGAAGTCACCCATAAGCCAATAGAATCCATTGTTAGAGAGGGTTTCTTAACCTTAACTTCGCCTGGTAAAATAATACGGCCATTATATTTTTTGTAATGTGTGAAAGACTTTGCAGAGGTAGTACTGGAGGCAAACAAGTTTACCTTGTTTAGTCCAACAAGAATACCATTACCATAAGTAGACTGTTAACAGTTTCAGGTCAGTGTTTTCGTAGAATAGGGGGTTTTTAGCCGGTGGTTAAGGTAGTGGGAGTTTAGCATTCGTCACTCCGTACGTCTTGCTTAAACGTATTTTCCTCTTCGCCAAGGAAAAAAAGAATAAGAAAAAAAACTGGATCGGAAGCAATCATTTCATTAAATGGTAATGACTTATTATTAGTATCAACAACACAACAAATTGGATTATTCTTACATTCCAAAATGAAAAGATGCTATAACAAGTATTTTTATTCTGTATTCAGCCCTTAAACGAATATGTCATATTAAACACGTTTTAAAAAAATAATAATCACACTATAGGTTATGATTTGTTATAAATTAGAAGTTTGAAAATAGAGTTTATTCTCACTATCTGTGAACACAAAAAGGAATGAACAACGTCGAATGACATCATGACATTCCTGGATAGCTGACATACATGCAGCCGGACAAACCGTTATGTCCCACATTTCCTTCTGTCAACCATTCTCGTGGAAATTGTCCGAAAGCCGTATAAAATGTCGTAACATTCCTTGCGCTCAATTTGATTGTGCACATGTGGACCTTTTAAAACCACAAATAAAATTGAGTTGTACTCCCCAGTCGAGAGTACTCCCAGTCGTACCTTCACATAAGCAATACCACCGTATAATATAATAATATAGTTATTATATTATACGGTAAATAATATAGTTAGCACTTTGATGTGTTTGTTACAAAAAAATATAGATTCTAGTTGCATTATTAACGAGATTAAGTTGTAGATTTTAGTTGTTGTGGTAGATATATTTGATTCTTTAATGATTTTTCAAATAATTATTTTAAAATACAAGTTACGTAATCTACCATAGTTATTGGATCATTTAAGGCTTATGACAATCAAACTTACCGATCAGATTCTAGTGGATTAGCAATTAGAAATCTTCCACCGAGAGTTTTACAATTACCGTAAATTGGTTATTGCAGAATGCAATGAATTCTTATCAGTAGATTGATTATAATAAATGCAAATTGAGTCTTAAGCTACGTTATAAAAATAACAATTTGTTTTTATTGAAGTGGAATGACTATATTCTTTGAATTTAAATACCTTACGAAACTTTGCTTCGCTATTTAAATTTGACACCCTCTCAGATTCTATAATACATAAGAGAATATCGTTACTGTCCCATGAATATTTTACGCTAAGTCAGTTACACTACCGGGAACACCCTAGTTGCACCTCAAGTACACCTGAGGTATCTCTAAAACATCCTAGTTGCACCTCAAGTATACCTGAGGTATCCCTAAAACATCCTAGTTGCACCTTAAGTACACCTGAGGTATCTCTAAAACATCCTAGTTGCACCTCAAGTACACCTGAGGTATCCCTAAAACATCCTAGTTGCACCTCAAGTATACCTGAGGTATCCCTAAAACATCCTAGTTGCACCTCAATTATACCTGAGGTATCCCTAAAACATCCTAGTTGCACCTCAATTATACCTGAGGTATCCCTAAAACACCCTAGGTGCACCTCAAGTATACCTGAAGTATCCCTAAAACATCCTAGGTGCACCTCAATTATACCTGAGGTATCCCTAAAACATCCTAGTTGCACCTCAATTATACCTGAGGTATCCCTAAAACATCCTAGGTGCACCTCAATTATACCTGAGGTATCCCTAAAACATCCTAGTTGCACCTCAATTATACCTGAGGTATCCCTAAAACATCCTAGGTGCACCTCAATTATACCTGAGGTATCCCTAAAACACCCTAGGTGCACCTCAAGTATACCTGAAGTATCCCTAAAACATCCTAGGTGCACCTCAAGTATACCTGAAGTATCCCTAAAACACCCTAGGTGCACCTCAAGTATACCTGAAGTATCCCTAAAACATCCTAGTTGCACCTCAATTATACCTGAGGTATCCCTAAAACATCCTAGTTGCACCTCAATTATACCTGAGGTATCTCTAAAACATCCTAGTTGCACCTCAAGTACACCTGAGGTATCCCTAAAACATCCTAGGTGCACCTCAAGTATACCTGAGGTATCCCTAAAACATCCTAGTTGCACCTCAATTATACCTGAGGTATCCCTAAAACACCCTAGGTGCACCTCAAGTATACCTGAAGTATCCCTAAAACATCCTAGTTGCACCTCAAGTATACCTGAAGTATCCCTAAAACATCCTAGTTGCACCTCAAGTATACCTGAAGTATCCCTAAAACATCCTAGTTGCACCTCAAGTATACCTGAAGTATCCCTAAAACACCCTAGTTGCACCTCGTACCCAAAATCTGGTGCCAAGAGAACATCCTAGTTCCACCTCAAGTATAACTGAGGTATCCCTAAAACATCCTAGTTGAATCTCAAGTATACCTGAGGTATTCCTAAAACATCCTAGTTGCACCTCAAGTATACCTGAGGTATCCCTAAAACATCCTAGTTGGCCTCGTACCCAAAACCTGGTCCCAAGTGAACATCCTAGTTGCACCTCAAGTATATCTGAGGTATCCCTAAAACATCCTAGTTGCGACTGTACCCAAAACCTGGTCCCAAGTGAATATCCTAGTTGTACCTCAGCGGCAAGCAGTGATTTGCCTTCCAGGAAAACGAAAGCCCTGTACCATGATGCTATCTCCACCGATATATCAATGGCTACCTCACAAGAAGTTTCTATTAGTTAAATTTAGCTGAAGATTAAACCAACTTGTCTAAGATAGGTATTTTGTTATCTTTTTATTCATCTTGAATTATATTATCATGTGAGCTTATGTAAAATTGTCCTACCTGTATATGAAATAAAAAACTATCGGTCACTTCGATAGCTGTTTGTGTAGTTGATAGGATGATATACAGTTTATGACTTTCCTTATATAGATTTCAAATAAATAAATAAACACATACATATACAGGCTAGTTATAAAGGGTTTACGTTATAGTGGTATGATATCACGATTTTCTTATTACTACATTAAAAGGTTTAAACAAATATTCATAAATATTTTGCTATAAAAATGTAAATTAATTATTGTTTGGATACATAAAAACAGTTATCAATGTACACAAGGGCATCTTAATGTTTAATGTCATTAGGGTTTCATTAAAATGTTTAACATTTTAAATGAAAACTTAATGAACGTGTCAAATTAAAACAATAACAAGATACATGATATTAATATAATTTGTCTTGTGTTTAATAAGGTCCCAGTCTCCAGAACAAACTGACATCCTTTTGCATGGAGGAGCTGTCATAACAAAAATTTAACAAAATGTTTCATATCAGTCATTGATGACATATTTGGGTACTATTCTATAAACTAATTACAGTTTTCACTTATATGGCATGCATTTTATCAGTAACCTAAACTAGAACGAGTTTATGTGATATGGGATCATCCGGCCCAAATTAAAAATATATAAGTTCTAAATTAAATTAAATAAGTTAATAGAAATAGAAATATTGTTGAGTTTTTTGCTAACTTATACCAAATTTATTTCTATTGAGGTTAAAACCCACTTTATTTTATATTTAAGAGGTATACATGTATGATATGATAATTATTTTTGTAATGAAAAAGATTTAGATTATGGCTGTGAAACAATTTTGCAGATACATTTTAGAGAAATTGTATTATTGCAAGCTAATTAGAGAAGTACTTTCATAAAAGATAACATTGTCGTATTTAAATTGTAAAACGTAAACAATGATGTTTATTAACATACGAATTTTGTTTTTGCAAAGTTTCAAAGAGGAAGTGTTTTGTGAACTCCACTTAATGGAAAACCCAGATCCCAGCAACAAGAACTTAGTTAATTAATCATTTTAAACTTCACAAACTCTATAGAACTTTAGAAGATGCATTGAGTTAAGGCAGTTAAAAAAAATATATTTTAAAATAATATTTTTTTCTTCACTATTCATCTGTACATAATATATCAATTTATATTGACGCCTTTTTGTGCATAAGAATCTGTTTATCCTGTTGATTTAGACACAAATAAACATAACTATTCAATATTAGTTTCAATTAATTAATTAGTGTTATATTTCAAGAATTAATGGATTAAAATTACAAACCTCTGTGTAAGTAATTGAATTTTATAGCAATTGAAATTATCAATTTATTTTTCAAATGTAGCAAGGGATTTGTATTTTATACTAAAAATATTTGAGAAAGATCGAAATATCTTTTATAAAAATATACGGTCCTATTTTTCTTATATGGACGATTCTTGGCTGATGTTTTTGTTACGAGTGGAAGTGGTGACACCATATCGCTAATTATTTTTTACTCAAAATATTAACATATGTTGGGAGAAAAACATTCTTTTCGATTGTATGGTAGTTTATTTTGTAAATAGAGAGGTGTATGTTTTTGAATCATGCCAAAATATGTATTTCCCTTTTGGTGGTCCTCAAACAATAAATCTGAATACTAAGTGAAGTATGCGTGCTTCGAACTCAGCCCTCCTTACGAAACATATATATTCCCCTCTTAAAGAACAGTATGATAGCTTCTCTTTATGTTATACGTTATTTTTTTTATGAAAGTATACAATTATTATATTGAACCATGAAAATACAACAATAAGCAATTCCTGGAAATAAGCAGGCGAATCAATAATTGAAATGATTATAATTATTATAAATAAATCCATATAATTATTATGAAAATTTACTCAATTGAATACTTAATTTAATATCGGCTATTTGCTGTTTTGTTTTTAACTCACGTGCTTTTCGAACCTAACAGCAAACAAAATAAATATGAATTGGTAAATAAAAAAGCATTTAGGTTTGATTAAGATTAAATTAAAATTGATCAAAAAGAACTAAGCGATGATCCTTTTTAATGAACCGTAAAAAATAACACTTTATAGTCTAATTTATTTGAGTAGCATTTTTTTAATATACCCAGATGAGAGTAGAAGCATTTTTCATTTAACCAAACTATATATCATGTAATTGTGATTTAATGGAAATAAAATATTAAAAAATACATAGCTTATTTAATTTAAATACATATATACTGGAATGGTTTTGTTATGTTTAGTAAGTTTATGTTTAAAACAAATCAACATTGCATTAAAATTGTAAACATTTTTATATATTAAAAAGAATTATATGTATATTACGAGTATTATATTTAATAAAAGGAAATTTTGAATTTTCTTTCAATAATTATTAAAACGGAATAGTTTAGTATTTATCCAGTTTCTTATATTCGCAATGGTGTTTAAAAGTTCATATTTTTGTTGTTTAAGTGAAGTTTCCACTATATTAATATATATCAATGCTAGCTACATTTTCAAAGCAACAGTTTACATGAAATTGTTGAAAGGGCCTTAGAAAACCAAAGTATTACCACAGCATGTTTCATAAAAAGTATTATGAAGATGTTCGAATAACATACGATAAAATATAATAACATAATAAATGAATTGTGAAATATATATTAGTATTGAAAACTTATTAAGTATATGTAATAACGGTTCTGTTATGATTGATATGTTAGATTTCAATGATATAAAAATTTCATTACAAATGTAATTGTTATCACATTATCAAATTCACTCCAAGGACATTTTGAGTCTCATTAGTGAAAATTATTAACAGTATGTAAAATAATGAAAAATCACTATTTTTTAGTATCACTATTGGTGTAGTTGGATTTTATATGGTAATATAAATTACATGGAAATATATAAATATAAAATAAACATATAAATAACAGTGGTGTTTTCGTATGAACTATCAACAAGCCCCGATGTAAGAGTAGAACAGTACTACATAATAGTAGACTAGGCTCTGGTGGGTGTTAATCTGGAGATTGTCAAAAGAGATGTTTAAAAACTAGGTCTAAATTTCTTCGTTTAATACGTTTAAAATTCATAATTTTTACGTAACACCACTGGAGAAATGTTACGATAGAAAATACTCGTTAGTCAACTTTATTTTATATACTATTTGAAATTTGTTTATTAAAAGAGTCATTCATATAAAATTATAGCCAGATATAATTTGGATTTACATCTTCTAATACGAATTCGAAAGGTAAAGGTGTGATTTTTTTTAGAGTCATTTAGTAAACTTGTGACTATTGTGTAGACCCTTCTTGTGTATAATGACCCTTCTTGTGTATGATGACCCTTCTTGTGTATGATGACCCTTCTTGTGTATGATGACCCTTCTTGTGTATGATGACCCGTCTTGTGTACGATGACCCTTCTTGTGTGCGATTACCCTTCTTGTGTATGATGACCCTTCTTGTGTATAATGACCCTTCTTGTGTATGATGACCCTTCTTGTGTGTAATGACCCTTCTTGTGTATGATGACCCTTCTTGCGTATGATGACCCTTCTTGTGTATGATGACCCTTCTTGTGTATAATGACCCTTCTTGTGTATGATGTCCCTTCTTGTGTATAATGACCCTTCTTGTGTATGATGTCCCTTCTTGTGTATGATGACCATTCTTGTGTATGTTGACTCTTCTTGTGTACGATGACCCCTCTTGTGTGCGATGACCCTTCTTGTGTATGATGACCCTTCTTGTGTATGATGACCCTTCTTGTGTATGATGATCCTTCTTGTGTACGATGACCCTTCTTGTGTATGATATCCCTTCTTGTGTATGATGACCCTTCTTGTGAATGATGCAGTTTGTACCTACCATATCTCTAACTATTGTAAATGTATTATGACTGATAACCTTTTTAAGTTCAAGTTGGTACAAAATAAACATTTTATATCAGATACACCATAATCTAATCCATCATAGATACATTTCCATATTAAAACTATTACTTTTAGTTCAATTATTATTATTGAAAAATTTATATTTTTCAAAAGATATTGTCCAAAAGTTGATTTGCCAACAAAAAGTAAATATATTTTCTTTTTATAGTATCAAGTTGGTATGAACTAAAATTTTGTAAAGTTGGAGGGAGGTATTAAAAAGTTTAGTAGATTCCAAAACTTGTCTGCTAAACGTTTATCTCATAGTCTATATATGTTTCTCTAGCTATGGCAACTACATTAATAAATAATTAGAAAAATTCAGAAAAAAGTTCTCTTATACCATGACGTAAAAAAAACTATTCAGACGTAGCTGTTTTTAGACTTTTTACGGCTTATGCGAAAAATTCTAAAAACAAAATTGAGACCCATCCCCCCCCCACCGAAGCTGGAAAGCGTGCCAACTGGGGGATGGCTCAAAACCAGTCGAGCGATGGGATCACGGGCGGCAGTTGGAGGGTCAAAATAAAACTCGGCAGCTGAGCAAAACTAAATTATATTTCAAAAGAACAAACAAAACTGGCAGGCGGAAGGCCACAATATAAAATCGCACTTAAATAAATAACAAACACACTAAAATTAACGAGATAAAGACAAAAGCTACAAAAACAACAAACTCTACAAATACCAAAATTTACAATTAGCAACTATATGGCCTATCTGCAGTCTAGCCAGAGACACCCAAAACGTAAAAAAATTTTAATGCCCAAATAAAAGTGAAAATTTAGATTTTTTGGCTCACAACAATTAAACCGGCAATTTAGCCCACATCCCATGATTCCACCGGGCCAGGGAGTAAGCCGGAATCCCTGGGCAGCTCCGAATTAGAAGTTAAGCAAAAGCATCATAATCCCCTTTTGGTGAGTTGAAAAATTAAACAATTAAAAAGAAAATCTAACACGGTACCGTTCGAGTAAAAATGCACTTCAAGACATCTATAATACAATTAACAACAGCAAAAAATAAATAACGATCACTAGGCCTAAACATATAAATAAATAAATAACATACTTTAACAATGGGGACCTAACAAATATAAACTATAAAATATCTAACAACAAAATAAACTACTTAAACTAAATAACAATAAATATAAATAAATATTAACATAAAAAAATCTTTGTGTATTTTAAAGCTTTTCCTTTTTTTAAATAAAAAAAATATAAGTCCCCATGGCTGTGTTGCACCACTTTTCTAGTTTTAGGCCTAGGCCACATTAAATTGTTCCACCACCATTCTTTTCTTCTTTTTTTTTCTTTATATATTTCACTGGTTTTTCTTGTGAATATCAACCATCAAAACCCCCAGCTCAGCCGCCGGGAAACAATGACATAGAACGCACTGACCTGAGGACAGAAGACTTCTACCACCAAAGATGTAGGGCGGGTAGCGGGCAACTCCAGGCTCCAACATGGTCCTCAGGCCAGGCTAGCAGTGCAGATGGTAGACAATCCCCGGACGGCAGGCTGAGGGCTGAACGTCCCACTCAAGGACCCTGGACTGCAAGGTCAAACACAGCCATTAAACACAGTCCAGCCATCACAACAAAATATTACACATAACCACTAAATATAAGGGTGCATGATTTAACAAAACTGGACATGAAGAGCAAACAAGACGGAAACAGACAAAATTGTACATGATTAGCTCACACTAGAAACATAAAAGATCAATTTTTAGGCTATGAATAATTATGTTGGAAACTAGATTTAGGACAAATTACAAATTAACAAATTATAAAAGAATTAATTACGTATATGGAACTAAAAATGACAAACTGAAACTAGGCTATGGATACATGAGCAATAGGTTATAACCTGAAAATCAAAGGGTACAGCTAGGCTAGGTTATTGGCAAAGAACAAAAAATATGGTAAATCGGTAACTACAACTGTAAAAAGGCTCAACAAAACATTATACAGAACTACTATTGACAATAAAGGCAGATATAAAAAGCATTAACGGTAAAAGTAACATGGAGCACATGGCTTTAACCTAGTCTGAGAAACATCTAGACAAAGAACACAAATTTAACAAAACTCTGAAACACAAGCAAGAACGATTAATATTATTGAAACAAAATATTCTCACCAAAAGGGTGATTAGATATTAAAACTTACAAAATGAACACTTACGTCTTAGAGCTTCTAGCCTATCATGACGAAATTCTGCAGGCAGCACAAGACAACTGAAGACAGGCCAACCTGACCGAAGCTGCTGGAACACGGAACGAAACGGAACCGGGCCAACGGCCACCAAATTACGCGAATCGCCGGGCAAAAGCGAATCTCAGGCAACCTGGCAGACAACGACGAAAAAAAACGTAATGTACCGGTCAAAGACCCGGTACAAAATCTAATAATTTACGTTATTGGAAGCATCCTTTCTAAAGAGGTACCAAGGAGAGTAAAAAAGAAGAAAAACACTGTAATAAAAGAATAAATATGAATAAATACCTTTGCTGAGTAAGTCTTGAAAATATAGTTTTTATTTGTTTAGAAGCCTTTCACTACTGTTGATTTTTTTCTGTTAGGTTTAGGGAAGAAGTAGTCCTTTATAACACTATTTTCACCAAACGCACCTTATCATAGCATGTACGGTCCACAGATTTTGTATGTCTATCTGTAATAGTTGTATTAATTAAAAAGGTTTTGAACTTAAACATAAAATTTAACAGAATACGTTATTAAAAAATTTCTTCGTGAAAAAAGTGTGCTTTTTGAATAATTAGAAAATCTTTATTGGATATCTTATGACTCATACCAGTTTTCATTCTCAAGCAACGGTTAAATTTTAAAGTTATTAAGATTTAAAGTAAAAATTCTTAACTTCAATAAAACTTCTTTGAGATAAAATATGTATATTTTACGTAATTTGTGATTATATTAAAAATTCTTTTGTACTACGTGGAGACAGACTTCGCTTATAAAAAAGAAAGGTAGAGAAGCAGAAAATTTTCACTATTTGTTTTGTAATTTAATAAAATAACTGAACAAAATATTATGTTGTCTTAGAAATACATTTTTAATTATATCACAATTTCTTTTTTCTTTTATTATTTCTGCTGGAAAACTAGGTATAATTAGATAAAGACAAATGCGTCTTGGTCCATCCACCAACCCCACACTTTCTATACTATCAGCACTCACATATCACTGAGACTGGGAATGTTCTGATAGAAAGTGGGAGTTTATAAAAATTAACCATAATATTATAATAACCCTCTCCATTATTATGGTGATTGATGTGCATTAGCTGACATTAAAATTGTATTTAGGAAAACATTGGAACATTTTAAAACATGCGATTGAGTGAATAATAGATTTACTTAAATCACAGATAATACTTTGCTTTTAGTTCATTTATTGCTTTAGTATGGCTATTTGTATTGTTTTTATAGTAAACATTTATTGCTAAGCATGATCAAAACACGATTCAGAATGTTTTATAACTTATTAATTTTAACGATCAAGCACAATGTTATCTGCCTTATTGCATTACACGAATATTGCTAAAACACTATCAGTATAATAGACCCGAAAGTATCGTTAAAGAGATGTGTACTGTTATTACGTGCACCCGAGTTTGAAGGTTGTTTTCTAAGAAACCAAGAGGCCTATGAACACTCTAATCACATCATTGTTTTCCTCATTACCTTGTGCGTTATGACATTACAAATTTGATTAGACGAAGTTTAGGTATGTTTTGATTGTTCTATAACGAACGGCCTAACTAGACTTTTCTCTAACTCATTTCTGACATCAGCAATACATCAAAGTTCAATCCTGGTAAAGTTCAATCATAACTCTCCCTTCTTTTGTAACTAAATTACAAGGTAACCTTATAACTGTATGATGTGTTTTCGCAGATGGTTTTTTAATATTACACAACTTTCGTAACTCGCCAAATAACGTCCATTATTATTCATTTCTAAGACGCCGATCGGTCAAGATATGGGTGAATATGAGGGGTGAATGAGTGTGATGGGTGTAGATAAACGATTGTAGTCATTGTTACCATCTGAGTTTGACTTGGCTCCGGAAGAAAATATTTATTTATAGCCCATAGCCAGGGCAACTATGGGACCTACTGCTTTACGTGGAATCCAAACCACGCATTGTTGGTTCACGATGCCTTTGATTAGAGTCAACCTTGACAATGAATAATATCTAACCAACTCGTCATTTCCTCCTTTTAACCAACTAAATATATGTAATTTCAATCAACGGGTATTTGTTTACCAACCTTTGAACATTAACCTAACGTCCTGTCCTTATAATAACGTTCTAACCCAAGATGGCATTTTAAAGAGAATATTCACGAAAGTAAAACCAAATGCAAAATATAAAATCATCGAGTCAGACGGATGTTGTTTGGAATACATTATATGGCCTAGTGAAGCCAAATGTATTCAAGGTATGCCTACATAGATCTGATGTAAAATATACAATACTATATGAATACCCTTGATATTATACATCAATAAAAATTTACTGAAGATTTTTCTTCTTCTGTTGTAAAAACTTCTAAATACATTTATTAGGATCTGCTATATTTTATATGAAAACTAGGTACTAGGTACTAACCTCGTACGTTCATATATATATATATATATATATATATATATATATATATAATGATCAATGTAACTAAATTTTGACTTGATATAGTAATTTTTAAGTGTAAAGAAGAATAATAAATATCTTAACAAATAAGTAGTACCTGGTAAAATGTACTGAATGTATAAATCTCAATTTGTACAGTGTAAACATTTATTAAAAATATACATTTATCATTTAAAATATTAATATGCAACAAACTTAGGTCAAATCAGATGATAATACTCGTATCCGGGCTTTCCCAGCCTACCTGTATTGATCTGCATGTGAACAGGTAAACACTTCCAGGATTAAGGGAGGTAAAAAGGTGTTCAATATTAACGAAGGGGTCCGTAAAGGCTAGTTGGGGATTACCTGGACCCACTCATCCCTATCGGCAGAGATTCGTTTGTCTGTGTGTTTGACAGAGGTCTGTGATATTTGGGGTCCTAACAATATTAATGGCTACATGACATCCAATCACAATTACTTTTAGAATCTCTATTCTGTTGTATCACAGAATTGATTAGTAAAATAAAAAATTTTCTAAGTAGCTAGATAATCTATAATTCGCAGAAATTTTCTTTGTTTCTTATACAATCCAAGTAGTTTAAATAAAATACGTTGTGTAGAGTATTATTATCTACTAGTGTCTTATTTTGAAGTTATAGATTAATTCTTTAATCAATTAGGCATAATCATTTAACTTACTCATTTTTGGTGATGAATCTGATTCATTCACTGTAAACAAATAACAGTGTCTAGTAGACTAGGCACTGGTCAAATAACAATTTGATCTCCCAGTCTGAATATTAGTTAATTTGACATGAATCATAGAAAACACACATTTGCCACATCGACTGGCCAGGAGACTTAGAAAAAAGGTGGCTATCATCTGCATGTAGTTCAAGATGCAACACGGAAGGAGGAAAAATAAGTGATTGCTTTCTCCGTGCTGACATGAGTAGCGAGTGACGGGATTGACACGCTTAGCGTGCATGGGTGTCCCCTACTTAAATATCAGCCTCTTAAAAGTTCCAATGAGGCCAAACATTTAGAGGCTGTTATTCCAAACGAATATACCTTTTTTAGTCGGGGTTGTGGCAATGTGTTTGTCTAACAACGAACTTTAAAATGCGGTATAACTTGACCTATGCTTACATTTCAGATTTTTCAGATTTTCTCCACATGAAGTCCCCCCAAAGTGAAAAAGGACAGTTAAAACGACCAAAAAGTCAGTAACCACAAGGAAGACGCAATCCCACAGTTTCATTGTTCTGAGTTGATTAGTAAAATAAATATTATTGGCGTTCCAGACTTTTTGAACACCCGTTGTGTTGTAATTTAGCTTAGTAAAAATGAAAGATAACTGATTTATCAGGAAACTAATGAGTGAAGAATGATAAGATAATGCTGAAAAACAAAATTTATTAACTAATAAAAAAAAAAAAAAAAAAAAAAAAAAAATGAAATTTTATATGAGTGTGTGAGAGAGAGGTATGAAAAGAAATATAATGCCATAGGTAATCAGCTGATCAATGTTATTTGAATAGTAAAAAGTAATCGTAATAATAACTTTCCAAATGTCATAGCAGTAGAAAATGGCAGTTGTAGACGAATTTGTTATTCCATATTTAGATATTCCGGTTTTTGAAAGGATGCCGGTATATTTCCTTGCACTTTGTATAGAATTGACAAAAAGATAAGTTTTAGAAAATTGTATATAATTACCAGATTTAAAACTGTGCAGTAAAAAATGTGTTTAAGAAACGAAATCATGTTGTCTTGTACTAACTTCCTGTTCACATGGCTCATTAGCATTTCCCCATACTAATTACAATTTAAAGTTTAGAATAACAAAACACTAGTTTAACCGTTCAATATTAACACAGCACTATAAATAAATTAACTCAAATTACACTTTTTCTGATATACGAACAGGCATTTTTGCTGACCTTTACAAAATGATACAAAATGAACCCATCAGAACAACCTCCTGTTCCAGTTGAACGATTCCATCCATCACTTTTTTCTTTTGTCCCAAAATATGTAAAGTTAAAATATTATATATTTTGTGAAGGAAATAAAGCACTAGTATCAAAGCTCATTGTGTACAAATTATAATATCTTAACGAATGTAAAAGATAAATTTATAAAAAAAGTGTTTGAGAATATGAAAATTAAGGTATTTTCTTTTTAAGGAGAGGCTGATCTCCCTCTTAACCTTACTCTGCCCAATCTCCATAGATTTTTTTATATGTGAAAGGAACTTATTTAGACGGATTAGTACAAGGCATATTGCTGATACAAACTAACAGTGAAAGCCACGGTTCGAACCAGTGGTATCTCTTAGCATAGGCTCGAAGTCCTGACGCCTTAGACCGCTCGGCGAACAGCACACCCAAATTGAGAGAGGTTTCTGTACAAATTCAGATTAATTATGAAATAAGTTAGTGTACTGAGCAGAACAATTGTCTTATATCTTTTTTTATGTTTAAAGTTATAACATCCTTATCAGACATATTAGAAATTTGCACCTGGGGTTAAGCATTAGAGAAGACTTTACAGTCCCAATTTCACCCATTAACAAAGGCATATTTAAATTAATTTCTATGTTAAGGTTTCTGAACAGACTGGGGATATATTGGTTTATTTCATTTTATAATACAATCTAATGTTTTCTTAGGTTGCCTAATGATAATTATTATTAATTTAAATATACGTCAAAGGATAGGTTAAAGAAATATTGAAACAACAGTTGAATTTAACTAAAAGCACAACATTGGCAATATACATTCAAATAAAGGGTTACATAAAAAGGTCAAAGGACACTTTCAAAGGTTAAAGTAGACAGAAGGATTCAGATAAAATTCGGTTACAGCTTGGAAACACAAAGCTAATGTGTAAAAAAGAAACCAAACAATGTCGACGGCGAACTAAAGTGGTCATTTATCTAACTTTATTAACCAAAACGATTGTATTTTTTCTTTAAATCACCCGATTTTTTAGCAATATATAGGTATTATTAAAGAATTATTATTTTTGAAATCTTATTTTGTATCCTTTTCTGACGTTGCTGATAAATCACACTGATTGGCAATTAAAAATACACTAATAGAGTGTATAAGCTCTATGTGAACTAATTTTTGTCGATAAGTTTTAACCACCTCTAATGCGACGTTTCCAGTATTCCACAAGTCATTCACAGTCGGTGGGGGATGGATCTTAATGAGCCAAGAGCTAATTTTTTCCAGTTACAATACTAGCATATAGAAATCGGTATTTTAATGTTGTTTATATATTGATCTAATACTCATAAAGAATTGCTAATAAGACATCAGAGGTTCTTTGTAATTTAGCTTCAAGTCTGTTTCAAGAAAATGTAAAACATGTATTTTATAAATTAATTAAAAATGATAGTCTGCCTCTGATAGTATGTTTTATCAATTCATAGTTTTTGAAGGTAGAATTCATATTCTGGTTTAATAACTTTAACAGTCAGTATTAGAATAGCGTTGAAGTGTTCAAATTAAATAATGTATAATTATTGTTTCATTAAAACCTTATGACTAATTTTTATTAGCACAATGAAGGTACAACGAGAACTGACTTTGTCAAAAACACTTTACTGTACTATCAGCCTGTTTTTATTATAGAGGAGTTCTCACTCACCCTACACACCAAGGATTCATCCAGCTAGTAGAACTCTCATATACAAAACAGCCCTGAAGCATAAACATAAAAACCAAATAAATAATAAACATGACGCTTTATAATATTGGGAAAATTTACAAATTATCAAAAGCTGACTTGTGATTAGAAATAGTAGTAATTTTCCTGAAACAAGCTATATATATTTTAAACAGCTATAATATTTAAAAACAATATCCTATTTTTAAACAGTAGATTATATAAACAAGACTAAACTTGATATTTTTAAAGTGAGATAAGGCTCATTTAAAATACGTATGATAACATGTAATTTTACTTATACAAATATAAATTTAAAATTCGTATTCTTGTTGAAAATAGATAGATATATACAGTTCTACTTTTGTAAGAAACAAATGTTTACGAAAAGGAAAAGTTAAGTTTAATGGCCCATTCAGCGATTAAAATAGTGTAGTTGTAAAAATATGTATCAGCAAACTAACAACATTTTAAGTATTTTACATTAAATTAATTTACTCTGTCGATAATTCTTTTCCTCCTGTCCATAGCAGTCAGGCTCGAGACCTTGGATGGTCCTGACATAGTCATCACCTGCCCCAAGTAATATTGTCTTAATGACTCCACAAACCGGGGTTGGTTAGGGATGAAAATTATATCGTCAGGAAGAGAATTCCAAAGGAACCTATCCGTAATTTATTATTTAATTATGTGTAGTGTTGTAGTAATTAAGAAACGTGCCTTTTGAACACGATAAGAGTCGAATTTTGTGACTGTGATCGTCTCGCCCTGAGGATGACCACTGTAATGTGGCCGAAAAGTCGGCAATGTTTGTACATAGCCCAGTGACGTGGTCGAACCCTGAAGACCTAGAACTTGTTAGTGATAATGACGACCGTGGAAGCCTATCCATGAAGATGTTTGTTATCACAAAATGAAAAAAAAAACTTTTTTTAGAACTTATAACACTTTTGAATGATATTTAAGGTGTTCTTCGAAGAACATTTTAAATTGTTAACAATGTTGTTTGAACTTAGTTGATTCTTAGCTTCACACGAAATTTAAATCCTTATTTATTTACTTCATATTTTTCAGGTTCTTTTAGTAGTAAATGATATTTTCTGCCTTATCTATCCATCTTAGTTTTTTTGTCCATTTCAGATTTAAGAATTCCAATCTTAAGAAATGTTTCATCTTTTTAGTTGCAAGATTATTAGGATATGTATACTTTGTAATTCAAACAAATGGTACTTTGATATAGAAATTCAAATACACTTTTCGGAAACTCGGTATAAATGTACAATCAATATTTCATTTAATGATACGTAGTGGTAATAACAAAGTGATTTTACTAAAAAAATCGATCACAGCGTCAAAACATGTGGGGGAGTTGAGTATTTATGTTTATTCAATTGGATTGAAAACAAACATTAGTTCCAACCAACAGTAAACAAAATCACTGACTGACGAGCATTGTATTGATTGGTGAATATTTCATTGGATGTTACCGGGTCATTATAATAAGTTATTGTTGTTCCAGAAATTATATATTAATCATGGCTTAAAAGCAAACAAGGCCATTACTTGTTCTGTTTGCACAATTGAATTAAAAACAATTATTGTTCAAACAAACAACAGTCAAACAGTTTAATTGTCAATAAAATCATTCGACCGTTAACTCTCTATGCCTACAGAGTGTTGTTATGGTCTAATAAGTTTGTACAGAAATCGGTTATTAGGTTTAAATTATTAGAAAACTAAGTTTTTATTTATAAATATTAAAGTATATAACAAATTCACACTTATAATTTTTAGCACAGGGTACATCGGGGAAACCTGAGGATTAAATTCAAAATCATTTATTATTTATAAAATTGATATTACATTGCAGGGTTTTTTTAATCTTTCTAGCATATAGCTATTTGAGAGATCAACTAATTTTATCATAATGAAATATCTTTAATATTTAGATACTGTTTTCTTAAAGTAACTAAAAAAAATAAAAAATAAATAAATAAACAAATTAACAAATACCAAGGATAAATAGTTAAAGAAAACCAAAGAACATTTTTTATTCATTATAAGTCTTTTTTTTTCAAAAATGTATTTTTTTATATCAGTAATACTAATTTTTATTTTATTTTGGAGTTTATCTCAATTAATTGTTTGATTGCTTAAAACTTCCTTTTGGATCACGACTGGTAGTCCTAACTCCACATGAGCCTCAAAGCGTTAAATGTTAACACAATGGAAATAAACAAATAAATAATATAAATAACTGTATAAAACACATATACTATAAATCGGCATTTTGATTAAATACATTTTGAGAGTTACCAGGAACATGTATTTTGCCGAAGTATTACACTGATATTAAAATCAAACTAATAACCAAAACTCAACAAAAAAATCATAAAAAGTGCTCTCAAGGTATAATAATCGTAAGATTCAAATACAAATGAAAAATTCATAAGTTTGATTCAAATATAACCGGAAATAAACTATCATATGAATAGTTTAATAAATATAAAGATGAATTTCGTGCAGTAAAATGCTTTGCGATTCAAATGTTTTAAAAAAAAAAAACATAATTTACCTAATTTAATTTTATGTATAGAATTAAAGCATTTAGAAAGAAATTTTAACGAATGCCAACAGACATAGAGAAGAGTCTCTTTTTGTATATCTCTTATACAAATCATTCCATTGAAAAGATATGAAAGAAGAGACGGGAGGTACATTGTGTTGCTAAATAGGTCTGAAACAAATGTGGGGTCCAATTTAAACAACAATCACTAGCTAACTAAGGCATTCACTTGAATAACCAACAAAGCACATTTTGGGTTGTAATAACAGTTATTGTTCAACTTGCAAACTGGTGCGCTATAAGTTAACTTGGGACATTATTTAATTTTTCTACATACGTATGATTTATATGTTTTCTAAATGTAAGTTTAAAATTAACTAAAGCTCCCTTTATGAATGATTGGTAATTGGTTAAAGAAAAAAACATTCTATGAATATTAAAACCTTTAAAATAAAAATTAAATATTTGTTATTGATTGAAAAAAAATAAAAAAAAATAAAAAAAAACTTGATATTGTTATATGGTCTGAGTAGTCTTGTCGTGAACTTATATAGCATTACTATAAGATTGAATATTTTCGATAACCTCATAGCCAGGGTAGTCTAGGAGCTTACCGATAAACTGGAATCTGATCCACTTCACATTAGTCTGATGCTCGGCTGACTCACTTATCTCTCTCAAAGGCCATCACCTAATTACGGTAACAAAGTTGCACATGTATATTTTGATTGTTTTACAGTAAAATTGTCACCACATATTACTGTTACGTCGGTCGTACACCCACCTAGGGTGGTTAAAATACAATTCACGCAACCCATTATAAGGGGACGATTTTTATTTATCTTCTATCACTATTGGTTGAAGCCATTTTACTATGAATTTGTACAAGAGTTATAAGTGATTGCTGTTGTCTTGTGCTGAAAAAAAATTATATTCCTGACTCTATGATTACATATTTCTATTATTCAAAAATATAAGCGACAATGAAACCAGGTTAAAAATAGGCATTTTCGTAAAATTTAAAATACCTGAGTTATTTATAGGTTGACGCATTTGTATATTTTAGCTGTGAGTTTTGTTCCTGCGTAAAGAAGATATAAATTTCTGTTTCACTGAAAAAAAAACAAAAAAAAAAAAACTATTAGATTCATTTCCGTAGACTCCAAACTCTTCTACGGAAATGAATCTAAGGAGAATAATAGTAATATGCTAGTCACAGGTAACAATGTAAAGTTCTAAATAATTATTAATAATTTGCAATCCAGTACATTATGAAATATTTTATTATGGATTAAAATTTTAAAACGTAATTGATTAATATATGTTAGAAACTAATAAAGAAACTAATTGGCTAATTCATTATAGCTTTAATTGTAATTTATTTAATACTGACAGTGGGAATGTAAGTTTTTTATAAGCTAATATTAGAAGTATTCGAAATAAATTTTGTGTGTTTGAAGCAATGGTAAATTCTATTAAAGATGAAATAACAATTATTGTTCTAGCCGAGGTTTGGATTAATACAGAAGAAGTAGGATTATATAGGTTACCAGGTTACAACATTTACAGCGGGTGTAATGACAGATATGCGTCTGGAGGAGTTATTGTATATACTGTATAGATTCTAGTATTAGAGTTAAGGTGAATTATTGTATAATGAATAGAGCAGATTGTGTGTTGTGTACTAGTTTTGCGTAATAGTGTTATGTACTAGTGTTGCGTACTAGTGTTGTGTACTGGTTTTGCGTAATAGTGTTGTGTACTAGTGTTGTGTACTAGTGTTGCGTACTACTGTTGTGTACTAGTGTTGTGTACTAGTGTTGCGTACTAGTGTTGTGTACTACTGTTGTGTAGTAGTGTTGCGTACTAGTGTTGTGTAATAGTGTTATGTACTAGTGTTGCGTACTAGTGTTGCGTAGTAGTGTCCTGTACTAGTTTTGCGTACTAGAGTTGCTTACTAGTGTTGTGTAATAGTGTTATGTACTAGTGTTATGTACTAGTGTTGTGTAATAGTGTTGCGTACTAGTGTTGCGTACTAGTGTTGCGTAATAGTGTTGCGTATTTGTGTTGTGTTATTGTGTTATGTACTAGTGTTGTGTAATAGTGTTGCGTACTAGTGTTGCGTACTAGTGTTGTATGTTGTATTTCTCGCAACTTCAAATCAACTTCTCGAATGGTTCACTAAAAATAAATTATATCTAAATCTCTCAAAAACAGAACTCATAGAATTTCAATCTCAGACAACACAGAATATTCCCAGTAACTTTCTTCTCAGTAACAATCCTTTAAATAACGTCCTAAACACAAGATTTTTAGGGGTCCATATTGATTTTAGTCTAAAGTGGAACACTCACATAAATTATCTGGTAAAACAGCTTAATTCTACAATATTTGCCCTGAGGTGCCTCTCGTCATTTGCCTCCCAAGAAACTCTCAGGCTGGGCTACGTTGGATTGTTTGAGTCCAGAGTGTGCTATGGAATAATTTTCTGGGGATTTTGTAGTGCATCCACTTTTGAAAGAGTTTTCCGTCTCCAAAAGAGGGCTCTGAGAGTTGTCTGGGGATTGCAACAGTCGCAGAGCTGTAGGGATGTCTTCCGATCAAGTGGTACTCTCACCTTAACTTGCCTTCTAATTTATCATTCAGCAGTTTTTATTTTTAAAAATAAGAATGAATTTCCTGTCTTAGAACACTGTTATAACACAAGACACAAAAATAATCTGGTAATCAATAAATTTAGATTGTCGTTGTTCAAAAACTCACTATTTTACTTAGGACCAAAAATATTCAATTCTCTTCCACATCATATAAAAACCCAAAATAGCTTAAAATCATTTAAAACTATTTTAAAAGACTACTTGATCGGGAGAGCTTTTTATAGCCTTCAAGAGGCTCTCGAGGGGGCCCCATTTTGAGGCATGCAGATCGAAATGTCAAATGGTAATTGATGTACATAGATTTTTATTTTTATTTTAATCATTATTGTGATTTACACTTTACTTTAACTATTTTAAATTTGTTGTTTATATTATGTATTTACTGACTTGCACAGAAAACTGTATAATGTTCGATTGTGTAAATAAAGAAATTGAATTAAATTGAATTGAATTGAATTGTGAACTAGTTTTGCGTACTAGTGTTGCGTACTAGTGTTGTGTAATAGTGTTATGTACTAGTGTTGTGTAATAGTGTTATGTATTAGTGTTGTGTAATAGTGTTGCGTACTAGTGTTGTGTAATAGTGTTATGTACTAGTGTTGTGTAATAGTGTTATATACTAGTGTTGCGTACTAGTGTTGCGTACTAGTGTTGCGTACTAGTGTTGTGTACTAGTTTTGCGTACTAGTGTTGCGTACTAGTTTTGTGTACTAGTGTTGCGTGCTAGTGTTGTGTACTAGTGTTGAGTACTATTTTTGCGTAATAGTGTTGTGTACTAATTTTGCGTAATAGTGTTGTGTACTAGTGCTGTGTACTAGTGTTGTGTACTAGTTTTGCGTAATAGTGTTGTGTACTAATGTTGTGTACTAGTTTTGCGTACTAGTGTTGCGTACTAGTGTTGCGTACTAGTTTTGTGTACTAGTGTTGCGTACTAGTGTTGTGTACTAGTGTTGAGTACTATTTTTGCGTAATAGTGTTGTGTACTAATTTTGCGTAATAGTGTTGTGTACTAGTGCTGTGTACTAGTGTTGTGTACTAGTTTTGCGTAATAGTGTTGTGTACTAGTGTTGCGTACTAGTGTTGTGTACTAGTTTTGCGTATTAGTGTTGTGTACTAGTGTTGTGTACTAGTTTTGCGTAATAGTGTTGTGTACTAGTGTTGCGTACTAGTTTTGTGTACTAGTGTTGCGTACTAGTGTAGAATAATTTGGCCTCTTAAGGGTTGATTATTGCATAATATTTAATGAATACTAATATATAAAACTTCCTTCATTAACCTTTACAAGTTACTCAAATTTATAGGTTTCAGTATTATTATTAATGAAACCTCTTTCATATTTGTTTTTTGAGAAATTGTACGTTAATATATCCAAAGATTTTTAAATTTAAAACATTATTAAATATTTTATTTAATTCATAATGTTTCTAAATTGAAAAAGCTAATACCTTATCTCTTACACATAAAAGGGGATTGTAACGATAAATGTACAGTTATCATGAGTAAGGAAAATTATTGGTAAAAGGCTAAAACTGTTTTTACTGGACGAATGTCGTAAAAGTGGAAGAGCAGAGGTTATATTCTTGTGTGTGACTGTTTACAGACACGTAATGTTTCAACACGTAAATTGTGTAAATAAATCTTGTTTTACAACCAATCCTTAAATTCTGCCAAAGTACTAATTCACCAACATTATATATGAAAATATAACTAAGAAATAATTTTATGCACTCGTATATATATATATATATATATATATATATATATATATATATATATATATATATATATATATATATAAGATCTAGTATCTTACAGCAAATAAAAAAAAAAAAAAAAATATTTTGTTGTTGATCTATAGGTACCATTGTCGCTTGTTTTCTAAAACTAAGACAAATCTTGACACATTTCTTCTCGAAGAAGATTATCTAACAACCTGTTTATGGAAGCGCATATTATTTAATAATTCATTTGATGACATTAACTATGATTAAAACGTTTTAAGTGAGAAATACAGTCGGTTCTGGTGGCGCAGTGCTGTAACCCAGCTACTTGGGGGACAAATTATTGAGGAGATTGTACTCGATAGGTTCTATCCTCTTAATACCGAGACGGCGTCCCCTCAATGGTTACTTTCGACGTGGACACTACTAGTGAAGTCTGGGGTGTCCGTGTTGGATGGCAGTCAAGATTCAGATGTTGTGTAGGGAAAAGTTATTTACATATTTTTTTAGTGATACGATATTTATAAATAGAAGATGGTATAAATACGTTTTAGTATTGATTATTTATTATTTTATACCTTTGCTATGTTACTTAATGTATTGGTAAGTGACAGATTGAAAAGTATAGTTGAATATAAATATGTATTCAATTAAGAAATGGTTAAGTGTGTTATAATAGCCTGACTGTCTTATAAAAACACCAATTTGAATTAATACGCGTTATTCTAATTAAAATTCTAAATTCAACTATAAAGACTTGTATAGTGCCATTTTGGATTATGAAATTATTACAAAGAATAATATTAGATATAACAAGCTAAACACTTATTATTTCCACATTATTGTTTATTTATAAAATGTCCCGCGGTTTGATCTCAGAGCGTTCTTACAGCAAATGCTGAAACTACGAGAAGTTTGGAAATGCAACAGCCAATGGTGTGACAATGTAAGTCAGCCGCAAACCTAGCAATGCCTTTACATTTTGCATTGTTGTCACGTTTTAGCACCTATTTTATCAACCTAAGTAGTGTGTTATTTGTGAAATCGAATTTAAATAAAAATACCTAGATTAAGGATTTTTTAATTGTTTAGTTTTTCTCGTATATTTTGTTTCATATTGATTACAATTTGTTCTTATAGCGTGTTGTTAAAAGAACAAATTATAAACGAGAAAAAATAATTGTATTATTGTTCTATAGTATTATTGTTTTAACTAATTAAAAAATGCCCCATCAAGTAATTATTGTCTACCTTGTTGCATCATCGAAATGCAGACAAGTGCGTTAATTGCAAGTCGGGACATGTATTAAATGAAGTATAATAATGTATTTTACATGGAATAGTAGATTTAAAGGTATTTAGACGAGTGCATATTATTATTAAACAAATGTAAATATATGTTTAAAATTGAAACATAAAAACTTTATTTGGTCACCTTATGTTAAATATTTAGGCTGTCATAAATGGTAACATTTTTTTTGAAAATTCCATAAAACTTCATATTTACTTAAGAAGCTACAAACATTAACAATGATTAACTGAATGAGCAAACGATTGAAGCAGTAGTGAAAACTATTATTTGTACCATAAAACTGGAGAAAAATTATTTTTCTACATAAGTATACGAATATGAGTGATCTATTAGGTAAAAATGCATGGATATCTGTATAAAAATAACTATATAGATGGATAACTTTATTTGAATTTTACTAGAATATAGCATGTAAACCATTAGACTTTTAAAATGTTTAAATTGGAGTGTATTAAAATGTAAACAGGTGTAATGTAATTAGTTTATTCCTTAGGTTGCGTGTTTGTTAGTACCACTGTACGTGTATGGGTGGGCGGGTGGGTCAGTACCACTGTACGTGTATGGGTGGGCGGGTGGGTCAGTACCACTGTACGTGTATGGGTAGGCGGGTGGGTCAGTACCACTGTACGTGTATGGGTAGGTGGGTGGGTCAGTACCACTGTACGTGTATGAGTGGGCGGGTGGGTCAGTACCACTGTACGTGTATGGGCGGGCGGGTGGGTCAGTACCACTGTACGTGTATGTGGGGGCGGGTGGGTCAGTACCACTGTACGTGTATGGGTGGGCGGGTGGGTCAGTACCACTGTACGTGTATGGGTAGGCGGGTGGGTCAGTACCACTGTACGTGTATGAGTGGGCGGGTGGGTCAGTACCACTGTACGTGTATGGGTGGGCGGGTGGGTCAGTACCACTGTACGTGTATGGGTGGGCGGGTGGGTCAGTACCACTGTACATGTACGAGTGGGCGGGTGGGTCAGTTCCACTGTACATGTATGAGTGGGTGGGTGGGTCAGTACCACTGTACGTGTATGGGTGGGCGGGTGGGTCAGTACCACTGTAAGTGTATGGGTAGGCGGGTGGGTCAGTACCACTGTACGTGTATGAGTGGGCGGGTGGGTCAGTACCACTGTACGTGTATGGGTAGGTGGGTGGGTCAGTACCACTGTACGTGTATGGGTGGGTGGGTGGGTCAGTACCACTGTACGTGTATGGGTAGGCGGGTGGGTCAGTACCACTGTACGTGTATGGGTAGGCGGGTGGGTCAGTACTACTGTACATGTATGAGTGGGTGAGTGGGTTGCCTGTCCTTCTGATTAAGCCATTTTATTCTTTTGTCTTACACATATAATTTTTATGTAAAGTAAAATAATATAGGGCCAAAAGACAAAAAGTCAATGCCTTATTTTCCCAGGTGAAGTTAGAAGCCCCTCTCAAAAACTCAACCAGGGAACCAGTGATTGTGCTGGCTGGCTGTTTGTCCTTACTGGTTGGTCATCCTTCCATAGAACAACCACGATTGATGTCTCTTGACACTGTGTCTTATGATAACGTCAAACCCTCCAGTCAAAGCCACTGGAAGGAGAAGGGCTCACCTACAACCTAAAATTAAACATTAAATATTTCATCTACAATCAACAACAACGAAATTTTAATTTTTAAAATATATCTTTTTTTGAATAAAGACTACTGATAATACACGTGAGACTGACAAGTGCACAGTAATATATTATGGGTGAGTGGGTGGGTCAATACCACGTACTTGTATGGGTGGGTAAGATGGCCATACTATCATACTAACACGTCTTTACACTTTTTACTATCGTTCTTGGTTGCCTTTACTGGATAAGTGAATGTGATAAATTACCGAGAAGTAAAATTGTGTTTTATCAAAAAATAGATTAGATTTGAGATATTTTTGCAAGGAATTTTATAACGTTCAGGTAAATTGCTTAATTTTTTAAATAATTATCAGATAAATAATTATTGTAATTACTTTTACCTTCTTATTTTAATTTGATATTGATTTTCACAGAATCAGACAACTTGTAAAATTATTTATGCATTCAATAAGACAAATGAAAATTTCTATTCAAAATAATAAATAAATTAAATAAGTAATCTTAGGTCCATCTCAGTAAATTGAATAATCCTTATTTTCATGATAATCATTATCTTTATTGAATTTTTAATTTATATATATATTTAAATTTCGCATGCTTATCATAGTGTTATTGTTACACTTGAACGGTCAACTTAAACTTAATAGATTTTATTTATGATGTTATTTTAAGTGTAGTTTTTATTACTGTTTGTTAATGCTTAACAGTTTTACTGTTTTATTTAATTGCCGTTTGATTTTTTCAGATAAGATAATAGATGTTAGATAGTTAAAATTTAAATTTTTTATTCTCAATATTGATTCATGGTGAAGGTGTACAAGGTTTAGTATGTTTATCGTATTTTTCAGTTGCAATGTAATTAAAAAGATTCTGTTTTGTACTATAAATAAATACATAAAGAATTATATAGGTCTGCTTTGATGTTGTTTGCAGGTTTGCCATCCACCATCCCGAGAATCGAATCTGGAACTGACAATTAATTGCACGGGTGGCACGGCTTTGATTAGCAATGGTTTAGCCTACAACACTGAACGCCTGTTTACAGTGAGCTGCAAAACAGAGACAGTATCTGAATTGCATACTTGAAATACTGAAGACGTTCTACTTATCACTCTCTAAATGTGTTTTCTACCATAGTTTATTTCTGTTCATAAACAGGGTGCCCCGTAAGTATTCAGCCAAACCTCTAGAGGTCATTACGTGGGTTAAAACTAACAAAACATATCATGTGCACAAATTGTCTATCTTCTTTTTTATATAATTTTTAAACAAACTTTTTAAGTTATTTGAACTAACTGAATGAGAATGGGTATGTATGTATGTTGATCATGACAGTATTCATATTTAAGTTTATTTTTTTTTACAATACCCCTTTTCAATTGGTGGTCCTTTAACATTTTTAAAGTTAAGGATCTTAATAACCTAAAATCTTATTAAAAACTAGATAGTAAAAAAGAGTTGAATCATCTATTTAAAAAAATAATAGTATTAACAGTTTTAAGTTCGACCAACAGTTAACTGAACTGTGCAAATGTTTTATAATAACAACAACAGAATTCTTCAGTCAGTATTTTTTTTTTATTTGATAAACATTTAAATTTCTCGGCTAGTTGTTTCATCATAAAACATTTTACACCTTTATTTGTAGTAATAAATTATTTAGCTATTTTGTAACGTACTTGTTTTTAGTAAAATTTTAGATGATTAAGCTATGTAGCTTAAAACAATTTAAATGGCCGCTAATTTGAAAAGGATTATTGTACAAAATAATAAATTTATTGGTTTATTATATACTGTAGAGGTCAACATTCTTATAAATTTTTAAATAAGTTCAGAGATATTGAGCTTTTTGTAAAAATCATATAAAGACAGACAGACAGATGGATGACGGTGTGAGAAACGTTTTGAGAAAAACTAAAGGACCTATAGCTTTAAGTGGAATCCTAACCACGCAGTATTGGTCCGATTTTCAGTTAACTGACAAGCCTGACTCTCAGTTATCTTCCCTACGCATCGGTTGAACCTTGACTACACCACCCGACATGGACACCGTAGGCTTATCTAGTAGTGTCTACTCCAATGGCAACCATTTAGTGGACGCCCTGTTGGGACTAAGAGGACCAAGCATAGAACCGGTTGCCTACAATCTCCTCACCACTTTGTCCCCAAGTAGTTGGGTTACAGCACTGCACCTATAGTGCCGACTAGTTTAACAAGACTAAGCACTTTAAATGTTGTTACCTTTTACCATAAAGGTTTGATAAACTTTTAATTATTTGGTATTTTGTAGTATTAAAATAAAATAATTATTAATTATAAGTTCGTGAATATAATAAAGGAAATAATAATGAAAAATATAACAGTGAAGTTTTATTTTTTAACAACTAGTTTTCACTTTATTTAACTACTTGATATAGCACAGTAAAAGACATCTAAACCACTAGTGCATCAAAACTAACCGTATTAAATATTTCCTAAATGTCTAATTGTTTTTTGCCGGTGTGATGGCTCAGTTACTAGGTCTTCGGACTGCGGAGGGCATTGTCTGAGGTTCGAATCCCCACTCAGTCAGCGGTTGGTACTTCACTCGTTGAATTAAGTTCACGCACAGACCTAAAGGCCCATACGAACTGGCGGGTGAAGTTAAAAAAAATCATCCCTAAAGATTTAGTATTCCATACTGTAATCGTATGTAATCGATTTATTGGCTTTTGTAATCGTAAGATTCTAGGTAAAAATGTATGGAATTAATTATTCGGTGAATTTTCTCTTAGTTGTTTTCCGAATTAATATTGTGCTCATGTTAAACAAAACATACAGCATAATTTTTTAAACCGTGAATATCTGTTACAATGTATTTCATATTGAACGTGTTTTATTTTTTATTTAATTTACTTTTTGAGAAATGAAGCTGTAAAAATGTACAACTTATAATAATGTAATATTCAATTTAAAATGTATAGTAAATTAAACCTTTATACATTTTTTTAAAATTATTTCACAAATAATATGCCTGTACATGTTAGAAGAGGACATAGGGCAGGGGAGTGTATTTGATGACAATATAAATATTTACAGTACTTAGGGTATAGCTAACAAATATTACAAGCAATATTGACCGTTATTAAATTTTTGTAAAGAAAGAGTTATGCAAAGAAGACACCAAATATAAACTTTGCGTGATAACTTACAGCCAGGCACGCGCGGTCTGTCTATTTGTCTGTTTGGATGGAAGGGTATTAGTGAATATATTATATGGAAATAAACATTGTTCAACTTTATTCCTGTTATATAGATTGGACCTATCTATAATAGCACTATGGCATACTTATAATTTAACATAAGCATAATAAAACAATTATTAATACATACATAGAGACGTAATTAAGTAAATAGAGACGTGATTGTGTTTGTTGCCTGAAGTCAGGGAAAATGTAATCAATGATAGTGTTCATTAATTTAAACTAAATAGGTGCAATACTGATATTTATAGAGAATAAGTTGCTTCAACGAGACATTTAAAACGCTGAACTTATTTCATATTTCACTAAACACCTTTTACAAGTGAACTAACATAATTATTCAAGATTGCCTTTCAGTTATGTTACATTATTTAATGAATTAAAAAATCTTATTTGTCTTGTGTGCAGTAAAATAAAAATAAAAAATTATACTATAGTTAAAAAAATAGCTATATTCTTATGAACAATACAACTGATTATTAATAAAACTCCTATACCAAACTTTATTTTTTACAATATTATAGATATAAACAAGATAAGAAGATCAATGTAAGACATTATTCAAATACGAAGAATTTCTCATCTTTATTGAAAGATGTTATGAACGGGTTTACATATTAATTTACCATATTATAGAGAGTTTTGCTAAATAATAAACTAAATACTTTTGTCATGTTTCCTTAGAACTTTAAATATATTTAAATAATCCAAAATTGAAAAATGTGCACCTTTGAAATCTCAATTGTTTTTAGTTTAACATTTTATTAATAACTTTTTATTTTCTTTAACCACTGGTTTCAATGAACCTTCAGGCCTGTACGTGGACTTTATTAAAATTTTGAGGAACCACTCGGTTTAGTTTAGGAATGTAGTACTCGAGATCCTGATACAGAAATACTCGTAATATAGTGTACCAAGTGGTGTGAGCTGTGCGGCTGCTTATTAAATGTAAACATACTAATATCCTTTAAAAGAAAGTAAAAATTATGCATAGAAACAAATATTCACGAAGTAATATTTGTTTGTATAGTGATCCAGACGTTTTTATAGCTATCCAGATGTTTTTATAGCTATCAAGATGGTTTTATAGCTATCCAGACGTTGTATAGCTATCCAAACGTTTTTATATCCATCCAAAGGTTTTTTATAGTCATCCAGACAATTTTATAGCCATCCAGACGTTTTTATAGCTATCCAGATGTTTTTATAGCTATAAAGATGGTTTTATAGCTATCCAAACGTTTTTATATCCATCCAAAGGTTTTTTATAGTCATCCAGACAATTTTATAGCTATCCAGACGTTTTTATAGCTATCCAGATGTTTTTATAGCTATCAAGATGGTTTTATAGCTATCCAGACGTTGTATAGCTATCCAAACGTTTTTATATCCATCCAAAGGTTTTTTATAGTCATCCAGACAATTTTATAGCTATCCAGACGTTTTTATAGCTATCCAGATGTTTTTATAGCTATCAATATGGTTTTATAGCTATCCAGACGTTGTATAGCTATCCAAACGTTTTTATATCCATCCAAAGGTTTTTTATAGTCATCCAGACAATTTTATAGCTATCCAGACGTTTTTATAGCTATCCAGATGTTTTAACAGCTATCCAGACGGTTTTATAGCTATCCAGACGTTTTTATAGTTAATCCAGACGTTTTTATAGTCATCCAGACGTTTTTATAGCTATCCAGACGTTTTTATAGCTATCCAGACGTTTTTATAGTTTTATCAGACGTTTTTATAGCTATCCAGACATTTTTCTAGTCATCCAGACGTTTTTACAGTTATCATACGTTTTCATAGCAATCCAGGCGTTTTTATAGTTATTCCAGATGGTTTTATATTCATCCAGACGTTTTTATAGCTATCCAGACGTTTTTATAGCTATCCAGACGTTTTTATAGTTTTATCAGACGTTTTTATAGCAATCCAGGCGTTTTTATAGTTATTCCGGACGGTTTTATAGTCATCCAGACGTTTTTATAGTCATCCAAACGTTTTTATACTGATCCTTACGTTTTTATAGCAATCCAGGCGTTTTTATAGTTATTCCAGATGGTTTTATATTCATCCAGACGTTTTTATAGCTATCCAGACGGTTTTATAGCTATCCAGACATTTTTCTAGTCATCCAGACGTTTTTACAGTTATCATACGTTTTCATAGCAATCCAGGCGTTTTTATAGTTATTCCAGATGGTTTTATATTCATCCAGACGTTTTTATAGCTATCCAGACGTTTTTATAGCTATCCAGACGTTTTTATAGTTTTATCAGACGTTTTTATAGCTATCCAGACATTTTTCTAGTCATCCAGACGTTTTTACAGTTATCATACGTTTTCATAGCAATCCAGGCGTTTTTATAGTTATTCCAGACGGTTTTATAGTCATCCAGACGTTTTTATACTGATCCTTACGTTTTTATAGTTTTAATAACTTCAAATTGGACTTTTTACACTAAAAATGTTTCTATATCTAAATATTACTGGCTGGTTACACTTTCCCACACTTCATATTATAGCGAAATTTCTCAAATGCAATATTTTGAGTAGTTTTCTAGTGTAGTTTCTAGAGATTCTATAAAATATAATTACTGTGCTCTCATCAATGTAAAACATTATACAATGATGTTGTTAATACGTAACAATTTAAAGTACATGTAAGAAGAAGTAAATTATGAAATTGAAATTAATAATAAATTCAGACTTCATATGGATATAATTGTTAAAAATTGGAGTCTGTTGATTGATATGAAAATTAAATGAATTAAAAACCCTTTTGGTGACAACGGATCAGTTGATTGATTAACGCAGGTAGCCAGCTGCCAATCGGTATTATTGTCCATTCCAATAATCCCAGGTTGTTAGCATTTAACAATGTACAATACCATTGTTAGTGTTAAACTTGACAGTCTCTAAGCCCTTCATCCCGTTGATCCGATTTATTTAGGGCTAATACTGAAATACTTTTAAATAAGTCACAATCTTATAAATATTATAATATAATAATTATTGGGTTATATACGTTTTAGTTATAAATGTATTATCTGTTGTAAAAAAAGAGGAGTGTAAACCTTTGATGTTTACTTAAATACAACACTTGATTGTTCAAGATTCCCTCATAATTATAAACATTTATAATAACATTTTAATATTAATAATAATAAAAAAAGATTAGCAGTATGAATGAGAAAGAGGTTTTATTACAACAGGAAATACGGCACAGGAAGTGGAGTAGAAACAATTTGAGTAGGACATCCTGAGAGTGTTAACTCAGAAAGCAAGGGATCGGATGTAAAGGAAGCAGAGTTAGCACTGTATACATGATAATCAGAATAAAACATTTTTAGACTCACCAAAAATTAGGCCGATGAATGCTGATGCGGCAGAGAATAAGCAGAAACCCCGTGAAGGAGTTGATCCCTCCCATCACGATAACGGGCCTATAGGGTGATCGGTAATAGGACCACCGATAGTAATTAGTATTTCCGAAATTGGAGGCGTGTCCAGTGAATGGCAGGGGAGATGAGATACTAGGGAAAGAGTTGGGAAAGAAAAGGGAGTCAGAGAAAAGATCTAAAAGTGATAGGACTTCGGGAAATAGACCAATAAGGAGGGCCAGCACCTGGAGGTCCAACTACCTAGGCTTCGTCAACCCACCCTGCAGAGCAAACATGGGACGAGCTAGGAGGAGGACTTGGAGCCACGGTCCAACCTCTTGCGATATCGACCAACCTGAACCTGAGGGACGACTGGACTCGCAGCCTATCCTGAGTGCCAGAGAATCCACCTCAAGGGACTGCAAGTGACTCCACCCACCCCCAAGGGACTGCAAGCGACTCCAGACCCAACCAGCTCACCTGACCCTGAGGGACAAGCGGACGCCGAATCCACTACGGCCCGTGGACTCCCCATACCTGCAGGAGACATAGAATTCAGTGGTATGTTAAAATTTGTTGAACACCTCCAGGGTTTAAGGGAAACAAAAATATACAATTTGTAGATGAAAGGAAATTTTGTAAGGGCATTCAATTTTACCTACACCAAAAAAGCTGACAGGCTGTACATTACCCATATAAGAAGCTAATAATAATCGCAGCTTAATAATAAATATAATTCACTGATTGAGGGAATTGAGTCTGGTATAAGTTAATGTGTTGAGATTGTTAATTTGAATTGTAAATATATAAATACGTCAATCTATGTAATCGATCGTAGTTCGTATAAGTGGTTGTTTTGAGTTGATATAGATATATAGTAAATAAATAAATATTGCTTTGAATATATAAACCATAAATGTTGGAAAATTCTTGGCAAGAATAAAGTATAGCAACTTATCTCTTGAAAGATATTTGTACAATAATATAACTTAAATTGTTCGGTAAATTGATAAGGTCGTAATAGTTGGTAAGGTATATTATTGTTTGATTGTTAATTTTGATTGGAAATAATTGATTAATTATTTCTTGAGTATAACTTGTTATTGAATATATAATTTTCACTTGTTAGTACAGACGTTTTGCATATATAATACTCGTTTAGTTTGATTCTTAATGTGAGGTTTGTATAATTATTTTAAGGCTTGTTATTTAATAGTATAGGATGTTGTTGTCGCTTGTTGTAAATAATATTTATTGATTTACCGGACTGTATATTGAAGCCAATGTTAAAGGTAATTTGATTGAAAAATTCTAAAACGAATAATTTGTGTTGTCAATTATTGGATGAGAAGAGTATATCATAGGTGGTGTAAAATAGGATAAGATAATTGTAATATTTTAGATATGACTGTCAAGATAATATGCTGTGAAAATAAATTTGTGTTGTACTTTCATCAGTGTCAATAGTTATTCCAGGTCCTGGTCCTGGTTACCTACACTAGCTAAGCGAGTCATTAAGGTTAAATGATATTTCATAACTTGTAGAATAATCTTTTGTGATTTAACATCTATTAAACACTTTAAGTTTTGGAGGAAGTAAAGGTTTTACTTGGTGTAGAAAGTTTTACACTGTATTAAGATAAATTACAAGGATAAAGTGAAATAAATGAAAATAAACAAATTACAATGAATTCACAATTTAGCATGTTTCACATGGTAAGGGTTTGCCTTGAAGTATTTGTATTTTACGTTAATTTAGTTTATATCACATACATTTAATCATTCCACTTACAGCAAATTAGGCTCTTAAATAATTTCCACAGCATCTTAAAGAAACCATACAGAGAAAGTTGAGAGCTTGATTACCTGAAGTTCACTTACAAAACACCATTAAATGAAATCTAATTTCTAACACGATAAAAAAATTATGAAAAACCGAGTAAGCCCAAACAATTTCTGATAGGTCATTGCATATTGAATACCTCCATTAGCTTTGCATAACCTTTCCACAATTCAGGCAGTCCCCCTGTATTCGACAAAAATAGGAGCACCAAAAAGAATCCAGATGTAATTTTAAAACTTATATTAAACTTGTAATTTTAAAATTGTAGCAAACAACACACATGTCTTAAATAAACCATGACTTTAATATCACTGAGTGAGATAATATAAATTCTGTGGATATAAAAATCTACTACTATATTTTCTGAATGCCTTTATAGTTAACAAGTTAATACCATTAGAAAAGCAGTCTTATTGTAACTTGTATTCTTTAAAAGTAAAAATTAAATATACTATTTGGTGTTTTGTAACATTTTTTAGCTTTGTATAACTAATTGAGATGTATAAAACAATTCACTTTATGTATGTCGCTTTATGGAAATGGATATTAAATCAATATATTATAATTAATATCTTGACGTATTTGATAGTTAATTGGCGAAACATTAATTAAGTATTTATATTTTTTATAAACCCTCTCATGACTTATGTAATTTTTACAATAAAAATTTTCGTGAATTCACTTTACATAATCGAATATTGGATCGGAAATCGGTTAATTCATGGCATTTTACTATGTGGAAATATACATTCTCATGTATTTCTTTAGTAGTTATGTACATATGTTACTATATCTTAATTCGCTAATTAACCTGGTTAACCATGTTAATTAGAAAACGTTACGTGGAATGTACTGCAGTATACTTAAATTTATGTCATAGTAATATACCTTATGCCATCATTAAAGACACGACTAAAGTTACGACTGTGAAAGGCATTTACAGTAGTATAATTAATGTCTCTCTTCGTGCTTTATGGGTTGAGGTCACGTGATCACTTAAATCGTGTCCAGGTGTCCTCGACTTGACCTTGACCTTATTGTTGTAGTTACAGTGAAATAAACTTACTCTGCCATCCTGTTTGGGACTGAAATTTACGTTTATTTTTTTTAACTACTATACTACATAGAAAAGTATATTTATTTATTTTTAAACCTTTTAAAATTTTTTCGTTTGGGTTAAAAAAATATAAAAATTGTAATTGGTCGCTAAAATTTTTCGTAATAGAATAATATTCCCTGTTTTATATTTTAATTATAGATTTGACTGTAATGATTTATTAAATATATATTATTCTTTTGTACACCATTCGTAGAGATATGGGCGAATATGAGGGGTGAATTAGTGTGATAAGTGTAGATGAAGGAGTGTAGTCATTGTTACTAACTAAGGTCGACTGTTCCTCAGAAAGAGATATTTATTAATAGCCCAATAGCCAGGGCAACTAAGGGACCTACAGATTTACTTTTATTGGTCTGAATTTCAGCTAACTGAAAAGTCTGACACTCAGTTCTCTTCCCTACACAACATCTTAACCTTGACTACCACCCAACTTGGACACCCCAGACTTCTCCAGTGGTGTCCACGTCAATCGCAACCATAGGAATCGTGCCATGTTAGTATTTAGAGGACTTAATTCTTGAAAACATTGAATGGTATAAACGAAAATTAGTTTTAATAACACCACTCTATGACTGATGCAGTAATAACATCACTCCATGACTGATGCAATAATAACATCACTCTATAACTGACGCACTAATAACATCACTCTATAACTGATTCAGTAATAACATCACTCTATGACTGATGCAGTAATAACATCACTCTATGACTGATGCAGTAATAACATAACTCTATGACTGATGCAGTAATAACATCACTCTATGACTGATGCAGTAATAGCATAACTCTATGACTGATGCAGTAATAACACAACTCTATGACTGATGCAGTAATAACATCACTCTATGACTGATGCAGTAATAACATCACTATGACTGACGCAGTAATAACATCACTCTATGACTGACGCAGTAATAACATAACTCTATGACTGATGCAGTAATAATATAACTATGACTGATGCAGTAATAACATCACTCAATGACTGATGCAGTAATAACATCACTCTATGACTGATGCAGTTATAACATAACTCTATGACTGACGCAGTAAAATATCACTCTATGACTGATGCAGTAATAACATCACTCTATGACTGACTCACTAATAACATCACTCTGTGACTGATGCAGTAATAATATCACTCTATGAATGATGCAGTAATAACATCTCTCTATGACTGATGAAGTAATAACATCACTCTAAGACTGACGAAGTAATAACATCACTCTATGACTGATTCAGTAATAACATAACTCTATGACTGATGCAGTAATAACATAACTCTATGATTGATGCAGTAATAACATCACTCTATGACTGATGCAGTAATAACATCACTCTATGACTGATGCAGTAATAACATAACTCTATGACTGATGCAGTAATAACATCACTCTATGTTTGATGCAGTAATAACATCACTCTATGACTGATGCAGTAATAACATCACTATATGACTGATGCAGTAATAACATCACTCTAACATCACTCTATGACTGACGCATTAATAACATCACTCTATGACTGATGCAGTAATAACATCACTCTATGATTGATGCAGTAATAACATCACTCTATGACTGACGCAGTAATAACATCACTCTATGACTGACGCAGTAATAACATCACTCTGTGACTAACGCAGTAATAACATCACTCTATGACTGATGCAGTAATAACATCACTCTATGACTGATGCAGTAATAACATCACTCTATGACTGATGCAGTAATACCATCACTCTATGACTGATGCAGTAATAACATCACTCTATGACTGATGCAGTAATCAAGAATCTCTCAGCCTTCTATATTGGTAGTAGTTGATTTAGATAAATAACTTTTTGGAAACATAAACTAAATTATTTTATATATAAACATAGATTTTTAAATAAAGAAAAGAATGAGTATAAAAGTACCAACAAATCAATATTTAGTATTTGATAACCCATTAAACATTTAAGGATACTATCCCATGTATCAAAAGAAACCTGATACATAATATACCAGCGGTATATATCTTTTCTTTTAGTTATGGTCTGTCAGGATGAAGTTAAAAAAGTGTGTATTTTAAATTAATTAAGTGATAAAAGTTTTTAGGATGAATTCAAAACCCAGTACTCAATAATTTTTTTCTTTTATATTCATTTTGGAAATTAGTTTTGATTGTAATTTAGATGTTATTACATTAGTAGTGTTTTAAGATGAATCTGGAATATTTTACTACTGTTATGAAATATATAGTCTTATGTTTTAAACCCAGAGATGCCATTATTATTTATAGACAACAGTATTATTTAGCCAACATAGTTTGAGACCCACACAAAGGGGGGTTGGCAATGTAAAGGGTTATGTAACATTAACTGAGGGATGTTGTATGGAAAGGCCATTGTTGGTGCTCACTCAGTGATTGGTTTTTGGATCCAATCGATTGTGATTGGTCTGTTTCAGGTTGACATGAAGTCATTACCATATTGCACAGCAGAAAACAAAATTCATGTCGTTTTAAATATCAGAATAATATGTTATAGTTACTAAATAAAATATCAGAATAATATTGAAGTATGTTATAGTTACTAAATAAAATATCAGAATAATATTTAAGTATGTTATAGTTGCTAAATAAAATATCAGAATAATATTTAAGTATGTTATAGTTGCTAAATAAAATATCAGAATAATATTTAAGTATGTTATAGTTACTAAATAAAATATCAGAATAATATTTAAGTATGTTAGAGTTACTAAATAAAATATCAGAATAATATTTAAGTATGTTATAGTTACTAAATAAAATATCAGAATAATATTTAAGTATGTTATAGTTACTAAATAAAATATTCTTTATGGCTTTGAAATTTGGGTTTAATTTAAAAGGTTTATACAGCTTACATAAGTTTGGTTTTATGAAATACATTCCATAAATATATAAATGTTTATGTACGTTTCAATGAACAATGTACAATTTACAATTGTTTGTACAATGTACAAACAATGAACAATTTAAATTCCAAATCTGTTTTCTACTACGTAAATAGTACCGGTTTTTGACTAGTAAATATTGAATCGAAATTGTATAGTACTAAAAATTAAAATACAATAACTATCAACTCATCGTTATATATAACTTTTCAAAATGAGAACAAAGAAATAATATTATATCCTAAAAAATCAAATACTATTATATTACGTACCATAATTTTATTCTATTTAATTTGAATGATAATTATACATGTTATATATATGAGTTTATTAATAATAGACGTATCTACTACGATACTTCAAGGTGTGAATAGATGGAACAATACAATTATATGACTAATCCCTCCTTTTTTATTCCTTGTTCACGTTAGTTATATGCCTAGGCACTATACTATGATTTATGACTGAATTATGGTATCCATTAGTCTCTTAACGGTTGTTTAAAACCAAAACACTGTTTTAAGAAATGATTGTCTTTGTTATAAGGTATATCATATAGTAAAATAATATAACCTTAACTGGCTTCTTTCTTTATAAGCTGTTTTTTAAAGATATTATGTAAAACAATTTAGTTTTATATTTGTTACAACCAATAAACATTTTTCAGTATCTTTTTATGTTCAAATATTTTCCTCTAAACATCTTAAAAGACAATTTAATTCATAAATGAAAATCTCAAACTAGATTTGAAAAAATAACGTTCTTATAAAGTTCAGTGGATATCTTTATCCAGTTAGACAGTTCGTTTTTATATAAATTAATACTAATTATATTTGCCCTTTTTACTTCAAAGATAATTTATACTTTTTTTGGAATATTATAAAAGTATCCAATTTCATATTTCAATTTGATACCACAATTTCCCTTTTTCAAAAGGAAATAACTTTAAAAGAATTAAACATATTTATTTGAAAAATGGAAATTGGGGATCTTAAAAACAGAACCAGAAACAGTAGGCCTAACAATGTTGTTTTTTAAGAGAAAAATCTAATCAACTCCCAAGTTACTGAACTCGGAAGAAACAAACAGAGCTTCTAAGACTCAAGCATCTCGGTAATTCCAGAACGATGCTTTAAAATTGGAAATTTAAGGTTCTCGTAAAAAAATTTATAACAAACTGTAGCACAAAGCTTTTTAGCTTTGTTAATTAACTTTAGATCAAGCTTAAACATTTTTAGTAGACTGTGAATATAGGCTGTCATCTAAGTATCATGATTAAATCATGTCAACATTTTTAATTGTGTGTTTTAAAATATAGTTATATGCTACAAAGTGGTAGCGGAACACTGCTTTCATTTCTTATATTTATTATTCCTAATTCCTTGTTTACGACAGACAGAAAGTAAATGGTACTATACGGTGTTTGCACGTATAATTTTCAAATGAATAATGAATATAAATAAATACTCATGATAAGTAGCAAACAGTGACATCACTTTTAGTAGCGTTTATTTGTTACAGATTTATTGCTTACATGGCCTGTTTGACTTCATATATACATTTTGTGTTGCACTATAGATATTTCATCTAATCGGAATTAGCATTCAGAAGGGTTGTTCTGTAATCAAAAACTAGGCAGTTAACAATATTTATTTCATAATGTATTTAACATGTAATGAACATGGTGGATATGTTTATACAAAAAACATATAGTTGCAAAACCAAAACATAATTGTTTTGATATAAATGAAAACTTGTTCTAACCTATCACGATTACCAACAAGTATCCGACCTGCCAAACCATTATGTCCTTAATTTCCTCCTGCCAGCTCTCGCGGACATATTGATCAAAAGGCAGCAAAAAGTGGTGCAGAGTATAATACGTTTTTACTTGCTCATGCACAGATTATATATAATAACAGTTGGATATGAAATGTACAGTGTAAAATAGTACGATGATTATTAACTCAAAATTTTTTTAAAAGTTTATCATCACTAAGAATCCTGCACTTCTAGTTATCGGTTTCATGTTTCAAACATGATGTTGAACATGTTCATGTGTTCAAACATTTCGCTTCATGTTTATAGGTTTTAATATGTCACTGATAGGCCTGCAGTCCTTAAAATTACACTATGTTTTTAGTTTCATTTTGATTGAAAAGTGTTATTCAATAGTTTTAAACTACATTTTAGTTTATTTACAAGTAAATGTATTTACAATGTACTCTTCTGTATAAATTATTAATTTTCAGTAGAGTATTTTATGGTTATTCGAGCAATTATCATTGCAAATCAATACAATCGTCATACATTAGGGTACTCTTATGACACTATAGTCTGAGGTGCCAACCCGCCCACCCATACAAGTACAGTGGTATACACGTACAGTGGTACTGACCCACTCGCCCCCATACACGTACAGTGGTATACACGTGCAAAGGTACTGACCCACCCGCCCCCATACACGTACAGTGGTATACACGTACAGTGGTACTGACCCACCCGCCCACCCGTACACGTGCAGTGGTACTGACCCACCCGCCCACCCATACACGTACATTGGTATACACGTACAGTGGTATACACGTAGAGTTGTACTGACCCACCCGCCCACCCATACACGTACAGTGGTACTGACCCACCGGCCCACCCATACACGTACAGTGGTACTGACCCACCCGCCCACCATACACGTACAGTGGTACTAAACCACCCGCCCACCCATACACGTACAGTGGTACTGACCTACCCACCCACCCATACACGTACAGTGGTACTGACCTACCCACTTACCCATACGCGTACAGTGGTACTGACCCACCCACCCTCCATACACATACAGTGGTACTGACCCATTTGCTTACACATACACATACAGTGTTACTGACCCAGCTGCTTACACATACATATACAGCGATACTGACTCACGCACCCACCCACACACGTACAGTGGTACTGACCCACCCACCCCCCATACATGTACAGTGTTTCTGACCCACCTGCTTACACATACACATATAGTGGTTATTTAAAACAATTTTGATCTTTCTTGAGCTAAAAAATTGAATTCATAATTTATATAAACTAAAATATCGAGGGTCAATTAAGCTTATATTCTGAAAAAAACCACTATCTTGTTTAATATTTTGACAATATTCCTAGATTAGTTGGTTTAAGAAGTATCGGTGTATTTGTAATTAACTGTGGTAATACAAAAGATACAACGCCTGGAAAATATAGTGCAGGCAATTCAGATACTGTACCCAAATTGCATCACACTGTGAACAGGCGTTCATGGTGTTTGGAAGTTCTGGAATGATTCACCCAAGAGTAGTATAACAAAAGCAACATTTTTTTAACTACCATAAAATAGTATTATTTTAAAATTTATGAGCATGAATACACTGCAGTCAGTATAATCATCAGCTTAGTTAATTAACTTATTTATATAAATAGAAGTCTACATCTTTTTATGTTGTAAAAAATGCGATGGCTAAATTTAAATTTCTTATTAAATTTATTTAACATTATATGGACCACATGAATGATTCCTAGTCGTCTATACAAGCACATAGCAATTCGATAATTTGACGTTAAATAATCTCTGAAATGCTATGATAATAATTTCAATTATTGGGGAGAGATTTAAAGACATGTACTCATAACAATACCCAAATATTATGGTTATGGACCATAATATTTGTGCAATTTGTACGTGTATTATAATAAATTTATGCATTTTGTGCTTATATTGTAATATACTGTGTATTGTGTGACCTTCATTTGTACTGTATGTACAAGGTGGGAAAAATATAGAAACGCTTTCACAATTGTTCTATGATTACACTGGTAAAATTGAAATATTGTACATCATCAGGTTTAAAAAGAACACACCTTTTGACGCTATTAGCGACGTTTCATCTTTTTGGGGAGACGGCCCAAGTGAAGTTGAACGAAAATCTTTAATGTAAGCCTAGATCGAGTTTGGTATCATAATAAAAGTCTATGTCGCTAATGGCGTAATCATCTAAAAGTTTGGTGTAATCATCTAAAGGAAAGTCGCTAATGGCGTCAAAAAGCGTGTTCTTTGTAACCTTGATCATGAACAAGATTTCAATTTTACCAGTAAAGTCATAGAAAAGTTGTGAAAGCGTTTCTAAATATTTTCCACCCTGTGTATAACATAAATTTATATTTTAAATATAACATAGTTTTATTAGTTTTAATGGTTATCGTATATCTATAAAAGTCATAGGTTCAACTCTGCATTCTTCTTGTACCCATGTACTTTATAATTTTTGATTACACTGCACATATACATTGTTGACAATAATCTCGTCTGTCAAGTTGCACCATTCAGTGCTCTCTCATTCATATAGTGAACGGTAACAACATAGCTAATTGCCTGACTTAATGTTAGTTCTTTGGGAGAAAATAGTTTAAAATTCTTTAATGGTTTTTGAGAAATTTTAATGAACTGGTAAATGGGTAAGTTCCAAACGTCGAGAAGTTGTTATGTAAGTAAGAATAAAGAGAAAATCAAGAATAAAGGTTTTACCAAAAACAATTCGTTTACCAAATATCCGTCATGTTTTTTGAAAAAGTAATCTTTATCTCCAAATTAACTTAACCGATCTTTATGAAACTTCCTATGTATGTTATGATACTAAAGGCTTATTCTTGAAAAAATTATCAACTTGATCCAATTTTAAATTTCAAAATGGTGGCATATTTTAATGAAAATTGCGGTAAAACGGCAAAAAATAAAAATACTGATTAGAAACAGTTTTTAAACAGTTTTAATACCAATCTGTTAGTATCAAAATTATTATAATCGAAAGAAACATATCCACACATTTAAATTTGTGGTGAGAGGCAGCAAAAAAGCTAACATTTGTGTTGAGAGGCAGCAAAGAAGCAATTTTTTAGCTTTTTTGCTGCCCAAGTTGTCCCAGCAGTACGATGTGGTATATTTGCCCTGATTTTAATTATATGCATTAAGGAAAGTGGGGCAGAGCTCTGAGTTTGGGGGGCAAAAACGATTCTTACTGAACACCTTAGGGGCAAGACGAACCTATGTATAAAATTGCATGTCAATCCGTTGAATATTTCTGGAGATTTCGTGATTAATGAGCGAGTTGCATTTCGCTTGTATAGATTTTTATCTTAAATATTCATCTCTAACAGCTTTTATTATGCTAGAATTTTTTCTAACTATGTTTTGATGACATATATATGGATTATTATAAAAATTATTATAATAATCCATATATAAAATTATTATATAAAATATACAATAGTGGTTTTGAGTATTAAACTTTGTATTCTACTAATCAAAACATAAACATTGCTTTGAGTCCAAAATCCATTACATTGCAGATACACAAAGCAAAGCGTATTGTGTTTATTTGAATGGATTTTCAACAAATGTTAGTGAAACAATTATATTGAAAAGTCATTTACTGTCACCTTTGTATGTTAAATGTTCATTTAGGATGTTTTATTTATCTTTTGACGTAAAAGTAAAATATAAAAGGTTTAAATAATACGCTAAATATATTTTTTCTTTGTAACCTTTAATTTGATTATGTCAGTATTGGCAGTCGTACAAAAACCAGTTATACAGTATTACAATGCTTTAAAATACATTTTGGCAAGTCAATAATCATATATTTTGCCACGTTTAATAATTGTAATAATTTAAGTGTACACTAACTACTTAAAAATTAAATTGCGTTTATGTTAAATTGAGTTGTATCATTGATGTTATACACAAAACCTTTGTAGGTGTATATAATAAACAGCAGAACACAATTTATGTTATTTAGTAATTTTATTTAAAAATATCTTCAAACTATATTTAATTGCAATATCACATTTATAGTTAAAACATTTAGTATGTTTATAAGCAATACGAACTTTGTTTTCAATATAACATGATGCAGTGTTAAAAACGTGTAAACGTGATACAGCGACAGTATATCATTTTAAAATTAATTATTTTCGATTGAAAAATAATAGTAAATACAAGCATCATTAGACTTAATAGCAAAAGTGATATCTGGCCATAAAAAGTATGAGGTGTGATCCACATTATCAAAATCACTGACAGACATGCAACCTAACAGATCGTTACTTCTACAATATCATCCTGCCAACTATTGCTGGCCAAAGTTCCGAAATGCAGTAAAAAATGCTGCATGTTATATTAAATTCAGTCTTGCTATGTATACATTAACTTGGTAAAATTATGATGAAATAAGCTATTACCATTGTACGTATAAAACTGGGTGGGTATCAGGGCAGTACCACTACACGTTTTTGTGTGGGTGGGTGGTCAGGTGTACATACGTATACCAATGTACGTATAAATGTGGGTGGGGACAGTACTAGTGTACGTGTACGTGTTGCTGGGTGGGACATTACCACTGTATGTAATATTACTACTGTAAGTTTATTTGAGGTCATTACCACTGTAATTATGTATGTGGGTGGGTGGAAAATACCACTGTACGTATATGTGTGGAACGCTGGACCATTATCTATACTATCCATACGTGTTGCTGGGTGGGCCATTACCACTGAGTGTATATTACTACTGTACGTTTATTTGTGGTCATTACCACTGTACTTATATATGTGGGTGGGTGGACAATACCACTGTACGTATATGTATGGACGGCTGGACCACTATCTATAGCCTACTATCTATACGTGTATAGGTGGGCCATTACCACTGTATGCAATATTACTACTGTACGTTTATTTGTGGCCATTACCACTGTACTTATATATGTGGGTGGGTGGACAATACCACTGTACGTATATGTATGGACGGCTGGACCACTATCTATAGCCTACTATCTATACGTGTATAGGTGGGCCATTACCACTGTATGCAATATTACTACTGTACGTTTATTTGTGGCCATTACCACTGTACTTATATATGTGGGTGGGTGGACAATACCACTATACGTATATGTATGAACGGCTGGACCACTATCTATAGCCTACTATCTATACGTGTATAGGTGGGCCATTACCACTGTATGCAATATTACTACTGTACGTTTATTTGTGGCCATTACCACTGTACTTATATATGTGGGTGGGTGGACAATACCACTGTACGTATATGTATGGACGGCTGGACCATTATCTATACTATCTATACGTGTATGGGTGGGCCATTACTACTTAAATGTATAGCGATATTTATATAGGTATTCATATAATAATAAATACTTAAATTAAAACTATGAACCTGGCAGACCCTTTCCTAGGTCCCATAACATTTTAAAACCTTAAAAGGAGAATCGTCTGGGCGATAATGCCAATAATTATTGCGGTAGTTCCAGAGCTGTCGAGTATTACCCAGCAGGAAGTAGTTTTGCAAAAGAGGATATACATGTAATAGTTACCACCGGGGTCATCTTTTTATGGAAGGGGAAGGCGCTGAAAATCCCTTATTATAGCTTCTCACGGCCCTCCATCGTCACTTACTGTGATTAATGCACACCAGTAATAGGACAACAACTCTCAGGGACAACATTTAACAGAATAGTCCTGGAACCTGGATGATGGAGGGAGCTGCTGTGCTTCTACTACATGTGATACTTATGAAGGGAGGATGAATGAGCCATGTCTAGTTTTCATAGAGTCGATAGCACCTAAAGACAAAGTATGATAGTGATTTGTGTGGTGTTTCATATTTAAAACATTCATTATTTAAAGGGTTCATATGAATTCAATATCATGTAAGTTTAATGAACTGTTGGGCCTAATTTATTTAAGTTAATAGCATTCACTGAGTTGTATATTTAAATTCTATGTCTTGATAGTTTGATGTTAAAAGCAATTTTCTCTAAATTTTAGTACAATATCAAAATGGAGTAAATGTCCTCCAAAAAATTAATAATAATTCTTAAATTGAAACAAATTTATTTCATTGTATAGCAAGTAAGTAACGAAGGAAAAAATGTGTAAGAGAAAATCTAAAATATTCATAAAAAGAAATTAGAACGTTCTACCGAATATTGTTTCTGCATTTATTACTATTCTTACAAATTCCTACCTTCTCATGTATAAATAAAAAGTGTCTATAAAAAGGTCTACCCTGTGCAATCACACGTTCATTTATTTCACTAAGGGTTTATTCACTGAGCTCTGACTTACTTCATGTGACTCTGTTTAAAAGTTGTTTAAATATATAAATTGAAAAAATGAATTATATAGGTGAATGTACTATGCATTGTACACAGTATGACCTCATTAAATAGTTACATATTTTGGAATATCAACCTGTACGTGAATAGTTACAGCTGAATCAGAAATCGCTATCTGGCTGTGGTTGTGGTGACACAGAATGCTGAACGCCCGGAATGTGTATAGTCTGCAATTCAGATACTGTATGCACATTGCATCGCGCTGCCAGAAGGCGTTCTAAGTGTTCTGTGTTATAAGCCACAGACGAACAACGTTTGCATCAACACGACAAATACATCTTAATTATACATTTTAAATCAAATATTGATTAGAGTGAATTTGATTAAAAGACTAAAAATTAAAGTATTATTGAATTATAATGTTAAATATTAACTAGTTTGATAAGAAACCATTTTATAAAATAAGTTGTTTTTTAATATGTAACAGTTACAAATATTTTATCTTGTGACATTACTGATTCGTACTGTAAACTTTCAACATAAGACATTGAGAAGTAAATAAAATTATAGAAAAGAATAATACATATTCATTTAATTTTTATTATATTTAATTTATATCCATAATTCCATAGGCAGTGATATTTGTAGGGTCAATCTAAAATTATGTGACTCATTGTATGATATGTACATACACCTATTTTTGACTCAGCCTGTTTGGAAATATTTTGATTTCGCAGGTAAAATTGTGAAGTTGGAGCTAGCAATTTTGTTTGACACCTCATATATTTCTTAGAAAAGCGCCAAGTCATTATTGGTCAAGAATGCTGTCTCACGTATTTGAGAGGCAACATAAAGGGGAGATTTTCAACATCACATAACACTGATAGCCAAGGCAAGGTACGTCCAGAAAGTAAGTTCCGTTTCCATTTATATCCGCTGCAGCGCTGCGATCGAAGTTCCGCGCATGCGTGGCAGACGCTCTGTATCAAGGAGAAGAAACGTGCGCCATTTTGAGATCGCTGTCAGTCTCGTACGCTTTGTTGTGCTTGTTTAAAATGTCGGTGTTGATCGAAAATCCCGCCGCTTGTGAAATCAGATCTGTGATTCGTTTTCTGAATGCTAAGAAAGTGAAACCGATTGACATTTATCGGCAAATTTGCGAGGTTTACGGACAAAATGCGATGAGTGATTCAATGGTGAGAAGATGGGTCCGACAGTTTAATGAAGGACGTAATGAAGTGCATGATGAAGAACGAAGTGGGCGTCCATCTTTGATTACAGAAGAACTGGTTCACACGATTGATGAGAAGATCAAGGAAAACCGTAAGTTTACAATGAGTGCTCTCGCTATGGAATTCCCCCAAATCTCACGATCATTAATTCATGAAATTGTTACCGAAAAACTGAAATTTCGAAAACTTTGCTCACGTTGGGTACCTAAAATTCTTACTGAGCAACACAAAACACAACGGATGGGTAGTGCACTTCAGTTTTTGAACCGTTATGATGAAGGCGGTGAAGATTTTCTGTCACAGATAGTCACAGGAGATGAAACTTGGGTTTCTTATGACACCCCATAAGAAACTTCAACACTTCAACGATGACGAAGAGCTGAAAGAAAATGTTTCCAAATGGTTGAAGACACAGGCGGCAACCTTCTATGAAGAAGGCATAGAAAAACTTGTGCCACGCTATGACAAATGCCTGCAAAATTTCGGCAGTTATGTAGAAAAGTAGTTTAAGAGTTGTAGATTTTAGTGCAATAAATATTTTTTCTGTATCTGTAGACAAATTATTTTTATTACCAAACGGAACTTACTTTCTGGACGTACCTGCCATGAGAGTAGCATTGGTGCAGTATGCAACTGAACATCGATCTATTTTGCTTAAAAAATCTTTAGTGTCAAGTTTGTCAGTTTGCTGAAAATCAGACCAACACTACGTGGTTAAGATTCCATGAAAAGCTGTAGTTCCCTTTGTTGTCCTGGCTATTGGGCTATTAATAAATAGCTCTTTTTGTGGAATAGTCAACCTTAGTTTGTAACAAAGACTATACTCGTTCATCTACACTCATTTACCCCTGATATTCGTCCATATCTTGACGATCGGCGTCTTATGAATGAATAATAATAAAATAATAACTAGTTAAATAAGAGTACAATACTTATTATTTAGTAAACCAGAGGCTAGACTGTTGTACTCGAAGCGTGTCCATCGGCTGCACAAGTTATTCCTGTAATTTTTTCACAAATATTTACCTTATTCTAACCTTAGACGCTGTTTTACGAAAATGGCTTCCCTGTTTTACTCTAGATACTGTAAATGAGCATTGTGATTAAATTTAACACTGTCAACAAAATGATCAGTTATTGATTAGTTACTTTGGTAATCAGACGAAAACTGGCTGACTACTTCCGTCTTAGATGTGTTAGAATTTAGATTCTAGGTTATAAACTATTCTTGAAGACCTTTAAGGTCACTTGTGAGTGTTACCTCAGTTTCATGACGGCCCTTAAGTTGATAAGCTTAAACTATATCGTGTGCACGAATAAACTAGAATTTATGGATGGTATATCACTTGTATACTTGTTGAACAGTATGGAAGCAAGAACAGACCTCTGGGGATAACCATACTTAGTAACCTAAAAGTGCTTTTTATTTTAATATTGAACGACCGGCCAATTTCCTTTTATATATTGCTGTACCTATTCCCCATAGACTATTGCTCTGTTTGGGTAACTTATTTAAATAGAGTAAGGGAGTGATCAAGTGAGTAAAATGTTAATTTTTCAGTTAAGGAAGGATTCTAACCTATCTCCAACTTAAGCTGAAAGTCATGACGCCTTAGACTACTCAGGTACCAACTCTCCTTAGATTTCTTGAGACCCTGATATTCGATAGTTATTTTGGCACCAAAAATCGAGTCTAAGAAGTCTACAACAGAGGCAAGGAAGAAGGCAGTAAATTTGCACCATAATAACATTGAAATAATGTTTTTTTGTAACAAATATGTTAAACTGGAGTAATACCTTTAAATCATTTATTTTAGATAAGTAGTTTTATTAATAATACTTTATATATATATATATATATATATATATATATATATATATATATATATATATATATATATATATAACTCCGCCTGCAACAGGCATGGGTGGATTGAGTAGCCCAGTGTCTGTTGTTGCCGGTCCCAAGCCCGGATAAAGGAGGAGGGTTGACGTCAGGAAGGGCATCCGGTCGTAAAAACTGGTGCCAAAGCCAAGACAACGATGGATACTTCCCAAAATAAATGGTCCGGAGTAATAGTCTCCCAATCGGATCTCCGGGGGAGACGTTCTGTGAAGAATCCAAAGTATAGGATAAGATTTGGAACTCTAAATGTGGGCACATTAAATGGAAAGAGCAGGGAGATTGTGGAGGTAATGCAGAGGAGGAGAGTGGATGTTCTGTGTCTGCAGGAGACTAGATGGAGAGGGGACAAGGCAAGAGTGTTGGCAGAGGGATACAAACTTTTCTATAGTAGTGCAGATAGGGATTCTAGAAATGGAGTGGGGATTATCGTGAATAGGGACCTCAAGGAGGAAGTGTGTGAGGTTAAAAGGATAAGCGATAGGATCATGAGTGTAAAGTTGGTCGTGGGGGATGAGTTAGTCACGGTGCTGAGTGTGTATACACCCCAAACGGGGTGTTCTGAGGAAGAAAAGGACAATTTCTGGAGATTGCTGGATGGAGCAACAATGGAGATTCCAGATAACGAAAGGGTCATAATTGGGGGAGATTTGAATGGACATGTAGGCGGGAGAAGAAGTGGGGAGGATGGAGTACATGGGGGATGGAGCTATGGCGAAAGGAATGCAGAAGGAGAGAGGATTGTGGAGTATGCAGTGGCTTTTGATATGGTAATTTCAAATACCATTTTCGAACGAAGAAGAGAACAACTCGTAACTTTTAAGAGTGGTGAACAGAGAAGCCAGATAGATTACATCCTGTGTAGGAGGAGACATAGAAAGGAAATAAAGAACACCAAGGTCATACCAAACGAAAGTGTAGCAGCCCAACATAGGCTGGTAGTAGCTGATTGTGAGATGGGGGTAAGGAAAGTCAGGAAATTCAAAAGTTATGGAGAAAGAAGGATTAAGTGGTGGAAGCTCAAAGAGGAGAGTCTTCAGGAAGAATTTAGGGAAAAGGTGCTGCGTGAGCTGAGATTGCCGGAGGATGTACAAGAGTGGTGGAACATAAATGGAGAGGTTATAAGGAGATATGGAGAAGAAGTGCTAGGCAGAACGTCTGGAAAGGGACCACCACAGGACAAGGAAGCGTGGTGGTGGAGCGAGGAGGTTCAGAGAAGGGTGAGACTGAAGAGGGAGGCAAAGAAGCAATGGGATCTGAGGGGAGGACAGGAAGAAAAGGAAGCCTTTAAGATTGCAAAGAAGGAGGCAAAGCGGGCTGTTGCGAAGGCAAAAGCGAGGGCCATGGAGGAGGCATACGAAGATCTGGAAAGAAACCAAGATGACAGGCAATTAATAAGGATTGCGAAAGCAAAGGACAAATCACGTAAGGACATAACATCGATTAAACAGATGAAGGATGGTTCAGGAGTGGTACTTTATGATCAGGAAAAAATACTAGGAAGGTGGTTGGAATACTTTGAGGAACTACTAAATGAGGAAAATCAGAGGGAGAAGTATGAGGACGGAGAAGCAAATGAGGGAATGACTGTGATGATAAGTAGAGAAGAGGTGGAGTGGGCGATGAGGAAGATGAAAAATGGAAAGACAGTTGGTGCAGACCAAATACCAGTGGAAGCATGGAAGTGTCTGGGTGAACGGGGCATTGATGTGCTTTGGGATCTGATGAGGAAGATTTGGCAAAGGGAAAAAATACCACATGAGTGGACAAAGAGTATACTTATTCCCATATTCAAGGGAAAAGGCGATATCCAAGATTGTGGAAATTATAGAGGGATAAAGTTGATGTCCCACACAATGAAGATATGGGAGAGGATCATTGAGGGTAGATTGCGTGAGGAGAGTGAAGTGTGTGAAGAACAGTTTGGATTTATGCCAGGAAGGGGAACAACGGATGCAATATTTGCACTGCGACAATTGATGGAAAGGCACAGAGAGGTGCGGGCTAACCTTCATATGACTTTTATTGACTTAGAAAAGGCTTATGATAGAGTGCCCAGGCAGGAGGTATGGAGAAGTATGAGATGTAAAGGCATACCCGAGAAATATGTGAGAGTGGTAAAGGGGATGTATGAAGGAGTAATGACGCAAGTAAGGACCAGTGTGGGTACCACTAAAGACTTCCCAGTGAGAGTAGGGCTACACCAAGGGTCGGTTCTCAGTCCGTACCTCTTTGACCTGGTAATGGACTGTATGGTAAATGGAGTAAAGAGAGAAGCGCCATGGAGCATGATGTTTGCAGATGATGTGGTGATCTGTGAGAGAACCCAGGAGATACTTCAAGTGAGACTGGAAGAGTGGAGGAAGGTGTTGGAAGAAAGAGGAATGAGGATCAGCAGAGCGAAAACGGAATACATGAGTATGGAAGAAACACAGGGGCTAAGGGTGGACATACAAGGGGAAGAGCTGCCACGGGTAGGGAAGTTCAAATACCTGGGTTCGTACATCCAGAGTGATGGAGGACTGGAGGCGGAAATACAGCATAGGATTAATAGTGGATGGATGAACTGGAAGAAAATGAGTGGAGTGTTGTGTGATAGGAGGGTTGGCGCCAGGAGGAAAGGAAAGTTGTATAAATCTGTGGTGAGGCCTGCAATGCTGTATAGTGCAGAGACTTGGCCGATAAAGAAGGCGCAAGAGAGAAGGATGGAAGTGGCGGAAATGAGAATGCTGAGGTGGATGAGTGGAGTTACAAGGAAGGATAGAATAAAAAATGATTACATCAGAGGAACAGTTGGAGTGGGACCCTTAGGGAAGAAAATTCAAGAAGGTAGACTGAGGTGGTATGGGCACATACGTAGAAGAGGGGAGAACTATGTGGGGAGAAGGGTTGGAGACTTGGAGGTCGAGGGGCGGAGGAAGAGAGGGAGGCCAGAAATGAGATGGAAGGACAAGGTGTCATGTGACTTGAGGGAAAAGGGATGGAGGAAGGAAGAAGCCCTGGATAGACAGCTGTGGAGGAGGAGGATCCGGAGTTGTAATGCCGACCCTACGTGACGTGGGAAAAGGCAAAGACAAAGAAGAAGAAGATATATATATATATATATATATATATATATATATATATATATATATATATATATATATATTTACATATGGATTCAACTTTTTAGATTTTTAAAGGCAACTAGCATCAGAAATGTAATCCATAACTTCCATTAATCTAAAAAGAAATTAAAGAGAAAAACGGTTGAAAGTTATTGGTTACTGTGCGTGTCTGTAAGTAATAGTGGGAGGTTGGTAGATGGGACGTTCCCTCCCATGATTCTTTCCTTTCAAAAATTGAATGATTACTGTAGTGTTAGTAGGAGTAAATTACTGGATATCAACGTGATTTCATGAACTATTCATAGCATGATTTGATAAAAGTAGCACTTTTATCAGGTCAGCTGACTAAGTGACTTTTGAAGTACGGGACAAAATGACAAGGCCTTAAATTGCTAAAAATTATGGTCATACGAATAATTATAATTTGTTATTCAAATAATATCATTATACTTTAGAAATGTTACAAACTTTAAGTCGGGTTTCATAACAATTATAACGTTAAATTACACAGTCCATAAAGAACTTGAAAGGTTTATTTTAGCATAGTTTTATTTATTCATTAACACATAACAAAATAGTTTTCCTGAAAATAGATTAATTGTACTCCCCAATCCATTTCAACCTTAGAACACATATTTTCCGAAGAAGAGAAGAGAGATTGATCTATCCAAAGATCATTTGCTTCACATTTTCACTGCTTCATTGAAATAGTCAACAAACTCAAGGACCATAATTTTAATAGGGAATAAGTGCAGTGTTTTTGTTTTTTAATACATTTTTATTAATTTACATACACTGTTTGTAAATATAATATAATTTTGGAGCTTATAAAAAAGCAGTTGTATTTCGATAAAAAAGAGGGAATTCAACAGAATTTATCACTTTGAAGATAATTATGTAAAATTTATAAGGCTACAAAGCAGCCCAATATTGTGTAAGTTGTATTTCTACTAAAAATAATTATGGTCTTTTTACATCAAAGTAGTATAATATTTTTCTGTGAAAATTAATCCATATCGTTAAAAGTAATATTAAAAAAAGTACAGTAATATCGTTTTTTATTACTTTTACAGCATACAACATTTATGTGTTGAATGAAGTTGAACATATGAAATCTAACTTTGCTTATTATTTTTCCCTTGGATTATTATATGCTAAATAAATCATTTGTAGTACACTGACCTTAACTTTTTTGCACTGTATTTGTTTTTTAGATTGTGATCAAAAGAGATTTAATTGAATCATAAGAAAGCAACAAGAAAATATATCACGAACAAATACAAAGTATACACAGTGGAACTTAATGAGAATCAAATTTAATTAAAAATGACAAGTAATCAAAATAATGGTGACATATGAATATAATTGTGTAAAGGTATATCTATAACATGTTGTGGCCAAGTTGAGTCTCTTCCTCTATATTTATGGCACTTGGAAGACAAGACGTTATAAAATCTTTAAACAGGGAACTTGAGGAAGAGGCTGATAGCAGGTAGATGGACTATGTACTCTCTAATGAGGGGAGGAAAAGAAGAAAAACTATTTTTTTGCTTGTTTTGTTATTACGAATAGTGTGCTTTTACTAAATGGTTACATATAATACAAATAGTATATATTTTAACTGTATGACCCATGTGCTTTAAATAACGGTATTTTCAAGTAACTAAATCTTTGCTAAACTGACGGTATAAGTAAGTTATATAAAATTTTCGGCAAAATATAAACTTAAGTAAACACAGACATAATGTTGAGACATAAGGAAGAGGAAAACTTCTTTCATTAAAAATTATATAGCAAATGATAAGGAGTAAATGGAAAATTAACAAAAAATATTGTTAACGAACATTTACTAATAAATATAAGGAACATTTCTTTTTTTATAAAAAATCCACCAAAAAATATATCCTGGTTTTTAGTTAAATACTAGTCCTATAGGTTTATTGTTCCTTCTCTGTACCTCACTACAATGTACTGTTTAAAACAACTGTTCCAAAATTACTCTATGCATTTGTTATTGCATAGAGTAATTTTGCAATATATAAAAACATTATTGATCATGAAGTTCATTCAAACGGATATAGTAGCATTTTTATGAACACAACAATGATTTGACCCACACCTACTTCTTTAAAAAAGAATAATATCAATTATTGTTTAGTATTAAAGAAAAAATCTACCATATGAGAAAGAAAGTGTTCACATAATAAAACCTTATTAAATTTTTGTCTATATTACCTATTGAGATAGATACACTTTACCCTATATTGAATCTACCTAAATAGGTAATACAAATAAAAATGTAATTAGGTTTTAATATGGTAGATTTTTTCTTTAATTGTTGTACCGAATTAACTGTAGGCAGCCTATCGCTTAGTTTTGTACAGGAATGTAGAACATCTGGAATGTTTCAAGTGGGTGATTCAGATGATAAATGTACTTTGTTTCAAACTGTAAACAGGTGTTTATTTTTAGTAGTTATAGAACATGTGTCACTACACTAACAATCTCACATACTAACAAATAATATGTTTTATAATAATAGTGGTAGATAGTTCCAGTAGATAGTTTTGAATGAAAAATATACAAGAGATATGTGAAATCTTGACTGTTTTTGAGTTTACATTTAACAACACTGCATATAAATATAACACCAACATAATACCAATCCCACAGTTAAAAAACGTATAATTATTATAATATCATTTAAAAAATATACAAAAAAGAATATTTTCATCACAAAGATGGAAATTCCTCAATATTTGACAGGCGAAGGTAATTTCCGGATTATTTTAAGCGAGCGTGAATGACAGCTGACATGGATATAAAAAGTTTGTGGTCAAACAGTTGCAGTGCAAACATATGCATGAAAGTACATATAGGCCTAAAAACCAGACAGGTATTAATTATGCTTAAGCCTAATCAATTTTGGAAATCCAAACAATATTGATTTTGTCATATATTTGTATTTATTAACATTTATTATTATATTAAATTTATAACTGGTATAACTAATGTACATTGTATGATTCAAAATCTACATTAATATGAAATTTATTACATGGTCTAATATGTCGTAAAACATGTTTACTCTGTTTTAACAATAAACCATCAAGAATGCTTCCAGTGACTTTTAAAGGTAGTTGCAAGGTTATTTTTTAAAATTATCTTTATGTAAAGGAGAGTTATTTTAGTTTGAATAGGAATTAAAATATCGAGATGTTTACTTGGTTGTATAGCTATGATTTTATTACGCTGGCATTTGTAAACGTAAAAAGGTAAAATACGCTACTTAAACACTTAAAAGTAATTTTTAATAACAGATAAATACTAACGTATTTGAAAAAAAATTATATTGAAAAAATATCTGCAATAAGCCGAAACTAATTGATTATCATATTGTTTAGTAAATAATTTTTACAAAAATTATCCTATACCGACGTACAGCAATGCAATAAGTAATTAAAATAACTGAAAAAAGTACATGAATGTAGTAGACCTACTGTATCATTGTCAGATTGGAATTTGGATTTTATTTATATATTTTATTTATATATTAGAAGTATATATGTAGTATGGAATATTTATGGGTAGTTAGACCGTCATCTCACAACCAAACGTCTACTCAATTAGATAATAAATATTTTTCAACCATTTACAATTTTGTCTCTTATATGTATTAATATATATAAAAGTTTACTAAGGGAATGGCAGAACTGTCTCAGATCGTCAATAACTTTCCAGCTTCATCCATACGCTAAACTAATAACCTTATTTTATAACTGGATATATATAAAATATATATATCCAGTTATAAAATATATATCCAATTATACAAACCCAATTTTTGATAAGATTCGAAACATTAAAAATTATAACTAAAAAATATAACCAACTTATCCATATTAATCAATATTTACAAAAACCACATGTTTTACAATTTTATTTAAAGAATTATTATATACTTAACTTAATTATTTAATTTACACTTGAAAATGTCAATTAAGTCGAAACATGTTGTGTTAATCAATTTTAATAAAAAAAATATGAAGGGTACTCAGTTTTTTATTGTATTACATCCTAAAAATACGTTAGTAGCCCTAATTCCTAACTTTATATATATATATATATATATATATATATATATATATATATATATGTGTGTGTGTGTGTGTGTGTGTGTGTGTGTGTGTGTGTATAAATACCACAGTTAATTACAGATGGGAGTTTGGAGCATAGACTCGTCCAACTTGTACATAAAGTAATCCAAACCTACCAACCGTGTTACCCTCTGTTGAGACATGTGTGTTAACGACCATTTAATGACTCTTTTCCAAACAAATACGTTAGAAAAAAGGACGTAAGTTATTATCCATGTGCGTGTCTGTAAGGTATAGCGACAGTTTGGAATGTGGAACTTCTCTTCCATAATTCTCAACTTTCAAAAATTGAATGACGACCTAAGTGTTAGAAAGTTTGATGCATCGTTTATCCCTGTGATTTTATGAGCTATATTAATAGTAATTTAAAAAACATGATTTTAGAACTCTACTTAATACTGTGTTTAGATAAGATTTTTATATACGCTAATTGATATTGATGAAAATTAATTCTTACGTAATTCTAAAAGTATTGAAAATATGAGAATATAGATTACAGAGGAAAAAATATAGCAATAAACGTAGACAATATAAAACTGTTTTCTTCTCTTTAATATGTTTTATTTCGATACTGAATATAATGGTTTGAGAGCTTTTATAAATAAAACATTATTATTGATTCACCAAATTTGATTGTTCAAAAATAAACTTTAACCTATTTTATTTCGTAGACTTAAGCGGCTGGTGTCATTAATTACTAAAGTGTCCGGTAACGACCGCATCAAGGTGTGTGAGACTGAAGTCTCAGAAATACCACTGAGGATGCCACTTCACAGAATGGGTGAACGTTTGGTGATGTAAGTATTATAGATAACACCTTAATGTGGTCGTTACCGGAAGCTTTAGTCATTAGTAAACTTTAACCTGTTTGTCGGAATTATCAGATTAACAAATTGCAAAAAATATAAAATTAAATATAAAAAATTCATAGTATTATTTTACAAATATTATTGTTGTATATAAATTCCTTTTGTATACAGTCCATTTATAAATATGTTGTAAATAAACTGAAATCATATTGTATAAAAGATTATTATTTCAAATTCAGAAATCTTCAAGTTTTTCATTCGTCACAACATGTTGTAAATATTTGTATAGTTTAGAAAAATAATCTGATGATGCCATAAAAGGCGTAATGAAAAAAAAAAATTCGTGCAACTAATAAATATGTTTTATTTAAAAACATCAAATTCCACCAAGAACCAAACGAAGGGATATTTTAAAAAAAAGGTACATTTTATATTTTTCCTTAAACCCTCAAATTTATTCCCTACTAACATAATTTGTCTCGTTAAGTTTCAACATTTTTATGACGTTTGGAAGCACGTATTTACTCAAGAAATATATATATACAGATTCTCGATAGTTCGGCAACCAAGCCACAAGCTTCAGTTGCCCTACTTTCATTATTATTCTACATTAATGAATAATAATAACAATATAAATTCTGAAGATATGAGTAAATGAGTGTGACGACTGTAGATGAATCGGTGTAGTCATTGTTACTAACTAAGGTCGACTGTTCCTAAGAAAGAGCTATTTATTAATAGCCCAATAGTAGTAGTAAAGGACCTACAGCTTTACGTAGAATCCGAAACACGTAGTGTTGGTCTGATTTTCAGCTAACTGACACTAAGTTTTCTTCTCTACACAACATCTGAACCTTGACTATCATCCAAATTCGACACGCCAGACGTCTATAGTAGTGTTCACGTCGATGGCAACCATGGAGTGGACGCAATGTCACCACTGAGCAGACCTAGTATAGAGCCTATGGCCTACAATCTCCTCATCACTTTGTCCCCAAGTAGCTGGGTTACATGACTGCGCCACTATCGCCTACAATCTCCTCATCACTTTGTCCCCAAGTAGCTGAGTTACATCACTGCACTACTATCACCTACAATCTCCTCATCAATTTGTCCCCAAGTTGCTGGGTTACAACACTGCACCACTAGCGCCTACAATCTCCTCATCACTTTGTCCCCAAGTAGCTGGGTTACAACACTGCGCCGCTAGCGCTTACAATATCCTCATCACTTTGTTCCCAAGTAGCTGGGTTATAACACTGCGCCACTAGCGCTTACAATCTCTTCATCACTTTGTACCCAAGTGCTGGGTTACAACACTGCGCCACTAGCGCCTACAATCTCTTCATCACTTTGTCCCCAAGTGCTGGGTTACAACACTGCGCCACTAGCGCTTACAATCTCCTCATCACTTTGTTCCCAAGTAGCTGGCTTACGACACTGCGCCACTAGCGCCTACAATCTCTTCATCACTTTGTCCCCAAGTGCTGGGTTACAACACTGCGCCACTAGCGCCTACAATCTCCTCATCACTTTGTCCCCAAGTAGCTGGGTTACAACACTGCGCCACTAGCGCTTACAATCTCCTCATCACTTTGTTCCCAAGTAGCTGGCTTACGACACTGCGCCAGTAGCGCCTACAATCTCCTCATCACTTTGTCCCCAAGTAGCTGGGTTACAACACTGCGCCACTAGTGCTTACAATCTCCTCATCACTTTGTCCCCAAGTAGCTGGGTTACAACACTGCGCCACTAGCGCTTACAATCTCCTCATCACTTTGTCCCCAAGTAGCTGGGTTACAACACTGCGCTAATTGTGCCCAAAATAATGAGACTACAAAATATTTATACGAAAATTCATACAGAACACTTATGTTAGCATAACATTGTTGATTACTTTATAAAATGTGTTTAGAATACCTTAAAATAAAAAACAATAATCATTGTTCATTGATATTTATAATGATATGTAAGTAGTAGTTCTGTTTCGTACGTGACTTTCATTAATTACGTTTCAGTTTCTTGTAGAGTATATTTATTATTATGTAAGCAATGAATGTTTTTAAATCATCCTAAGGAAGGAAGTTGATAATTTGATAGGTAAATTTGCTTATTGTTACACATATCGTTGACGTATATCTAATGTACATTTAATAAATATATTGAAAATATTTACGATCTTGTTGATCAGTTTAATTGTATTATGATCAAACGTGTATAATATTCTTGAGTTTTGTAATAATAATAGCAAAAAAAGTAATATATTAAAGAAAACATAAATCTGTGAAGGGTTTAAAAATAAATCCACAGTATATACCAAGAAGTATTTGAAAAAAAGATACTAGAAAATTAGTTATAATTTTATATATGTCACTCTATTGCAATTAAATTCCGTGTGATAATTAAATCAGTCTGTTTTTAATGTTAGACCAACGGGTTTTAAACTAATGACCTTTGTAGTAAATTGTTCAAAACAAAGGTGAATTCAAAATAAAAAAAGTCATTAACAAGTCAATTATTGTACCATTAGTTTAATATGAGTGCATTCCATTTCGGTATGTAATCCAATAAAATCACTCAATGAATCTATTTCGGAGTTTTTTCAATATTGCTTTTGATTGTTTTGGTTCTACTTAAAAAGTAATATAGTTAGGCTAATTTATGGCACCAAATACACTTTAATAAAAAAATTACAAATTAAGAATAATTAAAAATAATAGAAGTAGTTAATAGTAATTAAAACACTTTTAAACATTTTTTTATTACTTGATTATTGATCTCTAACTCATTGTTCAACAAATTATCAAGAATTATTTATCAGAATTCTTATTTGCCAATTTAGCTTATGTGTATTATTTTAAACGAGATCAATAATTGATCTCCAAAGTAGGCTGTTGTTGCTATCCACATTACAATAGCTAGTGTTATATATGTTCTCTTATATGTATATTCACAATAAAAAAAATATCTAGTGTTGATTTAGATATTACGCGTGTAAAAGGGGGTTTAAATATCCAATATTTGCAGCTTAACACATCAAAGGGGTTACGATGACGGAAACACATTGCAATTCAAAATCACAGATCATCCATTCACTGTTTGTTATTTTGTAAGCTCTCAGTAATCCACAAAGATACATATATTTCATAACAAGAGAAATCTATTTCCCTTTCACGCAATTGTTATACGTACATGTTAAATTTTGTTAGTTAGCAAGGAAACACAAATGACCAATTACGCTTGATACGAATTTATGAATTACTGAGCTATTTACGTGGCTCGAAAAAATTTTATAATCATTTAAAGAACTTAAACTTTCATGGAAAAAACTTATAGTTATTTTTTAATTCCAACATACTGTACTGAATTAAGTCTCTTCTAAGTGTAATAAATATATTATATTAATTATCATACATTTGTGTTATTTATTTTGTTGCTCAAATTTGTCCTAACGTCCTTAAAAGTAAGCACAACATATCGTAGTTAAAAGAACACTAAACTACATCTTATATTAATGATTTTCATGACATTCCACCTGGAACGTCTCTCGTGGGTTCAAATACATGTGAAATCATGTATAAATTTATCTTTTTAAGCAATTATAAGTCAGCATGATTTTGTAACAAATTGAAAATGTTATTTTTATAATCTAGAATGTCGAAACACTTGATAAGTTCAGCAATTCATTGATATAAGCAAAGTCAAGAGTTTAATGTGGTGGAATATACGATGGGTACTTAAACTGACGATGTTACGAGGATGACAGTAACACATGGCTGGCCTTTACTGTACAACTATTAATATCCATCTTCCGGTTTTACGAGCTCAAGTCACGAGACTAGTCATGTCCAAGGTCATATTGATTGTGACCTTGGACTTAGTTTAACTAGTGTAGTGATAAGGAGATCTGTGTTTACTAGGTTAACCCTTTTATACCTTGTTTTATAGTCCAATTAAATCGGGATATGATAAACTCAGATCAATTTACTATAAAAAATTTCTGTTACGATGACCAAGTATTTTCGTTCTGAAAACATACAATTTATGAATTTTTGGTCCACAAATAAATTAAACGATGAAAATTAATTAGTTTTCAGTTCGAGTAGTTAAAGTTAAACTGATTTAATTGTAATTAAAAAATGACAATAAATGTGTGTCTATTTATACATAATTTATATTATAAATACAGATACAATTTATTATTGTGTGTTGATATTTTTATACATCTGAATTTCAGAAGATAGAATGATGGAAGATAAAAGAGTAAGTCTTAAAGTTAATTGTGTTGACGTGAGTTATTGTTGACTTCTGAAACTCAAGAGTATGTTACGAACTTCTTTTGTTCTTTTATCTACAGAAACATTTTCATGATATATTTTTTTAGGTTAAACTTTGTTATAAAGAATTTTCGCTTTTTTAAACTTAGAACTAAACAAGGTTTTTCAAAATTAAGTTGAGAATAGTCTAGGATTTAAATTAAACAAATAATTAGAAAGATATTAAAAAATATTTAAATGTTAGATTGTTGGTAGAAATAGAAATATTTGTATTTTGAATTTGAATATTCAATTAAAAGCTCTCCAGTAGATAAAAAAACCAAGAAAAATATCGTAAAATATTATTTAACATATGGCAAGAGTGATTTTTATAAGGGTAATTTCAATAACAAAAATATTCTATTCCGAACACTTTATCGTACGTCCTACAGTTCCAATAGTCAATCAATTTAAAAAATGTTTTCATTCTGTAAACCTGAAACTCATTGATAAAATACCCCAGTGCTAGGGTAATAGACGATGGAATATTTTTATTCTTATACTTACATCATTGCTTAATTACTTTGTGAAGGTCTTTAGCAATAGTTATATGATGTCTTATTTTACCAGGCGAAATTAGGGCTAAGAAGCCCTCTCTAACAATTAACCTTGAGACCAACGGCTTAAGGGTGACTTCCGAACCACCACCAGTGACCGGGCAGGTGGGGTACGTGCAAGGATGGGGTCCTCAGACGGACATCCATCCTCGATGTTGCTTGACGCGGTTATCTTACGATAACGGCGGACCCACCGGTCAAGGCCACTAGCATGAGTATTGCCACTTAGTATAATACAGTAGCTCATTTAATATCTGTACTCTTTGTACTTATATCGCTGTATGACATCACTTAAATTTGATCTTATTTATTAATAATGATTACGAGATAAGTTACTTAGGTTTCAGACATTGCAGCTATAAATGTTATCAGTAAAATACAAATTTAAATAAATGTTTACTGGTTAGCTACACAATATTTTGTCTTTGTCGATTCAATGAATATGACAAATATGTACAAACCTAAACTCAAATGCAATTTATTTAGATTTTATATTAAAATTTCAATGGCTGAATACATTTCCAATTGATATTTGTTTTTAAACAGCTTAAAAACGTATATTAAGTGTTATAATTTTGCCCATTTTTGGGAATTATGTATATATATGGGAATCAACTGATTTTCATGTCATTACCGATATTTGGTTAGCAAAAAATATATAGATAAAAAGTATTTCTTGTCATCGTACATAAAATCTTTGACCATAATAATTTTTTGTGTAATTTTTCAGATAACGTACTAAATCCAATAGAACAGAATGATGTATTTGATCTATTGATATTCAATGCAGGATTTAAATTGTAGAACTCATATTAATGAGAACAGCACAACATATAATATACAATGAAGAGTAATAAAATAACGGAAAAAAGATAACTTTGCTATAACGTCAAAGTTCACAAAAAGGTTCATCTAAGGCTTCACCGAGAGGGGAAATTTGTTTTTACATAAACGCCAATTACCTCAGCCTCTATCAAAACAGAGTTAAAGTTGAACGGATCTTTTGTTGGGATGGGAAATTAATTGTTACCTAGCATTTTTACGTAACGGTTACAAATTTAATTCTGAAAACACGTTTAAACAACATTTAGTAAAATAAAGCATTTTTATAAAAGTTGAAAGCTAAATATAAAAATATAGTCGATTAATTCTCATTAACTATGAATGTAAAGTGTTTTTGATGATTTGCAACTACTACAAAGTTCTCCTTTGGGAACTACTATGTACATATTTACCAAGAGTGCATTAGTATACCGTATAGTAATTTATTTATGTATTACCTGTTCAAGTCTTATTATTTATCCAGTATTGAGACTAATGTATGTGACTTCTTCTTCCTATCGGGCCTATTTTGAGTATTGACGTTGTATTTTGCTGTTTTTGTAAGTTAATATTCCTTCTACAGCACCACACTGTTTTATCTCCAGTCCAGCATTCACAGAAATACTTAAGTACCATATTCTACCATACAGATATCGTGACTGTAACATTATAAAACTGATGAAACTTTGAGGTTACCTCCATCTAAAACAGAAATTAGTAAATCGAAATGTTCATATATCAATAACGTTTCTTTGAGCCTTAAATGCTATATTATATTGCTTAGCTTTTATTCTATACTTTGTGGGTGAATTGGTCGGTAGCGTAGTTGGTTCAATCCCAGCTTCATGCGATAAAGGTTCTCCGTTCGATCCAATCAGAGTTATAATACATTTTGAGAAGGATTAGCTGATAACCAACGGCTGTTCATTTGTCATTGAGTCTAAGGAATAGTCGGCCTTAGTTTGTAACAATGACTACATTCGCTCATCTACACTCATTACACTCATTCGAAATCCATATTCGCCCATATCTTGACGATCGGCGTCTTATTAATATACATAAATAAATAAAATAAATAATAAATGACTTATTTAATCACGGGTATTTATATTTTTGGAACATTTAGTCTTTGTAAAGTTTTAAGCCACATTTTGACAAAGATAAGCTCCTTGGTGAACCTTAAGGAGATGTGTATACGTTATGTTACCGCATTTGCTAAATAAATGAATAAGAGAGATGGGTTGATGAGATAATAAAAAAACTTCCATTCTTTCCTTGTATTAAAGGCTGCCAGCTTATCAGGAATCGTACTGCCTGAGATCTTAGTGTAGTCATATACTTTAAGGTGATATGTTGTAGTTATCCTAGGTCTTTTTATTAGGATCACGAGCACAATTATTGAACGATTTACAGATAATTGGTTCGATGTTACTTGAGTGTATCATACGAACCATATGGGGAATATCTGAAATATCAAGTATATTTGGAACAGGGATCAGGTGTAAAGCAGACACAGCCGTCAAATAAATCCGGAAAAATCCCACTCGTGGATGATGTGAGAGTCTCCAGAGCTAGTTGAAGTGGAAATACTTGAAGTAGATTTGTTATTTTTATCAGAGTGATTCGTAGTCACTCTGGTTCGGTGGATACGTTTGGTATAGGAAATCTAGGATGTACTTTTCACTCAAGAGATTCTCTTTGGGTTTCGTATTCCGGAGATCAGATGATCTAGCACAAGAAATAGGCTTCAAAACTTAATTTATTTAAAACTACTATCATAGTAAGTTTTTAAGGACGTGAACGTTGCGCACAATTACTTACTATTGGTATAAACTCATACTCAGCTATTTTAGCCTCAGTTATATATTGTTGTGTGTTTGGGCCAAGGAGTTGCTTTAACACTTGGGGAGTCAACAAGCCGGTGTCATTGGCCAATGGGAGGATCAGTGGGGTGAGTGGGAGCCCCTCCCCCCAAAAATGATAATTTAAGAACGTAGCTAGTACCAAATTAAATGCACAAAACTCCTCATGGAAATGAATGATTTTCATAATTTTGGTCTCCAGTAAAAACTATCTTGTTTAAAAAAAATTAACAAATAGTAAATTAATTAGGACTCCTATTTGTATATAATTTGCAATATGGATGCTATGTCCATCTTCACACTGTCTTTAGTTGGAAAAACTACAAAATAACCTTGTATTGGAGATTACTACAGCAAAATCGTCAATATTTTTCAGATAAATCAAAATGGTATCTCATACATTTCAAAGAGCGTAGGTAGTAAAAAGAATTATTGTTTATAAAGTATTATGTGAAAACAGTTATCTTTTTTCATCATAAAAACAGCTTGATCATCAATGTGAGCCAGTGCGTAATGATAAGAATAGAAAAAACCAAACAAAAACTTAACAAACAAATTATAAATTCCATAGAGACATTCTGTTCCCGAGAAGAAAGTTACTCTTTCCTCCGTAATTTTATAGAAATAAAGACTTCATTTGATGATCAACTAAACAAAGGACATCTATAGAAAATTTATTAAAACTTTTTTTGAAATTAGAGCTAAACCGCAGGCAATGATTTTATGGCAATATTTTGTAACGGAAACTCAAATTACAGTAAACCTTTTACTATGCCCAAGAACCAAGCTAAAATAATACAAACAAAAAAAGAAAATAAATAAATAGGCCTAAATAAAAAAAAATATTCTAAACTTGTAAGGATGTTAAACTACGCAATTCTTTTAAAAGATTTCTCTATGAAAACATATTCATACCGATTACCACCCCGTCTGACAAATGGCAAAGTAAACGGATGGAAGTTATAGTCCGTGTGCGTGTCTGTAAGTGATCACGGCATGTTTATACTACGGCTCTATTTACATAATTCTTTCCTTTCAAAAATTGAATGATTGCAGCCGCATTAGGAAGTCTATTATGGTATGGATTCCTTTAATGCCACGAAGGTACCAAAAACATGATCCATTAAATACGGCTAACTTTTATCATGTTGCATCATTGAAATCACTATTCGAATAATCCTTAAGAGTTATCAGATAACTTAAGTGGGTATATATCATACAAAAACCAGACACTAAGAAGTTTTATTTGTGAAAGACTGTTTTATGCAGTAAGAATAACCATCTTGCTTTATATCATGGGGAGTGCCGTTGGTCCCAGAGTTAAATGTTGGATTTTACTTCTTAGCCCTAAATTCACTTTGTAAAATAAAACATCCTTTGAAGTTTTAAAATTAATATGTCTAGAACAGGATGTTGATTTAAAAAGTGAGCTGGTTGAAGTAGTGGTTGATTGATAATTTAAAAGTATCCTTAGATTCAAAATAGACTTCGTTTACATCATCCACCTCAATATATTTTACAAAACTCCGTAGATGTTATTTGTGCCTTATAACATTACCCGGCACTAGTGGTGCAGTGCTGTAACCCAGCTACATTGGGACAAAGTGTTTGGGAGATTGTAGGCGATAGGTTGGATGCTCGGTCCTCTTAATACCGACATGGCGTCCGCTTAATGGTTGCTATCGGCGTTGTAACAATTGTTAATTGTTGCATTATAATTAAATTAGAAAAATTATATTTAGAAAAGGTTAAATTTTGTAAGAACTAAGAGGTTTAGGAGTTTGTTTTGTTTTCCAAAAGTTTTTGATATAAATTCTCCAAGTTTTGAGAAACATTCAGAATCTTCCCCTTTCAAATAAAAAAGTAGTTTTTCCCATTTAAAATAGTTAAATAACCAGTATTTTCACGTTTGTTAATTTCCTGTCAATTTCATGCGACATGTTTTCTGAAGGCAACATGTTTGGTGAACCTTACCTGTTCAGATGTCCTGGTTTAGAGGGTTCTAATTGGTTGGTTTAGCTTCTAGAGTTAAAGTGGGGGTAAGTCCGTCGGTGGAAGCGTGCGTACCATGTGCAGCTCATTCATTAAATTTAGTTAGGACATCAGCGGCAGTCTTGTAGTGAAGCTTGTAATTTTTTATGATCCTTCAAGAGCTATATGTTTTTTTTACAAGCTCGAAAAAAAGATGGAAACGTTTGATAGTCGAGATCGATAAAGACAACACACTAAAGTTAAGTTCTACAATAACTTTCTGAGTGTGACCACGTTTGATCCGCTTTCGTGTACACGGCGACTTGTACCGTTTCAGTTTTCCTGTACCCTTGCGGTAATTTTTCTGTAGTTCACTTGTGAGTGTTTGTTTGAATGCCGGACGAGCTTTGTTGTGGTCAATTTTGGATTCGAAACCTCCAGGACAGCTACATCTCCCGGAGGCAATTTTAGACAATCCTAATTTTAGACAATTGTAAGAAAATTCAATTTTAGACAATTTTAGAAAATTTAAGAAAATTCAATTTTAGACAATTGTAGACAATTTTAAGAAAAGTCAACTTTAGACAATTTAATACAATTTAGAATTTAGAATTTTTTGATTTAGAAGTTTAAAGAAATTTATTAAAAAAGTTAAATAAATAAAAAATTGTTCTGGTCTGAAGATATTTAATTTATTATTTTGGAAGAGTTGTTTTAATTTATTTATGTTCCATTGAGTCAATAAAAGAAGAGATTTTTATTTTCGTTTTTATCATCATTTGTAGAAGAAACCAATTTTATTTGTTGAAGTTATTTATAAGAAGATAAATAAAGAACATTTTTATCACAGGACAAGTCTTATTTTAATCTCTCATTTTAGTTTGTTCAACATATCAAAAATAAATAGTAGCTTTAATAAGGTTACAGCGTGGAAACTACTAGAGAAGTCTGGGGTGTTCATGTTGGGTGGTTATCATTGTGCGGATGTTGTGTGGGGGAGATAACTGAGTATCAGGCTTGTCAATTAGCGTAAATATGTAGGCAGGTTCGGATTCCACGTAAAGATGTAGGTCTCCTAGTTGCCTTGGCTGTTGGGCTATTAATAAATTACCCTTTCTGAGGAATATTTGAACTCAGATAGTAACTAGACTACACTCATCCACACTCATCCTACACTCATTAAACCATTCATATTCGCCTTAAAATACCAACAACGTTGTGTGGCGTCTCATATGTAAGAATATAAGAACCCGCAAAGAATATATTGAAACTCGTTATACAAAAATAATCTTATATTAAATTTTTCAGAAAGATTTATGCATATTGGAACATATACATATTATATAGACCACTTAGTTTTGACGCCACTGCACCTAAATTATGCTGTACATGAATGAATATGATAGCAAGTCATCAATGACAAATGTATGTGGGTGGAGGGGTTGGTCATTAATGATATAAGCTGGTTCAATCATAAATGATTCATCAAAGACATGCTGTGTAAATGATTGGATCATCAAACACGTAGATGTTGGTGGGTATGTGAGTAAAATAATGATGCATGTGTGTTGGTGGGCAGATCATCAAATATGTTTTTCTGCTGTTGTCAACTGAGTAGTTCATCAATAACCTATGTATATGGTTGATGGGTGGAGTTATTGACACATTTTTGTGGGTAGATAGGTGAGTCATCATTGATGCACGTGTTGGTGGGTGGGTGGATAATCATTGACGATGTATGTAGTTGGGTGGATGGATCAGCATTGACAATATTCGTGGTTGTGTGGGTGGATCATCATTGACAATGTTTGTGGTTGGGTAGATCATCATTGATAATGCTTGTGGTTGGGTGGGTAGATCATCATTGACAATTTTTGTGGTTGGGTGGGTGGATCATCTTTGACAATGTTAGTGATTGGGTGGGTGGGTTAGTATTGATAATGTTTGTGGTTAGGTGAGTGGATTAGTATTGACGATGTAAGTGGGTGGATCATCATTAACAATGTTTGTGGTTGTGTGGGTGGATCATCATTGACAATGTTTGTGGTTGGATGGGTGAATCATCATTGACAATGTTTGTGGTTGGGTGGGTAGAGAAGATAAAATAGTCACTATAACACTTAAGTATCTTATTTGGTATTCAAACAGTGATTTTACTGACGTAAATGAATAAATCATAAATTTTGTCTATGAATTGAACATTTTTTTATCTCATCCGATATTTTGTCTAGTTGTTTAAGCTTTAAGCTTATGATTATGTTTTAATCATAGACTGTTTAGTAATTTTGAAAATTGATAAAAAAGAAGGAAACAGGTTGTATTTAATAGTGCATTAAATGTATGTCGAGCAGTTAGTTCTACATTTTGTCAGGCATATGGAAGGGCCTGCACCTTGTCAGTTCCTCCCTTTATTCCCTTAAATCCCCCAGGAAAATGTAGTAAATATTACTACACGTTTATAAATATGTATATCAGTAATATACTGATAACTGCCACTGAGGCGTTCAATGTGGCCTTAAGAAAGCGACCTCTGTTTTCCTCTGTGGAAAAGTACATAATACACTTAATAATATTTAGTGGTGTCTTCGAGATGCAATATTTATCCTTGCTTGTTCTTATCGTCTCCTGTGGTTCCTCTACTCCCGATTTTATATTACCCGTATTTCCATGGTATGCATGGCTACCAATGCTTATAAAGTGGCTTATATATTAAACATTTGGTACTAAAACTTGTTTATTAAAACAGCAAGAGAATGACATCAAAATATTCAGCCATGTGGTTCAATGTTTAGCTGACTGTTGCAAAGAAAAAATGACAAATTGCTTTCATCCACAATCCATCACCATGGGGCCATACAAAGCCAGATGCAAGTATTGTGTTTGTCTAATTAGATTGGAAACAAATGTTGGCTCAAAACAAACAGTAAACAACATTGCAGTCTGATTGAAACGTTCATTGTGCAACATAACTCCACAATATTGCCTAGATATTTTGTATAACACAAATACAATGACGTGGTAGCACTGTTCATGTTTCATTCAACTAACCTCTAGTCAGACCCACTTTTCCAGTTATATCAGTGCTTAAATGTAAATGGAATATAAAAACATCTATTAATGCTTTTCTGTGAACAGAGCAAAGTTGGCTGATTAAATTTAAATGTAGGGATTCCGACATTGAATATTGTGATGCCTGGGCGTTACTATTTTGTCTACTCATTACTCATTCGACTTAATTGTTTAGAGAACTATGGGCCGTAACAATGTTGGTTATCATTGTAGCGCTATATACAGCATGGAGAGAGTTGCGTCGTTTGATAACTACTAGAAGAAGCATGCTCCACGCATATAAAAAACTGTTGGAAATCCCTTTTTCGACGGGAGGATGCGGCTCAAGAAACATTTCTTTTATTTATTCATAAGACGCCGATCGTCAAGATATGGGCAAATATGGATTTCGAATGAGTGTTATGAGTGTAGATGAGCGAATGTAGTCATTGTTACAAACTAAGGCCGACTATTCCTTAGAAAGTGTCATTAATTAATAGCTCAGTGACAAATGAACAGCCGGTGATTATCAGCTGATCCTTCTCAAAATGTAGGCCTATTGACTCTGATTGGGATCGAACTGAGAACCTTTAGCACATGAAGCTGGGATTGAACCAACTACGCTACCGACCAATTTCCCTGCTGATAATGCGACAAAATACTGGGATGCGACTCCTGAATTATCACCCCCCCCCCATCTCCAGAAGAACAAAAAATACATCAATCACTCGAGAAAAAGAGTCAGATGTGTGGCCCCACCTCAGGCTCGAACTCTGGAGCTAGACCATGTTTAAATTTGAACAGAATTTATTGCTAAAAGATGTTCGAAATGAAGGAACATAGTGGTGGATAAGTGAGAAGGGATAAATAAAATACTAATAGAAAGACGATACTAAGCAGAAAAAAAAGGGATGAGAATTATATTAAAAACTGCCACCTGCCTCAGGCCATATAGAGTAGCACTCAAAACTCACAACAATGAGTTCCAAAAAAAGGAAGTATATACAAAAAAAGGAAGATATCACTAAAATTACAAACTATCCAACTGTTCAATAGTACAATGCGATTCATTTAATTATTGATTATTTTGATAAAATGATAATGTATGTGTATTTCTAATGCGTTTGTCTTGTCTTATGCTAACCAAACAAGCTTAGTTGTCTGCCTATTTCCATGAAACCTCATCCAAAATAGTGATCGTTTATTTGTTGAATGCATGTTCAATGCTCCCAGTATGTAAAAATGTATGTTTTGAAACAAAGCTGGCAGTACACAGTGAGTGGATATCCATTTGGCAATTAACACTAGAGAACAAAGCGCAAAGAAATTGAAATAAAAATGTTAGCATTTTGATGTTTAAAAAAGGGTCGGCCCTCTTGTTTTACTTCTCCGTTGGCCCTAAAAGCTATAGAATAATGGATTGCTACAAAAATATGGTGTAGTAAGTGAATCGTGTAGGCCTCAATTATATTTACAATTTAGTAATTACTATTATTATATTCTTTATAAAAATTTAATTTGAATAGATTATTTGAAGTATTATGATGTAGTTATATAAAAACCATATGTGTTCCAAGTTCTTGTAGTATGCAAGGAAGTACTTATAAACTTGATTCTGGTTGAGTTTACGACTCGTTAAACCACTTTAGACGTTCAGAGACAAAACCACAGTTACGTGTGCAAGGTCATAACAGAAGTACTGATTCGCATCTTCTTCTTTATAGGGAGAGGTCAAGATCTTATCTTATCTCTGAGGTCAAATTTTCAACTGTTTCCAAAATTTATAATTTTTTACGTCATAAACAGCAATTTCAGTTACTAACTTTTAATACATGTTTCATAAAATTTTAACATCAAAATCCATGAACAATAGGCTCTATATTCTGTTCGGTGGGAGTTAAGAGTGAGGCTCCGCCTAGACTGTCACAGTTACCAAGTCACCAGCCAATAAAAAGAGGGTGTCCATATGGACCTTCGATTTACAAGACTGATAATGGCACCCCCAGTCAGCAAGGACAGTCAGTCAGTCAGCAGTCAGCAGTCAGTCAGTCAGTCAGTCAGTCAGTCAGTCAGCAGTCAGCAGTCAGTCAGTCAGCAGTCAGCAGTCAGCAGTCAGTCAGTCAGCAGTCAGCAGTCAGCAGTCAGTCAGTCAGCCAGTCAGTCAGCAGTCAGTCAGTCAGTCAGTCAGTCAGTCAGTCAGTAGTCAGCAGTCAGCAGTCAGCAGTCAGTCAGTCAGTCAGTCAGTCAGTCAGTCAGTCAGTCAGTCAGTCAGTCAGTCAGTAGTCAGCAGTCAGCAGTCAGCAGTCAGTCAGCCAGTCAGTTAGTCAGCAGTCAGCAGTCAGTCAGACAGTCAGTCAGTCAGACAGTCAGTCAGTCAGTCAGTCAGCAGTCAGTCAGCAGTCAGTCAGCAGTCAGCAGTCAGCAGTCAGCAGTCAGCCAGTCAGCCAGTCAGCAGTCAGTCAGTTAGTTTATCACAACAGCAACATGTGAAGGACTGTGGTCGTCCCAGGACCAAGGTCATACTAACAGTGGGTGGAGCTTCACTCTTAACTCTCACCGGATAGAATAGGCAAACGTATGTATGTTTTATTGTGTGGAAAATACTTCTTTATAGGTTAAAAAACTGAATACATTTTATGCTGTTGCCAAATCAGACAAACATTTGTTTGCACTAACTACCAAAGACTGAATATATATAGTCGTTATGACGAATTAAATTTGTATAAGTATTTCTACTAAATCTATATGACATAATATTATAGATTCTTGCTATTTAAAATGTACTATATCAAACTATACTTATGTAAGACTCTTTAAATATGAATGTTTATATATACACGCAACGCAATGGAAACTCAATACTATTGTGTAAGATACATTGATACTAATTTGATGGAATTAATACTAACACATTAAAAAGGTATGCAACGAAATTAAATTGTTTGAAAAGTAAATAACTAAACAATGCCTACTGTGCTTGTTGATTGATAATATAGACAAACAAGTTTAACTATAGTAGGCTTATAAGCTATCAGACCAACATACAATGCCAGCTGGCTAATTTGGATTTAACCTACTTGCAGTAAATAGACCTTCATTATACGTACATTAGATTCCCCTAAAACGGGTGGCAGTCCGAGTCTGAGTTTGTGTAGGGGACTGAGTATCAGGCTTGTCGAGTAGCTGAAAATCAGATAAACACTATGTGGTTCGTATTCCACGTAAAGCTATTGGTCCCTTAGGCGCCCTGGATGTTAAGCTATTAATAAATGGTAGTTTCTGAGCCAAGTCAAATACATTAGTAACAAAATTGTACAGGTTCTCCATACTCACTCTACATTCAAGTAATGATTCATATTTGCCTTGAAATATGAACAAGATGTGTCGGTATATCAAATACGAATATAATAATAATCACAATGTAATGTATGTCAATTAAATTTACAGTGGTATATATAAATGACTCATGTACCAATTTAGTATATATTTATTTAGTTTATTATGCTAGACGTTACATGAGTAGTTCTTTTAAAGCTGGAAACCAAGGAATCTGTAAATGATTGTGCTTAGTAGTGAGTAAATCTTCGATGCGCAATATGGTTAACAGCACAGTACTTTTGGCAATCTACAGTCTATACAGTAAACAGTAGGAAAATGTATACACTCGTACATTATAAAAAAATAGAAAATCAGTAATAAAAATGTTTACTACCATATCAAATCACATATTCAAAGAAGCAGGATATTGATCACATGTAAGTAAACAATTGAAACCTGACATCTGCAAGGCTACAAGGCGTTCCTATGGTTACAGCTGGCTAATATCGTCTCGCCACTGGTCACAGCATTATTAAACCCTCGTAGTTACAGCACTTACTCGCAAGAGTACTCTGAAGTCAAGTGGATAATTTTGTAAATCGACTATAGTACATTAAGTACACTATGTTCTGACAGTTACAACAATCGTTACATTTGTGAACAAGGCATAAATAATAGTATTTCCACATAGTGTAGAGTTAAATATCTATTCATATAAATGCAGATTGATTTTTTTGATTTTTGAAGTATTTTATTTGCATTAGATATTATAAAATATATATTTCAAACTTAACTTTTTAACAGGAAATGCAATTTATTTAATTATTTCCGAAAGTATTGCGTGTAGGTAATTCGGTCACTTATCCATTTGACAACATATATTAAACAGGCCTTAACGTTTGAAAAATTGATAATGAGCAACTATTATTTTCACACGTATTCAATGAGCAGTATAACAACAATGATTATACTAGAATTGATCATAACAGAAAAATGCATAATAAGTGATAATGACAAAAATACAATTAAAATGAATTCTGATACCTCTAAATTTTTATTTATTTAAATAGTTTAGGTATATACGAGTATATATTTATAATAATGAGGCAATTGAAACATAATAGTATATCGTTACATTTGTGAACAAGGCATAAATAATAGTATTTGCACATAGTGTAGAGTTAAATATCTATTCATATAAATGCAGATTGATTTTTTTGATTTTTGAAGTATTTTATTTGCATTAGATATTATAAAATATATATTTCAAACTTAACTTTTTAACAGGAAATGCAATTTATTTAATTATTTCCGAATGTATTGCGTGTAGGTAATTCGGATACTTATCCGTTTGACAACATATATTATACAGGCCTTAATTTTTGAAAAATTGTTATTGAGCAACTATTATTTTCACACGTATTCAATGAGCAGTATAACAACAATGATTATACTAGAATTGATCATAACAGAAAAATGCATAATAAGTGATAATGACAAAAATACAATTAAAATGAATTCTGATACCTCTAAATTTTTAGTTATTTAAATAGTTTAGGTATATACGAGTATATATTTATAATAATGAGGCAATTGAAACATAATAGTATTATTTACAATTATAATTACTTCAACAATATCATATATAAATTGCAAAAGTAAATGTCATAAAATAGTTTAATTTAAACGTTAATTAGTTCTTCTTATATTAATAGACATTTTAAAACGTGTTATTAATAATTTACCTAACAAAGAAACAAAATAAAGTTGCGTTAAATTAGATTTCACAATAGTAATACTTAAATTATATTTTATTGAAATCAAATTTAATTTGGAGAGCGCTTTTGTGTTTTACCTTTAAGAAAAACCCAATCAAGAAAGGCAATAAGCTGCAAGTTTATTGTGTAAGGTAAGGCATTGTGAGCGCCTTATGTACAGATCTATGTATGTCTAGCATCTTTTATGTTTAATTTCATTGTATGTTTTCATGAAAAGGAATAGAAAAGAAATGGAAATAATAAGGAATAATAAATCACTTATAATTAATTAATAAGCTTTTGAAAATATTTAATTTGTTTTTTCTTATTAATTAATATATATTTTATACAAAGTTTAGTTTTGAAACATTATATGATTAATTTAAATGTTTCATAATCGAACATATTTTTAGTTAGCAAAGATACGATTGGAAATTAGTCTAATTAAAGTTTTAGTGTATATATATATATATATATATATATATATATATATATATATATATATTATTTTTCTCAAAGTGCTGCTCAATCAAACCATAATTTCACCTAAACGTTATTAATTTAAACATACATTTCTTTGTTCATTAAATAAATAATCCCAACAATTATAAGCATTTAATGATTGAATATATCCACGTTAATTTTAACCTAACTTAAAGAGAGAAAAAAAGACAAAGAGGTCACATCCAATATGAGCTGAATATGTTTCAAGTTAGTGTATCGAGTAGTTATTTCTCCAACTTTCAATGTGGATTGCAGGACTAGTACCTTGTCAGTCTCTTCATTTATTCCTGCAAGTCCTCAAGGATAAACTACAGAGTACAGACGTCTAAAGATATCAACTAGTCGAAATATATTTATAAGTGAAATTTAACAGTTCACTAAGGCCATACAAGCGACATCTGTTTCTTTCTTCTCTGTGCCGAAACAAGAAGATTGTGTTATTAAGTAAGGTTGTTACGCTAAAGCAGAAAATATCAAAATATCATCAACAAACTTGAGTTTTTATAGTTTTAATTTATATTTTTATAAACCTAATGACTAAACTATAGAAGAGAAAATTAGTTTAATAATAGTTTACTTTTAAATTGGTCTTTAAAATAACGTTGAGACTAAATAAAAAAAATTAAATGATTTTGAAACATTCATATTTGCATGACGTTATTATGTATATTTTTTTTATAGTAGTTTAATAATTATTAGAATTAGAAAAATGCCTTTAGAGGTGAGAAATTTACTACGTAAAATAAAATATCGTGTTCGTAATAAATCGGTTTTTAGTATATTGTATTCGTTTGTAGCCTTTGTTGAATAGTTTTATTTTACTTTTATCTGTTTTATAGATATGTTGTTGTATTGTAACACTTTTAATAAAATCTTACCGTGGTGGAAGAGTTCATCCTGCGTTTCCTTCAGCTTAAAAAGCTTTATCAAGATGGATTGATGGTGGTTGTTTAATACTGAAATCTAGATTGAACTAAGAATACTACTTTAAATAATCATTGACATTTACGTAAAAGATATTTTTGAAGTAATGATACAAAATTGTGATATAAATATAATACTGATAAAAAAAATATGTGCATTATTTTTAATAAAAAACCTTAAAAGTATGATCATAATAATTACTTATTAAGTAAAGTGTTATTATATATTAATAAAAATACTTTATTTATATTTTGCTATATTTGAAATCAATCTTCTTATAGTTTCCACACAACTATTGAGAAAGGCTATTTTTATAACAAATTACAATAATTATCATATAAATGAGAACTAAATATTATGAATCGTTTTAATCTATGTAACTCATATGATTGAAAATATAACATCTTTAGGGATGGAGCTTATAGTATAAAATACAAAGATTTTAGTGATACAAGAATAAACAAAACTTTTTTACCTACATTATGGTAACTGTAAAAACGAAAATATTATTTTAATGTTTAAGTTTTCACAATTAAATCATGCAAATAAATGATGAGTTTAGTAATAATCTAGTAGTTGTTGAAAATAATAAGTGTAATGATGTAAAAGGATTTACAATTAAAATTCATTGATTACAAACCAAACTACTAGGTCGAGTTTGAATAACAAACTCCTGAAGTTTATCAAGTGATATAAGTTTAAATAGCCTTTAATTATTCACGAACTTATCATGAAATGAGCATGCATTGTTTTGTTAGTAAAATGATTTGGAGTATTGAACTTTATACTACAAAGCTCAGTTGACCAATGAACTTTCTACAAAAACAACTTTGAATTGGTCTGAGCCTAGTTTAGTGCTCTAAATATCCATTAAACTTTGCTTATTAAAACCAAAATGTAAAACCGAAACTCCACACAATACTTGCTAGAGGTAGAGATTTTTCTGCACGTCTTAAGACATTACTAATTGAGCATCTATCTACTCCGAATTTCCCAATTTTTCCAAGAAATATCACCCCTTGTAGGGTGATTTAAATCTATAGAACCACCTTTCTTGACTAGCTTCCCAGTTAATCTCAAAGGAACTTCCACAAAAAGTCAACCAGGCATTAACTCGTTTGACGGTCGAAACGAGTTTCTTGTATGAGAGTCATCGGTGGAATAAACCTTTCTCGCAAGTAATGGACATAGGTTGAGTCGCTTTTGAAGATGCAACTACTGGAATTGTAAGTTGAAAAATGAACGTTTATGTAAAAGATAATAAAATAATGTAGATTTTATTTACACGGTATTTAGTTGAAGAGGGTTGGATTTATCCAGCTCAGAAGGTTACAAACTGGTCCTGTTTCTTAAATTATCATTAAGTTAGTAAACATTTATAATAATAATAATATACAATAGTGTTCTCCATAGTACAGCACCTATATATAAATGATCAGTTATAGTAAAAACCACACGAGAAATTCATGTTTCGAGAGTTTCCGGTCCCCGAGCAGTAAACGGTGTTATGACTTTATAGCTGAACTAGGTATAGTGCAAGTTCGAAACCTGGCTTTGACAGGAACTCATCTTACACTAAACTGGCTCTCCCTCTTACTTTGGATGAATAATACTTCACACTGATCAATGTTTTAGGGGGGATGGGCAGAGCAGGGTCAAAAAAGGGATTGGGCATTATTTATTTTGAAAACAGTTTAAAATCATAAAATGATTTAACCAGCAAATTTGTAGTTATTACTAAATTATGTTTGAACGTATGTGTAATTAATGCAAATGGATGGACGTAGTTGGGGTTTAGTACATATTACCAATCACTTAGTGTTCAAACACAGTCGATGGCTTTCTGGATAACGGCGTTTGATGTATCCGAACCCTCTAACTTACGTTTCAGTGAAGTTAAACTCAAATAATGTGTAGTAGCTAGAGTACAGTAAAATGGCTCTGAGTAACTTGAAACAGCGTGGTTTAGAATACTTTTTATCTATTGGAAAAAAGGACTTTTTTTTAAAGGAAAAAATAATAAAGACATTTGCTTTTTTCTTTTTTAGAAACTTGAATGCTTAAACGTTTAGTGTTCTTTTATAATAAACTAGTTCTTCAACATTTACGTTTTATAATCTGAGCAGGATTAATATATATAAGTATGTTTGTAGTTTTAATAATATGATAAAATACTCTGTTTAAATATACTTTTAACAGACAGTTTTGTGGTCTTGTAACTTAAGTAGGTCTTTAAAACTTTAGGTACTTTATGTAAACATATTTTTAAACATTCATTTTGGGAAAAAATAAAATATTAGAAAAAGTACTTGCAATAGAAAAGTAGTTCAAATTCTATAAACTTTTAATCGTAATTTAGAAGTTTTCCAATAAAATTGAGAATCTTAGTCCCAAAAATAAAAAAAGTATATTTTCCCAGTATAAATAAAATAACCAATTTTTTCTGCAACAAGATATTGTCCTGTCTGCAATTTACAGGTTTTGGTGACGTTGTTACGTTGGCTTCCTCCTGGATTGTATCCCAACCCTTATGTTTATTTCGCGTACAGGGGAGTTCACGTAAAAGGCCGTCCAACGATTTTTGTCGGCACTTTCGCCACCACCTTTTAGTGGTGTTGTTTTTGCCGCTTCTTTAAACCGTTCTTCATCTCCTTATCGAAGTTCGAACATTTTTACTACTGGAAGCTTTTGAGAAGTTGTGAAGTGCCACACAGTGTGAGTGGCTGTTTGATTGTATGCGTGACGATTACGCGCGTGGAGGTTCTTTGGATTTGACACAACTGTTCTCTGGACGCAACGTAAGTTTGACCGTTTTCCCTAAAAAGTTCTATATGTTTTTATAACAATGCCCAAATTTATGTCAATCCTATTATGTCAATAAACTGTAGGAGAATTTATTGATATATAACGTTATTCTCATTTAATAGGTGTTTACATATTCAGTTTTATTTATAGATTGAAATTTCTGTTGATAAATTAAGATGTTGTCGATGCTATTTTAATGAAATTACATGCATCTATGCAATTGTTGACCAATTTTGACCAACTGCGGAGAGCCATGCAACAAATCAAACGCCTGACAAACAGTTATAAATCTCACAACACATGCACTTCACAACCCGGACAGACTGTCCAACAGTAAATCAACCCCGCCCGACCAATCCTCGGCCCCATTTGTGGCACGCTATCCTGGTGTAATTATTTCTAATTCTACGTTAGCTATATCTTGCAGTCAAATCATATCGCGCGCATGATTTGTGGAACCATACCTATTAGTGTCTAGCCTCCTAAGTATCTATACTTATTTGAAGTATATATGCGTGTTTGGATGTTTTCCTCGTTAAGAAAGGAGATTAGGGGACTTTATTGCGCACTTCACGTGTCAACACCGTTACTCGCAATGTCGATTGGTAGATATTCGCACTCGCAGCACTCATGACACCTCAGTCTGTGATTCAGGACTATGGTATCGCTAATATGAACTACAATATGCGTTTACTATAAAAAGCAACCAAACAACTATTTAGTTTGTTTAATAGTTATTCTTTTTTAAATTGTTTAAATATTGCCTAGTGCAATTACTTTGGGAGGCAAGTGTTATTTTAAAGGTTGTCACTACTCTTTTGGAATGTAATTTCACAGAAATACTTCCCTAATGCACCTCTAGATTATAGAATATTCCTTTCATAATTTAAAGACAGTGCGAGGAATCATTTTGGGGATATCGTGAAGATTGTATTACAGTTAAAAGCACAACTATTTAGAATTGTTTTTTATAGAATTGTTTTAATAATTAAGTATTGTCAACATAGTTCTTGACGTTTGAATACCATTTAATACGCTGTAAGAATGGAATTTTGAAGAGAACTACTCTTTCCTGAAGCAACTATAAGTATCTGCATTCACTAAACATTTCAAATTATTCCAATCTATAGTTCTGATTGATCGTGATGCGTCAATCAGTTCTGAAAAACAAATTCTGAGTTCTGAGTGGAATTTCGCTGATTTATTAAAACAGGTTAGGTTAGGTTATAGATGACATTGATAGTATAATCGTAGTTATTATAGCTATTATTTTTTTAATGAACATTTTTACTTAACTATTTTAAACATAATTATAGCTTTATCATATATTTTACAAAAAAGTAATTTGTAATTGACTCTAAAAATCTTTATATTACTATTAAACGTTAAAAAACCAAAACTCTGCGTTTATGAAATGAAGAGGAACTGAACTGAATTTTGTAAAACAAAGGAAAAGTTAGTTTATGCAATGCAAATTCCTAGACTTGAAGAAACTCTATGAATTTATATCTGTATAATTCTGTATTTTCTCAAAAATAAAACCCCACTACATTTAAACTGTTACGGAATAAGGAAGGAAATATATAATATTCAAAGAACGTTAAAGATGTAAGACATGGTCCAATAATAATAAATACTATTTTCATGACCACAGTAATGTTCCGTTATACAAAGTGTACTGTAAAGCGCATATTGTAGCAATACGTTCTATATTAAAATGGAGAATATGCTCTTTATATATTTGTACTTCGTTGTACATTGTTTTTGATACGGACTTAAGATACGGACAATATAAAATCAGAACGTTACAAAAGTTTTCATTTATGGTTAAAATTATCAATGAAAAACTGTTTTACTTGTAATGTAAAGTTGATTAACGAAATTATTATTTGCTGTAAAGGGAGTAGTACACTTAAATTTAATTAGTGGTATTTATTGGTAGTTTTATAATAAAATAATTAATTTTATATTTACTGTAACATACGATTTTGAGGTTAATCGTTTAATATAAAAAGATGCTTAAATAAGATAAATATTACCATCCTGATTATTTGAGACCTGTTTAGCTATATGATACATAGCCTGCGAGCCGCTCTTTTTTTAGTATTGAGTAGGTCTGTTTGAAGTCTTTCCACCTTCTGTCATTCCATAGTTATTCTCAGAACAAATCTTCCTAATTCATTATTTTGTTTACAATATCATCTTTTAATCCGTCTATGTACCCTTTCCATCGTCTTCCTCCCACCCCATCTTCTTGTTCCTCACATACTTTCACAGGGATTACCAGTAAATTATTTTCACATGTGTACTGGTCAACAGGATATTCTCACACCTTCATCTCAACAGGATTTTCTCTACCTTATTTCTGAAGCATTCGATTTTAAACTTCTGTCTAAAAAATTGGTTATTTACATTTCTTACTTTATAAACTTTTGTCTTTCAAAAAACGTATCTCTCCTGCTTGGATTTTTCCCCATTCACTCTTATTAAAAGAATATATTTTCACACAATATTGGCGTATAATTCGATTTATATAAATAATATCATATTTTTAGGGATATAAATTAATCATATTAAACATATTTTAATATTAATTCAGACCAATGATGAAAAATAAGCAATCTATCATCATACAATATTTTAATTAGATGCATTTTTTCAACTTCTAACATGGCGATCTAAGAAAAAGGGATGGAGACAATATATCAAGAATCAAGAATCATTTATTTGCCATTCGACATAATTAATGCATCGGCAAAAGTCTAAGGTACAGAATATACAGCTATGGTCAAAAGTTATAATAGAAATACAATAAATAGAATTAACAAGTACTAACACTACTTTTTTAAGCTCTGTGGATATTTATTTTATTTATAATAGACTAATAGACCTAGACAATAATAATGACAATAAATAAATGTAAGAATTAACAATAAATTAGAAAATTTTAAAACAAGACAAGCAATAAATATATAAATTATGAAAAGAAATAACAATATTAAAATACAGTAACAATAAAATTACAAAACATAAAAATAAATAAAACACACAAAAGAATAAATAGAGACACAAATAACAGGTCTAATTGAAGGACCAATAACAGTTTTAAAATAGTATCAGTAGTTAATAAAACAAAACTAGATTTAAATTCAAAGTGATGTCCAAGACCAAAGTGATGTCCTGAGTTTTATTATTATTTAATAGAAAACTGTTGGCTTGAAACCATTCAGATACATTATTTAATGCATTCTTTGACAACTGCTGAAGCTCTTGTAATGTATTACTAGTTGATGTAAAAGTAGTATCATCAGCGTACAACATTGTTTTAACGGAATTACAAATATTATTAGGCAAATCATTAATTGAAATAAAAAATAACAAGGGACCAAGCACAGATCCCTGTGGTACTCCACATTCAACCACAACATCATCTGAAAAATTCCCGTTTATACCAACAACTTGCCTTCCATTATTTAAAAAAGATATCAAAAACTGAAGCACTGAACCCCTTAGACCATATTACTCAAGTTTTGGAAAAAAGATCTTGATGGTCAACACAATCAAATGCTTTGCTCAAGTCACATAAAGTGGCCTGAGGATAGTCCTTAGCCTCAAAAGCTGCTATAACTTCACAAACTAGTGAATCGAGAGCACCAATAGTAGACTTGCCTCTACGAAAGCCATACTGTGACAGCGAAAATAAATTGCTACACTCTAAGTAATCATTTATTTGGTTGAATACCACAATCTCAAACACCTTCGACAGAACAGGGATAATTAAAACAGGCCTATAGTTTTCGGGTTTGTCTCTGTCACCTTTTTTGAAAATTGGACAAACACGAGCCAGTTTAAGTTCATCTGGAAAAAATCCTTGATACAGACAATGATTGATAACAAATGTGAAGGGATATATAATTCCAGAAATTATATTCTTCAACAGATTATTAGACATACCATAGCAGTCACTTGAATTTGAGTTTTTAAAACTTTTTACAGCTCTAAAAACATCATTTGTACTTATAGATTTAAAACAAATTCTATTGGTCGAAGTTTAAAATTTTTTGTCAGGTTTGTTGGAGTTGAATGTTGAAATGATTTGGGTATACTCAATATCCTTTACTGAGTTAATAAAATAATCATTGAATTGCTGAGGTGTAATATTGGGTTTGAAGTTATCTTGAGATTGAGTATTATCTTTTATAAATTTCCAAGCTGTTTTACACTTATTTCTACTAGATTCAATCAGTTTACTGTTGTAGTCCAACTTTGCTAGTCTAATTTGTTGCCTATAAAGAGCATTCAATCTGTTTAACTGTACTTTTGTCTCAGGTGATTGAGATTCCTTATAACGCCCACTAAGGTGCAATAAATTTTGTTTCATTGTGGCAAGTTTATTAGTATAACAAGTACATCTGTTCAATTTACCACTACCACACTTAGAGGAAACAATCAGTCTCACTTAGCAGCAATAATTTACAGCATCAATTATTTTATAAAAAAAACAAGAATATAATAGAGCAGAAACCATAAAACAATAAAGAAACTCTTGGTCTCAAGCAATAGAATGCAGCACATCTGATTACTTATACCATTCTTTGGTAATACCTTTTTAAACATATTGGGCCCAATTTCCGAATTAACTACTGACGCAGTCTCAGACTGAGAAATATTTAAATTAAAAACCAACCCATCATGGTCAGAAAAAGGAAAGTTAAAAAGTTTGCAGCAAGGTTTAACTTCGTCTGAGATCTTATTCAAAAAGTATTGTCTAGACAATTACTCCCTCTTGTTGCAGCAGAATTCTTACAAAAATAGCAATACTGTCTGAGTAAGTTAAGGCAATCTCTTACAGTGTGTTTATACTTAGTGACATCGAATTCGGAATTTACATCTCCAACCACTATAATGTAATTAGGCTACTGACAGGAAACAAAATGTAAAAAGTTCTCAAGCTGTTCTAAAAAGATACTAGGGCTACCATCAGGAAATCTATACACTGATGCTTATATTAATTTTAAAGGCTTAAATACAATAGCTGATATTTCAAAGTTTAACTCGTCACATAAAAAGGTAACATCCAATTAAAAAAACTAGAAGCTAGACTATTATGAACAAAAATCAGACAGCCACCATTTTTATACTTATTTCTACAAAAGGCACTAGCCAGACAATAGTTGGATGGATTAGAAAAACTAATCTCATTCGATGTCAACCAATGTTCAGAAATACAAATGGCATCTAAACATATGTCAATCAAATAACTATCAAGTAGGTTAACTTTATATTTAATACCTTGAATATTTGAAAAAAGAAAGTTTAGGTTTCCATTGGGCCTATCCTTGTCACAAGAAAGAGGCTTAGGCCCCCTATAATGAGATTTTACCATTGAACAAGAAGTGACTGTCAAGCCAAATATGTTATCCTTGGGTTGGTAAATGAAGATGTTTTATAGCCTGTAATGTTGTTATACTGGCTCAATGGGTGTAGCTCTGTTACTAATTAAGGTAGATTGCTTGTTAAAGAGGCCAGTTAAGCAAAGCCCAATAGCCCAGAGGTACTAAGGAACCAATGATCAACGAGTACAACCCACGTAATATTGATCTGGTTTTGGATAATTGGCAGCAGAAGCCATATTATTGGCAACCATTAAGTGCTGTTTTGAAGAAAAAAATAAAATAAAAAAATAAATAGAACCCAATTTCCATGACAGTTTGCACCAAGTAGCTTGATTACAACACTACGCTACAGTTAAGGATATTTGGTTTATTATTCTGTATATTATTACTTGTAGTTGATAGATGAGGATGATCCTCCATCCTCCGACTGTAATGGTATCGATTCTAACAGGGTGTTGAGATCTTTTGGTTGTTTGGTAGACCTCACTAATAGTGGAGTTACAGTCGTGGAGGATGTGCATGTGGTCGAACCCTTATTTCCAATGGTAGGACATGATGAAGATGCCTCGTTACTTTGTTCTCGTGACATGAGGTTAGCTATTCCATGCTAAATTTTACAAGAATATGGTTCCTTTGATGCAAACTGTCGATGCGCACGATATCTTGAACAAGGACGACGCAGAAAAAGGTGAGTTTCATTGATCATCTTGTTATTCTCTGCATCCACCTTCATGTTGAACATGTAGCAATTCACACACACATACATACATACATATATATATTAACAGCACAAACAATATATATGCTAGAATCATCATCTTCATACGAGACCCCTTCTTGGCTCAAATCTCTTCTGGCTCTTGTTCGTCCAATGATTCTTGTTATTGACTGCCGCCACTTCTTCAGCTGACAATAGTTCCAGTAGACCCGGTTCCTGTTGACGCTTCAAGGTCGATATGAACTTCCCTCTCGAAGGAGTCTTGTTCTTGGAAAATGTCAAGAACATCACTGATTGAACAGTACTGGTCCCCTCCGCCAAAGGACGTTGATTTTCAGTAAAGTACATTTCAGTTGCAAAAGAACGCCGGTATCCATCACAGTGAATCTCTGTAGGTGAAGAGTACGACGTTTGGTCTTAAGAGGTAGGATGTCAACAGATGTACAAGTTAATCTACCTCATCTAGGAGCTTCTAGATTGGCAATGCGACAGTTCTAGTTCCCATTATTTTAAAATACATCTGAGTGTTAGGAATACTGATGTGCGCTTAGGCTTAGTGAATTAACAAACAGTTTAGGGCTTAGTACGCGAGATAGATAGTCTTGTCTGACTATGAACTATGTATGATTTGGTGCTATTCTGAAGACAACTGATGTGTGAGTCCTGAAGGTTGCCGCTTTTAAACTTTATATGTTGGACAAAATGTATTGTTCATTTTTAAAATTTATTTTTTTCCTCAGAAATTAATATAAAAAAAAATATTAGTAATCATTTTAAAACGTGCCAATGTCTACGTTGGCACCCATTGCAGGAAAATGTCATAGTTAACTCTAACAATAGGTTTACCTAGGGGGTGACGCTGCAACTTGGCATCCAGCTGGTTGTAAAACCAAATGAATCCGCACTAGCTATTGTGTAACAGAACGAAGCTGCACCAACTTATCAGGACGGCTGGACGAGCCGGTAGTGTGGTCGTGTATTGGTGTCTTCAGTTGTACACCTATAAAGTCAAAGGGCAGTGTAGTTATAGAGAGAGGATGATTATTAATCAAATATCCCTCCTTGTCATGACAGTATTCCATGAACTTTCCTGGGTCCAGGCAATCAAATTGACTACGGTGAACGGATTTGTTGAGATGATAGATCGAGACACGACCTCACCTACGACCGTGCTTAAGTGACATTTGATAAACCCTAATTCCTTGTGTTATATGAGGTTGAAAAAGATCATATTGTAAATTGGATGATATTTCATCCAGATAAGTGTGAATGCCCTTAGCTACCACTGAGAAATTCAGAATTTTAGACAAAAAAACTTTTGTATCGTCTTTGTTATTAAAGCTCTGTGTTGAATTCTTGAAAGTGCATTACGAACATTGCTTCAATTAATGTTATGTAAATATGATTTAATTATAATTTATATTTACTATTTCAAAATCTGTTCTCAATAAATATTTTTGTTTCATACTTGATTATAGGAATTGTAACTTTAATAAAGTATATACTCGAACTAACCGAAACAAAGAAAACAATTAAAAAACGAGTGATGAGGATATATTTAATGTTGGTATTGATTATATACATAATTTGTTATTATTATTATTTTTATGTAACAGAAATTATGATTATAGTATATCGCAGAACAGTTTTATTGATCAGATACAGTAGATAGTATCCACTCTATGCACAGAAGGGTACTTTTAACATATAAAAAAACGTATATGACCTTTTAAATCAAGCAATAGCTAAACTTCTTTGCTTCGCAATGCCATAAAGCTATATATACTGTAAAAAAATCAGCGTTCTCCACGGAGACATAACTTGTTAAAATTATTTATATGAAAATTATCAATGTTATCAAAACAATTTTTATAATATTACAACATGTATAACATGACAAATGAACAGTAAAAAATACATTTATAACTGTGAAAAGTATTGTACTTGATCAAACAAAAGGAACAAAACAAAACAAAAAAAAAGGAAAATTAATAAAGCAAGATCCAACTTGTTATATCAGTTTAAAAATATTTTTTTCTAAAGAATAAGATAGTAAAAAATTGTGCCACGGGATTTAACTATAGGTATGAAATTCCAAAGAACCGAATATTAATTGTCTGATTTGTTATACTAGCCGACAGTCATTGTTTCCCTACACAGTCGTTCTCTACGCTTGCTCACTCTTCTGATTTGTTATACTAGCCGACAGTCATTGTTTCCCTACACAGTCGTTCTCTACGCTTGCTCACTCTTCTGATTTGTTATACTAGCCGACAGTCATTGTTTCCCTACACAGTCGTTCTCTACGCTTGCTCACTCTTCTGATTTGTTATACTAGCCGACAGTCATTGTTTCCCTACACAGTCGTTCTCTACGCTTGCTCACTCTTCTGATTTGTTATACTAGCCGACAGTCATTGTTTCCCTACACAGTCTTTCTCTACGCTTGCTCACTCTTCTGATTTGTTATACTAGCCGACAGTCATTGTTTCCCTACACAGTCGTTCTCTACGCTTGTTCACTCTTCTGATTTGTTATACTAGCCGACAGTCATTGTTTCCCTACACAGTCGTTCTCTACGCTTGCTCACTCTTCTGGTTATACTAGCCGACAGTCATTGTTTCCCTACACAGTCGTTCTCTACGCTTGCTCACTCTTCTGATTTGTTATACTAGCCGACAGTCATTGTTTCCCTACACAGTCATTCTCTACGCTTGCTCACTCTTCTGATTTGTTAAACTAGCCGACAGTCATTGTTTCCCTACACAGTCTTTCTCTACGCTTGCTCACTCTTCTGATTTGTTATACTAGCCGACAGTCATTGTTTCCCTACACAGTCGTTCTCTACGCTTGCTCACTCTTCTGATTTGTTATACTAGCCGACAGTCATTGTTTCCCTACACAGTCGTTCTCTACGCTTGCTCACTCTTCTGATTTGTTATACTAGCCGACAGTCATTGTTTCCCTACACAGTCGTTCTCTACGCTTGCTCACTCTTCTGATTTGTTATACTAGCCGACAGTCATTGTTTCCCTACACAGTCGTTCTCTACGCTTGCTCACTCTTCTGATTTGTTATACTAGCCGACAGTCATTGTTTCCCTACACAGTCGTTCTCTACGCTTGCTCACTCTTCTGATTTGTTATACTAGCCGACAGTCATTGTTTCCCTACACAGTCTTTCTCTACGCTTGCTCACTCATCTGATTTGTTATACTAGCCGACAGTCATTGTTTCCCTACACAGTCGTTCTCTACGCTTGTTCACTCTTCTGATTTGTTATACTAGCCGACAGTCATTGTTTCCCTACACAGTCATTCTCTACGCTTGCTCACTCTTCTGGTTATACTAGCCGACAGTCATTGTTTCCCTACACAGTCGTTCTCTACGCTTGCTCACTCTTCTGATTTGTTATACTAGCCGACAGTCATTGTTTCCCTACACAGTCATTCTCTACGCTTGCTCACTCTTCTGATTTGTTAAACTAGCCGACAGTCATTGTTTCCCTACACAGTCTTTCTCTACGCTTGCTCACTCTTCTGATTTGTTATACTAGCCGACAGTCATTGTTTCCCTACACAGTCGTTCTCTACGCTTGCTCACTCTTTTGATTTGTTATACTAGCCGACAGTCATTGTTTCCCTACACAGTCGTTCTCTACGCTTGCTCACTCTTCTGATTTGTTAAACTAGCCGACAGTCATTGTTTCCCAACACAGTCGTTCTCTACGCTTGCTCACTCTTCTGATTTGTTATACTAGCCGACAGTCATTGTTTCCCTACACAGTCGTTCTCTACGCTTGCTCACTCTTCTGATTTGTTAAACTAGCCGACAGTCATTGTTTCCTTACACAGTCGTTCTCTACGCTTGTTCACTCTTCTGATTTGTTATACTAGCCGACAGTCATTGTTTCCCTACACAGTCGTTCTCTACGCTTGATCACTCTTCTCTTTGGGGTTCTTTGCAAACCATCACACCAATTTAAAGGCTCACGCTTATATTGTTCTCTTAGATAACCAAGTTTTATAATCTATAAAACCCTATGGTTCTCTTTAGGGGTTTGCTAAGGAGTGTAATTATATTAGGGTTTGTAAAAATTACCTTTCAGGAAATTTCACAATGAAAACCAGACTAGCCAAGCTTTTATGTCTTGTTTATCTTTATTGAATCAGCTGTTTTAAATTAACCATTGAATTAAAGTGCCAATTTTCCTCTCATGGAAAAAAATTAACGTTGAGGGGATGCTCTTAGAATTGGAATTTTCATAAATTCTTTCTTAATTTAGCCTCTGTGATACGAAAGCTTACTTCCATCCAAATTTGATCTTACTCTGATTAAGAAGAAGAAGAATCCGTTATGTGTACATCTTTTTTTAAAACAATTTATATTAAGAGACACAAAGCCTTTATATTATGAAAAATTACATAAAAGCAGTTCTCTCCTTATCCAGAGATAGGTAAACTAAGGAACAGTTACTTATAGACAAACAGTCATCAGTTAATGTAAGGGTCATTAGAAGCTCACAGCAGTAAGAATTCTGTTCAGTAGTTGCTCTCAAGAACAATTGTTAAGAGTTAACAATTGTTAAGTGCCTTAGTCTTCAAAGGCAAGCTATAAGAATCATTACAAAATAAGATTTTAGAGGGTCGTGTAGAGATGCCTTCAGGGAGCTTGAATGGCTGACTGTACCCTGTCCCTTTATTCTCGAGATAGTCTTGTACTGCATTCCAAAGTATACTTTGGTGCAGGATGACGAACTGACAATTAATAGACAAGAGGCAGGGACAACTATCGTCTACAACGACACAGAACAACAGCGCACGCAAAGCTTCCAAAGTATACTTTGGTGCATGATGACGAACTGACAATTAATAGACAAGAGGCAGGGACAACTATCGTCTACAACGACACACAACAAAAGCACACGCAAAGCTTCCAAAGTATACTTTGGTGCAGGATGACAAACTGACAATTACTAGACAAGAGGCAGGGACAACTATCGTCTACAACGACACAGAACAACAGCGCACGCAAAGCTTCCAAAGTATACTTTGGTGCAGGATGACGAACTGCACAATTACTAGACAAGAGGCAGGGACAACTATCGTCTACAACGACACAGAACAACAGCGCACGCAAAGCTTCCAAAGTATACTTTGGTGCAGGATGACGAACTGCACAATTACTAGACAAGAGGCAGGGACAACTATCGTCTACAACGACACAGAACAACAGCGTACGCAAAGCTTCAAAAGTATACATTGGTGCAGGATGACGAACTGCACAATTACTAGACAAGAGGCAGGGACAACTATCGTCTACAACGACACAGAACAACAGCGCACGCAAAGCTTAAAAAGTATACTTTGGTGCAGGATGACAAACTGGACAATTACTAGACAAGAGGCAGGGACAACTATCGTCTACAACGACACAGAACAACATCGCACGCAAAGCTTCCAAAGTATACTTTGGTGCAGGATGGCGAACTGCACAATTACTAGACAAGAGGCAGGGACAACTATCGTCTATAATGGCACAGAACAACAGCGCACGCAAAGCTTCCAAAGTATACTTTGGTGCAGGATGACGAACTGACAATTAATAGACAAGAGGCAGGGACAACTATCGTCTAAAACGACACAGAACAACAGCGCACGCAAAGCTTCCAAATTATACTTTGGTGCAGGATGACGAACTGCACATTTACTAGACAAGAGGTAGGGACAACTATCGTCTACAACGACACAGAACAACAGCGTACGCAAATCTTCCAAAGTTCCAAATCTTCCTTTGGTGCAGGATGACGAACTGCACAATTACTAGACAAGAGGCAGGGACAACTATCGTCTACAACGACACAGAACAACAGCGCACGCAAAGCTTCAAAAGTATACTTTGGTGCAGGATGACGAACTGCACAATTACTAGACAAGATGTAGGGACAACTATCATCTACAACGACATCCAACAACAGCGCACGCAAAGCTTCCAAAGTATACTTCGGTGCAGGATGACGAACTACACAATTACTAGACAAGAGGCAGGGACAACTATCATCTACAACGGCACAGAACAACAGCGCATGCAAAGCTTCCAAAGTATACTTTGGTGGAGGATGACAAACTGCACAATTACTAGACAAGAGGCAGGGACAACTATCGTTTACAACGGCACACAACAACAGCGCACGCAAAGCTTCAAAAGTATACTTTGGTGCAGGATGACGAACTGGACAATTACTAGACAAGAGGCAGGGACAACTATCGTCTACAACGACACAGAACAACATTGCACGCAAAGCTTCCAAAGTATACTTTGGTGGAGGATGACAAACTGCACAATTACTAGACAAGAGCCAGGGACAACAATGGCACACAACAACAGCGCACGCAAAGCTTAAAAAGTATACTTTGGTGCAGGATGACGAACTGCACAATTACTAGAGAAGAGGCACTGACAACTATCGTCTACAACGGCACAAAAAAACAGCGCACGCAAAGCTTCCAAAGCAAATTGGTTTAAGACTTATTAACAAGCTTCCTGAAGAAAGTAAAAATTCGAACAGTGTTAATCTATTTAAAGCTCGTCTAAAATTATTGTTGTTGTCTGGTCCGTTTTACTCTGTCGATGTGTTTCTGACAAGGCGCTAAGACAGTTAAAGTTTAAATTTGTAACGACCCGTATCTGACGATGATTTATTCTCCGAGTTAAATTTGTTCTCCAGAATGTATGTTTTAGTGTTGTTAATGTTCCAGGTATTTTTATTTTAAATTTTTTATATTTCCATTTTTCTTATGATGCATGCAATGTATACTGTTTTTGTGAATTAAAGGATTATTATTATTATTTGTAATTAGCAAAAATTGTCTCATACTAAGCAAAGTATCTTATTAAAATATATTCTTTCATCCAGAATTTTCTAGGAATGTTTTCAGTTTATTTAAGTTATTTGATGGGAAATGTTTATACATTGTCTTGAAATTGTACACTTAAATAAGAAAGTATACGTTCCAATAGTCGCATGAATGAACAAATGTTTTTGCTAAACCATACATGAGAGCCATGTAGTTTAGAGCATATACTATGCGAGTTATATAACTTAAGGGTGTACAGTTTACGCGAAGACTCTGCATGTGCATGTGCTAGAGACATAATATAAACTGGATTTGATATCAGATGTGCATAATCACCGGCGATATGAGCCTGAAGAACATTATGACGTGTCGTGGTGCGCCGTGGTACGATGCAGAAGGATGGCAGGATGCACCACGCCACAAGAGTAATATTATTGGATTGTAGTAGTTGCGGGATCGACCGGTGAGTTGTGGAGCGCTGGCGTCGCAATGCGGTGCTCCCTCAGTTCTAGGGCAGGTAGCGACCGAGCAGGACCGAGCTATGCGGCATGTTTGTGAGTTCAGTGAGTTTCTGTGGTGAGTTACTGTGTGGTGAGTTGTGAGACACGAACGAAATTCAGGTGAGGAGGAATACGAGTTGATATTACTATAGTTATAAAATTATATATCTCGTGCATAACAATACTATTTGGATAATGTTTTGGTATTTAAAGGTTATCTTGATGGTCAAAACCTCCGTGAAACCAAATAAAAAACACACCTACATATATAGTAAAATATAAATTAAATTAGGAAAAATATAAAATAATGAGTTACTGGAAATAATTTACGATAATTGTAACAATGTTTCATTAAGCGTAAAATATGTTAAATACGCAAGGATAAAATATATTAAACGATGTAGTTTTCAGCAGTAGAACCGTTAAATTAGAGCGATGCCTAAAGGCGACGTACAAACTTAACGATATAAACTTTCTCGGTTTAAACAAGCAAGTTATAATGACTTACAAATACCAATTTGTCACTCTGGCATTATTTCCTAAATTATCTCAGTGGATTTAATTTTAATAATAACGTTTTACCAACTGCATGACATTTTCCCATTTATCTCGAACTATAATTAAGATGCGCATAATCCTAAGTGATGAGAAAATATTTCCAAGTATATTTGTTTTAGTTAGTTTGTAGAAATTCATACAGTACGTTGTTGCAAATACAATACATTATTAGTAATTAAAAACTCTCAATTTTAAAATACCACTAGTAATTCTTTTCAAATCATAGGACAGTTCTAAATTTTTACAAAATTTAAAAATACAATACATTATTAGTAATTAAAAACTCTCAATTTTAAAATACCACTAGTAATTCTTTTCAAATCATAGGACAGTTCTAATAATTTACAAAATATAAGGGTTTTATTTAATTTTATAATAAATATGAATAATCACAGTTACTGTCTGATGTATAAATTAAGTTAACCATAGCCTGGTTTAAAAATTTCGATTAATTCTTAATATAGTAAGAATTTAACGAGGAAATTACGTACATTTTTCAAACGTACAAACACTTGTATCATAATTATTCATGTAAGGTATACAATTTACACCAACCTAAATTATGTATTAAAAAAAATATGTTTAGTATTTTGCATTCTAACAATAATTTTTGCTAACCCTTACGACAGAGAGATAGGGTGAACACAATAAAAGTGTTATCGAAATAAGAATATAATTAAACTATTTTTCATCGTCAACATTTAAATTTTCTAAAAAATACAAGGATAATAGTGTTTATAACCTTTTCGTAACAAGCCTAATAAAGCGAGTTATCAAAAGTAACGATAAAATTATATAAAACATTAACAAACATGTAAACAGAAAATGACGCTGGCGTCACTATTTTAATTACATTTAGTTGATTATTATCTTTTGATAATAGTTCAGTTTTATTTTACGAGATTCCGTAAAGCTATGATTGAAATGGACTACCCTATAATTACAGCGTTACTTAGTCACACGCAATGCTAGTGTCAATGTTATCTGTTTCAATATCCAATTATCACTTCAAATATGTAGATACATCGTCGCCTGCTCACGCAGCAGTAAATCATTTACATTATGTTATTTGGCTTGCCACTTTACAACATTATAATTACTGATTTAAATTTACCTTTATTTTGAAAATTTTTAATGATTTTTTGAAAATAAGGATCGTAACGTAAAGTTTTTGTAATTTATTGGGCATTTGTAAATACAACCAAAATCAGACGCATAGCTGAACTGAAGTAAACTATACATTTACAATAATTAATATTCATAAAAATTTTTCATCGTATTTTGTTACTATTGTATTCAAATTAATAAAACTATTTAATCAATTTTGTAAATAAAATGTTTTTAGACCCATAAATAACATATTTTACTCTCCAAACATAGCCAACCTATATACAACTATCATTGTTTGAAATATAGGCTATGTTAAAACTTGTATCTGTGTTTCGGTATAGCCTATCAGATGGCGTTATGGTGAACACACATTTGTATTTATTTATGACAGTGGTTATACTACTAATTGTATCGTAGGCGTGAATAACATTCATAATGAATACACGCTATATCCAGAAAAATTTGCATGGATTTATATGAACAGTTGAATTCGATTAGTTGAAAAAAGTAAAAAAATCATGTCCGTTGATAGAGTAAGTTGAAAATTGAATTTTTCAAAAGAGGGGTTCCAACTTTTTCACTAAAACTATTTTTGGAAGTTTAAACCCCTGTTCTTAAAACACATAATTTTTATTCATTACTGAATAAGATTTATATATTTGAGAGCAGTCTAAATAGTGAAAAACAACCGTAAATTGACGTACAATCTAGCCTATACACCAGTCATTTAGAAATAGTCGTTTATTAGACCATCTGAATATGGTTTTTAAACATAACAAGTTTAAAATATATTACTATTATAATTTTTACTTAAAGTGCCTCAAATAAATTCTAAATTATTTTACCGTAACCTAATGTTCATTAAAGTTGTTCTTTTAGAAGCTACGAACAATAATACCAACATTATGTGTCTAATAATAGTTTTCTCCTCTAAACCCATAAATTACAATATTTTGTTTCCTAAATTAACAAACTATTAGTTGCCAGTAATTTACTAGCTCCTTCTACAAGTTTTGAACGTCACCTATTTAAGTTCTTATTATTCGTTCTTCAAGCTCGTTTCTTACTGCATATATAATTTAATGTTATAAGATGTAACAAACACTCCAGTAAATAAATTATCAATTTCGTTAGGCCTTTCGGTAGCAAAGTTACCATCTTCATACAACCAAACTAAATTAATATTCTTTACATTTGATTGATTTGAAAAACACACGATAAAATTAAAATAAAACATGCAATAGTTTAAATAAGAAAATTATAAAAATATACATAAAAGTGGTGTAAATTAAAAATAATAGTGGTGAGTTTTCAAATGTTCCTAGTTCGTTATTAACAAGAATTTCTTTGAATTTTTTATATATAAGCATCTAATTGTTATTTATTTTGAACTTCTATTAGTAAATTACATTTTGTAAAAGTATGGTTGAAATTGATGCAGTGTTTTGCTATTGCTGATCTCCTCTTGATAATTTTTAAAATTATATTTGTGTTCTTTTAATCTTGTTAAAATTTTACTTTTGGTTTGACCAATATATATTTTTATTGCAATTGTCACATTCAATTTCATAAATTCCAGATTTTTCTTCATTTTTAATTTTACCCTTTGGATTTCCAAGTAAATATTTCAATTTTGATGTACATTTAAATGACAAATTTACATTAGAGTGTTTATTAAAACTTTTTTTCATTATGTTTGAAAAAAATCCATATGTAATACTTCTCTAAACAGACTTCATTTTCGGGTAATAGTGTTGTTCGGTTTTGTTTGTCAATTTGTTGTATTTTCTTATTTATTATTCTTGTAACCGTATTTGGTTTCTATTCATTACAAATTGTGGTTTCTTAGATTTTTGTAATTTCTTTATTGAAGTTTGAGGTAGATAAAGGTGTATTAAATAAACGATGAATTAATGAATATTTTAAATATTGTAATGGTGTAATTTCACAATTTATTTTTGACGTCTACTAACAAAAACGTTCCCATAATTATAAAAAAATTAGAATTTCAAACCACAAAGAAAGTGACGAAAGAAAGTGAAAGAAAGGCTTATTTAAATTTTTATCATGTTCGATTTATGAACAAATGAAAACAAAATTGTGTTTGAAAATAAAGAAAAAACTATGAAAAATTACTTTACTGGATGTTTAACTTTATAAAGTACAAAAATACAACTGTAGTATCGTAAAAACTGATTACTCTATTTTATTAATGCTCAGTTAATTCTGAAACTATAAATATCACTTCATTCATTATTGTATATCCGGTAATTTTTTAGTGAGTTTCGTAATATTTTTAAATATTCAAAAATATATTTTAATAGATATATTACACTCTGACATACGTTCTATGACTTTTAATTTTTTTTATGTTAGTCATAGAGCACTATATTTTTGGGAACAATTATAATAATTTGAAGTTCTATTTTTATTTCGATTTTACGTTTAGATCAACCGTCTTATATACCAGACTGTGTAGCTAAACATTTGGAGCTAATCTGCTGCACGCCACTCAATGACTATTATAAGTTTGGTGTCACAAACTCATTTTTATATTACCATTTTTGCTCTAAACATGGTCTAAATATTTGGTTCATGCTGTCAAAATATTGCTAAAATTACTGTGCAGTTTGTATCGGTATACAACGCAGAACATGTTGTAAACATATGAAAGAAGATAAATTGTACTGTTTCTAATTACTGCCTAACTGTCTTCTTCTTAATAAAAGGACGAATGCGATGATTAAAGAATCAAAGAGTTTTCCATGTACTAGAGAATTGTATATTTCAATAAGTATATATTTGTTTATGCTCACTAAAAGCTCTGCTATATCTTCATGGGTTTCTGATTTTAATTTTTTTTTATTTGTAACTTTTAATCGGACTTACGGTTTTTCTTTTAGATTACGAGAATATATATTTGCACGTGATAAAAAATTAAACTAAAATAATATTGTATTGGAATTTTTTAATAGCTCATTGGAATTTGAAAATACAGTACATAAAATTATGAATTAATTTCAATGTCGTTTTTAAAAACCAAAAATATCAGTTTTATATCTTTAAGTAGATTTTTTTGTATAATTTATTTACAAAACTTGTCACTGTAATTAAAAAAAAGAAAAAAAAACAAACGTTAGTGTGTTTTATGTAAACAAAACTTGATTTTGTAATTGAATTTAACCTTTTTACTGATGATTCGAGTAGTTTTTTTATTGGCTATCAATCATTTACTATTCACTACCTCTTATATGATACTGTTCTCGTAAATTATTTAGAATTGAATATCATTAATTAAATTATCACACTATTCGTTTATCCGAGAATTATTTTTAATTTTCTTTTTACTTTGCCAACTATTTTGTTATTTATTGTTTCAAAAACGTAATATAGTTTTATTGACCATCTTGTATCGCTGACAGTTAACTTTTATTAATCGGTAAGATTTTTAACGATATATTGAAAAAAAAGTTTTAGTATTATTAATTTTTTACTTTAGGTTAGTTTCTAAAGACATAATATTTCTTATTTTATACATATATATCTTATATAATTTCATATGTTCGAACGTTTATGTATATGATATTGATAAAATAGTTCCATAAGATAAGAATGTACAATTTTATCGATAATATACAAATAGTCGAATCTAAGTAATATTTATATTTTTTGTAAGAAACATTGATCATAAACTATTGGAAATAATTGTTTCAAATACAAAATTAGATTGTTTGGATATTCATTCTTGGTAATTGTCATATTTTAATAAATTAAAGCCTCGGCTAGTTTATCCAACAAAGACAAATAAAGATATAATCATTAATTTTCAAGGTTATTATAAGGATTTTTGTTTGAGTTAATTGATATAACAAATTCGTCACGTGTTGGTGATATAACTAAGTATATTATTAAAATTCTAATACCAAAAATGAGTTGAAGAAACAAGAAATATTTTTTTAACATTGACGTCCTGTATACTATTGGAGTAAGAATTGTACGTTTTGTATGCAAGAAATTTTATGCAAAAGTAATTAATAACCAAGTAATAAAATAAAATGTAATGTCTAATGAATACAATTAAGAAAACCTAAAGTAGGCCAAATTGGTTCAAATACCAACAGATATTCACGAGATCCAGAATCATGTCATGAGCATGTATTATCAAAATATACAGTAAGGTTTCTGCTTCCCAAGCAATATGTCGTTAAAGATTTACTCAATGTACTGTTAAATTATCCTTTAATATCAATATTTTTATCCTGGATAACAGTCATTCTTTACGACTCCATAATTTACGAAGAAATCTCCTGGAACTTGGACAAAGCAGATTGATTTTCATTCTTTGTGAATATTTCAACCTCAGTTATTTCTCAAAGAGGATCTAGAGGTCTTCCTGTAATATTCAACAGAAAATAAACCTTCTTTTCAGCAGTTTCCTTATAATTTTTCGTCTCGAAATGATAGTCTCAAAGCACTCAAAGAGAAGATTTTGTCAGATGCGACATCCTTTGCACAGAGACATTTGGAGGAATTGAATATGAAATATGGAAGTATCAAAAAAATGGTTTTTACGGTAACCAGCTCCAATTGGTCATAAACATTTTTTTCATCAAAGACACACTTTTAGTGTCATTTACGACTCATTTAGTAGTTTAATTTTGTAATTTTGACCTTTCTATCGATAATACAGCTGATTTCAATGATAAAATAAGTATTAAATCAAGAACAAATCCACAAAAAATCTATAAGAAATTTTAATTTATTAGTAAAATATTGGTGGAATAGTAACAATCCCTCTAACCCTAAAAACACATATAAGTGATTTATGTCAATATAAATTAACATTTTGAATAGATTATCAGTTTGAATAGTTATATGTTTACCGTATTTTTTCTATCAGATTTTTGTAATATTTAAATGCGAGGAACAACAAAATTAGCTAGAATTTTACATCTTATTTCTTAATATTTCACAGTTAAATTAATAGAATACATTTTATAAATAATAATATTTTTATGTTTTATATGTATCATTTAAAGTTAAATTGATTGATTTTTCAAATAGCCTACTCAAAGTTTAATACATAATAAAATTAAATATACTTTTGTATATGGCACATACAAATTGAAAATAGAAATAAATTTAACCAAAGTTTATGGAACATTATTCAAATTCCTGAAAAATAACTATTAAAATAATTATAACAAAAATATTAAAAGTAAAAAATAATATTCACTCAAGGCCTTTCAGAACTGTCCTAGTTCATCTTTAGTTTAACCACTGAACTAGAAAAACTAGAAACTAGAAAAAGTATAATCCAAAACTAACTTTAATTAGTTTATAATGCTCGGTCCTCTTCATAACGACATGATGTCCACTCATGATTACTATCAGCGTGGATACTACTAGAGAAGCCTGAGGTGTCCTGTGTTGGGTAGTAGTCAATATCTGGATGTCATGTAAGGAAGACAACTGAGTGTCAGGCTTATCAGTTAGCTTAAAATCAGACAGTATGTGGTTCAGATTCCTCCTAAAGCTGTCGGTACCTTAGTTACCCTGGCTGTTGGGCTATTAATAAATTGCTCTTTCTAAGGAACAGTAGACCTTAGATAGTAACAATGACTACAATCATTCATTCCAATTACACTGATATTCGCCCATATCTCTACGATCTGTTTCTTACTGATGAATAATGAAAATAAATAATTAATGTAAAATGTAATACAGCTAAAAGGAAATAGAGATTCTAGCTTTTTCATTCGTTAAGACCATGCTGACTTACCATTTAAAACTACAGAAAACACAAAAACGTCCAAATCGTCAGTATAATTATGGGTGGTGCATAAGTATACGACTATAGGATCACAGATAAGCCTCTGGGGAGCCACAAACAGTTTCATCTGACGCACCGAAGTTGTATTATTGAACTCTCAGACCAATCTCACTGACCAAGGTGCTCTGTGGCCATACAGAAATCTGCGAAAGAACGACAGGTCAGCCACAGAGAGAGTAGGAATGTAAAGCTGTCAACATAAATGTCAAATCCGGAGACTGGAGGGCCATCCACGAAAGGAACTTCTTTGAACAACCCTTTAGGATTAATCGAAATACTCATAATCCCTCTTAGATATAAAACAATTATTTCTCGAGATGTAACGGAAAAACACTTTCGCGGTGAATCGCGAGTAGCAGCTATTACGCGATCATTATAAATTCCAACTATGAACCACAGTAACCGAATTCGCCTCATTCACGCCTATTAATATTACGTGGACTGTTTTGATCGATGTAACTTTAGAAAATATTTATATCTAAGGTTTATTCTTAATGTTATAATGTAAATGGCTTCGGCTGTATTACAACATTGTTAAATTTAAATAAACAGTTCCAGAAGAGTTCCGTTAAAAAATGAAACAAAAAGCACTCGTCCTGGTAATAATATAATTTAATGACTACCCAGTACCTAATGTTGATGTTTACATATTTTAAAGCTATTATTATATATGTTTTAGTACATTTTTGAATAATATAAGATAAAAGATATCATGAACCTGAAAAACGATATAAGACATTTAAGAAAACCCAAAATATATAGAAATAAAAGGGGATAAGAGCCCTATGAACGGAGCATTCAGTCTTTGTGCTGTGTTTGTGGAAGGGGTGGTTACCTATTCATGCGGGTTTCACGTCTTCTTCGCCATCCTTCTCTCTTCAGCGTCATCGGTTTCTTGATGAGTTTCTGCTGAAGTCGTTTGTTTCTAGCTCATTACTTATTAATCTCCGAGTATCTAAAAAATAATACTTTTCTCGTGGCACGTACAGTTCTTTTATTTATTATTATACAGCTTTCACTTTCTTCCTTGTGCTATTAGTTAAAAACAATATAAAAATTATAATAATACAATTTTAAAACATAATATTTGATATGAAATTGGTTTTATTAATTGTTGATGGATATTTAAAGAATATTGCATTAATTTTATTGTTATAAATAATTAAGGTAAGGTAGTAGTGTTTTTTGGTAAAAACCCAACAAGAAAAATAAACAATCAAACTTATGTACACAGATAAATAAGATAAATGAAAAAATAATAATTAAAGTAAGTAAGGATATAGACTATAAATGGAGGACAATTAGAGGATGGTAACTGTTTCTTTACTTCAAGCTAAGAGCTATGTATCAAACTTTTTTTAGTGGTGTTATTTTCAGAATAGTTTAGTAAATAATTTCCTTCCTTGCGAATACCACAACAATACGTTTTACCATTGATTTAATAGGTACTTTGATAGAATTCTTATCCGATCTAAAATTATGCGGCTCAAATAATCATCTGTTTTGTGGTCCATTGTGGAGCGCTAGTGTAGTCCTATGTCAATGTAATACAGTTTTAAACAGCTGTAGTAGCTTACCTCACTAACTAACCAAATTACTGGCACAAATATTTCTATTAAATAAGATATAAGATCAGATATACATAATATTGTTATATTACATGGATAACAAATATAACAAGTCAACAGTAAACTTTTACAAAAATGTTTGAAAATAAATTTTCTTGTTAACATAACTCATTTAAGAACAATATATATTAGATGTTAATAGAGTAAATATCAGTTTTTTAATGCAGTGGAATTTAATACTGAGACTCCAAAACGATTCTAACAACCTAAAAAAACGAGTATACTTTCCCTCCCCATTTGGAAATCTAAAATCTTAGTTTTCAATTTGTTTAGTGCTCACGCTACCCCTACTAAAACAGTAAATTTATTTAAACTCTTGTTATATTTGACGACTGTTTTAGTTTTTTTATTTAAAATTTCTTTAAATGTGGTTAATAGATCTCTCTTTGGAAGGTTATTTGTACAGCCTATATATCCCAAAAGCAGTATAGACCCATTCAAGAGTTTCTTTGAGTGAATTCTATTTCCATAGTAATATACAAAGTTCTCCACATGAAACACGACATCTATAATAATTTATTTGGTGTCTCTTTTAAATTATATGAGTGTATAGATTATAAAAGATGAAACAAAAATTCTCAATTCGTAGGAAAATGGTATAAGATAAGTTCACCAAATCATATGAGTTAGGTAATATAAGCTTTCATAGAAAATGAAAGAATAAATTTTACCTATAAACTAAGTTAACTAAACTTAAGTTCCACTAACTTAGGACCTAACATTATTGTTATGAAACAGAGTGTTCAAGTCCTACCCCTGTTAGGAAAAGGTTAAAGTTGAGTTAAATTGTGAAGTTAACATAGAATGAACGGAAGTTCAACTTGAGAACATAATGGTCTGTACGTACACTATATGTAACTGAAAGTTACAAAAAGGTCTAAGAAAATACTGTTGTCCTTTTTTAAAAAGGATGCATTGTGATTTTATTTTTAAAATATTATCAGTGAAGGATGATACATTATTTATATGATATCATTGAAATACATATCATATAAGTAATTCTAACATTTTTTAAATATAAGCTAAATAAAAATTTTACAATTAGGTCGTTGTATTGAAATCTTACCGCATACCCATCTAGCTAATTACAAAGCATACACGAAAAAAGTCATCTTTTATCTTAAGTTATCTTTTAAAACTAATATTGTCATATAACTCGTAAGGAGGGACACCATTAAGGCCTGTAACTCCACGAGATTCGAGGAAATTCCCGACGTATAGGATAATTTATTCAACACTCCGATCTAAGTCTTCCGGATTTGCGGGATACCCCAAGGACTAATCCCTGCTTAAAGGGACAAGGGTAAGACGGTGGAAGTCATGCAGGCACCTAGCTAAGTACTCCAAGAAATTTATTTCTAAAATTTCATCGCAACTGTCACTAGGAGTAGCAGATAGACTGCTTCATTAATACACACACTAATACAGAACAACTGAAGTAACCTTCGAATTCAACACTACTTCACCCAATAACACACCACACCAAAATTCCTGCTAACAAGACTATCCATCCCACACCTAACACAAAACGCTAAAATCAACCACGAGCACACTCAACCTGCCTACACTGTACTATCAACTAGATAGACACAGGTCGCATAACAAACACACACTACTGCATACAACACACACACACACACAACACAATACACACACACACACCAACACACACACACACACACACACACACACACACACACACACACACACAACACACACACCACACACACACACACACACACACACACACACACACACACACACACACACACACACACACACACACACACACACACACACACACACACACACACACACACACACACACACACACACACCACACAACACACCACACAACACACCACACACACACACACACACACACACACACACACACACACACACAGCGTGTTGTTACATTCTCTCAACCTTAATGTTCCCGCCAAACCCGCGTCATAAATTATACAAAATAACATCTCCCTCACTTATAGCAAACTATGGTAATTACGTTTTGATGTATTATTAATTTACTCTTTCAGCCGAAGATGATGATGGACATTTCATATCAAATTTCGTAATATCCAATTCATTCATATATACAAAGTTTAAAGAAAATATTTTTATTTTTTACTTGTTTGAGTAAGTACCTTTTGTCCACATAAAAATATTCTCAACATAAAAAAAGTATCTCTTAGTTCCTTCAATAGTTAGGTATCTAGAGAAGCCAATTTAGGTAACTGTCTTTCTATGAAGATAATTTTGAATTTTTCTCTTCAAAAAATTTATTACTTGTAAGGAGAATAACCCTTTTATTAAAAAAGGTAAAAAATATTTTATATTGAACAGCCTTAGTTTTGTGTATATTTTCTTGGTCCTTCAATGGTTATTTTCTTTATACTAAGGAATGGCTGAGTAATCAATATCAGAGCTACCTAAGAAACACCGCCCTTGACAGCCTGTTGTATGCAAACATTCCTCACGAGTTCAGCCTAATTAGATTAGCTTAGAAGATATGTGGAAGTAACCTTCGGGTATATTTTTCAATCACGTTATGTGCTTTTTCACCGGCTGGATGATATATTGTCACCAGCCCTACACCAGGTGAAAGTTGTCCTGCTAAAGAAGATCTTTATTCCGGATCCTCAACCGCTATAAGTCACGGGTTAAAACGCTAAATGTCATACCACGTGAGGGTCATCTTCAAGCCTTGTGCCTGTCACTTGTCTTTGTAGTTCTTTTAATAGAGGTTTAGTACACATGGGGTTCTGGCGATAAAATAACAACCTGTCTGTTGCTTATATAACTAAGATTTAACGTAACAATACAAAATTACCTAATTATTGTAGCCTTTTATGTATTTAACATTTTTAAATTGTTCACTAGATTAATACAATGTTATTTAATAAATACTTATTTATAACATTGAAGATTGTAAAACATTCCATCAAGAGGAAATAAAATATATTTTTAGGAAGTACCAAAGAAAAATAAAATTATAAAAAAAAAATTAAAATTCAAATTCAAACCAACAAAATATTTGCAAGGCTTCCAGCAATATTTGCAAACCATTTCGGTAATAACTCTCGTACCTCACAGCAAATTAATTGTTGGACCTTCACATGGATCATGGTTGATAATTCACAAAATTTAAGTGAGAGCTCAACAGAAAATAATTGTTTCTTCAGTACTTAAAGGTGGTCACATTTTGTATTATAAACAATTTAAACAAGCGGTTAAAATTAAGAGCACACACCCTCATGAACGAGGAACTACCTGGGCTATGACTGGAATGAATATGTTCAAATGAAAATAAGAACAATAGTACAATTTTTAACTGTAATGAAAATAAATAGCAATTCATTAATATTGAGTCACTATGTGAATCAAGTGAAAAGAGTCCATAACGTTTCTATATAATAAGTTTTTAGTACTATGGCAACATTTTTAATTAGGATTTTGAAAGTAACCAGCAACAACAATTATACTTATAACACTTAAAATTAGTAATGTGTGGGGTCTTTGAAAAAACATTGAAATTAATTATAAAGAATCCTTGGGTTTACAAGTAAAATATTAACTTTTATTTGAGTCAGTACTTTTATACTTAGTACTTTTTATAGATATTTCTATACTGCCAGGAATTCCCATTTTCTTTGAGGATTTATCATCGAAATATCCGATTCTGCTGCGTTGGCGGCCTTTCTGTAATACGAGGAAAACACCTCAATATCATCTTATGACATTTCCGAAGCCGTTTTATATCTTAAATTGAGATTTTATACCTCATATAATTTAAGATTTTAAAAACAAATTACCGAGGAGAACAACCGTATTGGAAATAAAACGTAAAGAAACTCATAAAATATAATTAAAGTAATTACATTTATTATTAAAAGGATTATTCTATAAGATTACTTGGCAGGTTAATTTGATTATTTTACTGCACACAAAAAAAGAAAAACTTAAAAATTCTGAAGTCCCAGAAGACACGCGAAGCTTTCCATGACCAATCCAAAGCCTCAGAAACAAAATGTTCGAATTCACAAAGCGCGAATTTAGAATTTAATTTCTAAACACAAATTGTTCTTTACATAGTAGGTTGTTGGATTCAAGGAAATCACTTGTTGTATTATGAATATATTTTTCAAAAATATTGGATATATTACTGAGAGTGGAAATGGGGCGGTAGTTATCGATATCAACTTGATAACTCTTTCCGTGGAAAACTTCTAATTACATTTATATAAAATGTAATAAGGTTTTTCATTTCATCAAGGTAAGCTTAGATAATTAACATGAATTATAGATTTTCAAGAGCTAAAATTATAAGTTTTCAAAGGAACATTTACCCATTAGAAATTGAGCACAGGGAACGGTGGACGTGAAACTGTAGACGGAACATCCACGTCTTTGTGCTGTCTTTTGTGAAAAGGCTAGTTACCTATTCATGAGCTCGCTCCTATTCTTCTGCCCCATCTTTCTCCGTTCAGCGGCATCAGTTTTTTACATCTTGGCTGTCTTTTATCTATAAAGTATTGGCAATACAGATTATTTTCAATATTTGTTAACCCTAGGACCCTAGGGGAGGGGGGTTATTAGACAAAAAAGGGGTTGAACATGTAAAAAACAGCTAGCTGTAATAATTTTATCAAGTTTATCAATAAACACACATGTTTACTTTCTAAAAGTTGCTTATAGAACAAAGTGGACATTTTTACCCTCCCCCCTCTTGGGATTATATGCCACCTTAAATTTTAACTTCAAATTAATTTAATTCTACCACATTCAACCTTCATTCTTTCAGTTATTATATGATCCAACTTTGGTTTTTATAATCAATCTTACTGAATTTTCATTCTAAGTAACCACAACTGGGACGAACATAAATTAAACTGTAGGCAGTTGTTTTTATAGCAAATAGTGCTATAAAATATCTTTAAACTTATTTTGGGGTGTGGAAAATGTTTACCGCCTCCCCCCCTCTTTGGGATTGTACGTTACTTAAAAAGCTTGTTAATTCCAGATATAATGCTTATTATTAGTGTGAGTATGTCAGTAAATCCTACACACAAATCCTATAGATTGGGCCTATCATCTATAAGTACATATAAAAGCCAAATACCATTTACTGACTGACTGATGACGGTTTATCAAACTCTAGAGATTTGAAACTTGTCACAAATATTCTTAATATTATCTAGATATTTATTAAGAGAGGGGTTATCAATTTTTTTGTCTAAAAGAGCTAAAACAATGTGGCAAAAATAAGTATTGCAAATACTGGCCAATTTCTTACCATTAACCATACGAATATGGAATTTAAGAACGCTGAAAATTGACATAAGAAGTTATTTTAGAAAAATGTAAGTGTGCAAAGTGAAGGAAAATAAAAACAAATTCAAACGGTTAAACGAATTTTGTATTGCTTTAGTAGATATAATCTTTTCTGTCTAGCATAGCTTTGAATAAGTTTAAATCATTTCCAGATTAATGGTCCATAATGCTTACAATCTGTATGTCTGGGGTGTAAATTTAATTCAGTGATAGTTGAAAGTAAACCTCCACCCACCACTGCTGGTGTGACGTAGATGCTAGGCCGATTCACAGGCGTTCACATGTTGTAGTGATGAACTGTCCTTTCACCCTGAGCCTGACTGACTGATTGCCGACTGGAGATGCCAATGAATCAGTGTTGTTGTAAATCAAGGGTCCACGTAGACACCCTCTTTTTATTGGAGAGCGACAGTCTAGGTGGATCCTCACTCTCAACTATCGCCTAACAGCATATTATCCCCGAAAACACTAAATTGTAGTAATGCACGGGAACATACGGCTAGAATTACATAAACGGCTATGGGCGATTGGGTTTCCTATAATTATATAAATACATATTTTACTATTATTGTTCTTATCTAACAACGTTTTATGTTTTGTCTATCAATTTATTTTGATGAAATATTTGTACATGAAATACAATGGTTGTTTTATTTATATATTTCTTTACTTGTATTTGTTTTTAAGACGCATGTCGTCAAAATATGGGTAAGTATGGCTATCGAATGATAGAGATGGATGTAAATTAGCAATTATAGTCTGTTACAAACTAAGTGCGAGTATTCCTTGACTAACAAATAAAGCACAAACAAATCTAATATGAGAAACAAATTGCTTGTGTATAGTGACTAGTGTATAGTGGTTCATACAAGTCTCGTTAAATGAACAAAGATGAGAACTACTGAAGATATGTATTTAAGAGATACAGGAACATATCAATTTGAGTCAAGTTTAGAAATATTGCTCAACAGAAACTGTCAACAAAACATAAAATGACATCATTGATTTAAACAAATTATCTTCAATTGAGGTAGTTACACTCCAAATTATTAACTTGACTAAATCTTTAGTTTGACGTTATATCGGAATTATTGATGAACTATGTTTATTTGAGTAAAGGATCGCCACTGCTATGCTCAGTCGGATCCGAGAAACAAGTTAGTGCTTAAACTTTGGTAACATAAGTTAGAGGTGAAATTAGTAGACGCAAACTGAGCGGAACTAAGGTTTACTGAGCACCAGCTTAACTTAGAGTTTACGAACAACTTGAGCCTTGTTGGTTGAAATGAAATAATTGGGTTAGGAGATAGTAATAATTAAAGTTGACATAATCGTACATTTTTGTATGACCTAAATTGAAATGTTAATTCAAACCACTGTACGTGTGTAGGCGGGTGGGTCAATACCACTGTACGTGTGTGGGTGGGTGGGTCAATACCACTGTACGTGTGTGGGTGGGTGGGTCAATACCACTGTACGTGTGTGGGTGGGTGGGTCAATACCACTGTACGTGTGTGGGTGGGTGGGTCAATACCACTGTACGTGTGTGGGTGGGTGGGTCAATACCACTGTACGTGTGTGGGTGGGTGGGTCAATACCACTGTACGTGTGTGGGCGGGCATAAATGATGATATTAATAATTTTAAAACAAAGATAACTTTCAGTAAAAGTGTCAACATTCATTATCCATAATATGGATGTCACGTGATCAATGAGATGATGCTATTTAATATTTTTAATACTAAAAATATGTCTTTTTTCGTTACTATTCATACAGATTTACTAATTATAATCAATCTTCCTATAAATTAAGCATTTATTTCATAGTTATTTAACATGAATTCAAAAGTTTTATTATACTTCGTTATACCATGAAGAATCTTGTACCGTATTATTTAACTTCTAGTTTACAATTTTGCACTCTTACACTTATGGTCTCATTGCGTAATAATATCAAACCGACTTGACTTTAAATTACTCTATAAACATTCACTGAATAATGGAAGACAGATTCAATAACTAAATGCTCTCTTGCCACTTCTGAAAATAGGATTCCTTGTTGAAAAAGTGATGAAATATGAGGTTATATTGCTCGACGAGGTTATTCTAACCGAGGAAAACTCGTGTGTTACCGAACTATTCAAATACTAGTTTTTATGTGATAGCAAAAAAACAAAAACACAAAAATAAATTAAATTTTTTTTTTTAATTTACTTGTTTTTTATACTGAACTCGAATATATAATTTGTTTTTAAACATAATTATTTTCTGCCCAAAAACTAAACTTTTAACTCACCTAACACAACATAACCTACCTTAATTGTCTATTTTCTTAACAAAACATCGTAATTTGTGTTACATTCAGGTATCTGGCCTCTGGGATGGCCTTCCTGCCATCCCTCGAGCGGGAATATAGTTGAATTCAGTTTTTGTGGTTAAAGTTGAAAGTTAAACAGATAAATATGGTCTTATTTTACCATATGAAGTTAGGCCTAAGAAGCCGACGTAATCTTCAGACTGACGGCTGATGATGACTTCCGAACCACCACCGGGTAGGCGGGCTGCGTGCAAGGACGGGATCGCTCAGACGGTCATCCATCCAAGGGACAGCCACGCTCCATGTTGATTGATTCTGTTATCTTGCAATAACGTTGGAACCCTCCGGTCAAGGCCACTGGAAAATCAGTGGTTAATAATGGGTGTTATTAATGATCACGTAATGACTGCTAATCACGATTATTCATTATTCATTTCTAAGACGCCGATCGTAGAGATATGGGGGAATATGAGGGGTGAATGAGTATGACGATTGAAGATGAACGCGTGTAGTCATTGTTACTATCTGAGTTCGACTTAGCTCAGAAAGTACTATTTATTAAAAGCCCAATAGCCAGGACAATAATGGGACCTACAGCTTTATGTGGAATCCGAATCACGTAGTGTTGGTCTGAATTTCAGCTAACTGACAAGTCTGGCATACAGTTCTCATCCCTACACATCTGAACTTTGACTACCATCAGACATGGACACCCCAGACTTCTCTAGTAGTATCTACGTCGATGACAACCATTGAGCAGATACCCTGTCGGTATTAAGAGGACCAAGCATGGAATCTATCGCCTACAATCTCCCAAACACTTTTTTCACTTTTCCCAAACTCAAAAAAATTTTACATGAAAGTAGTTTTTCCATTATATCTGGTGAAACAACTGTTGTAGACCATATTAATCTCCAAACTCTTGTTTAGCATAAAGCATTACATCACAATAAAAATTTATTAAAATATCGTTCAAATTACAGGAATATATAAACAAAACTACTAGTTTTTTTTCAAACTTGCCGGTAAAATCCATGATTTCCGCAGAGTAAAAAAAAACATATCTCGTGAAAGTAGAGTTAATCCAGGAAATTTTTAAGTGGCAAAAAACTGCTGATAAATAAAATACAACCAGCTGATAAATTTTCATGTCGTCTTACATTCGAGAAAACGACATCAGATAGTGATGTAGAAGTAGTCCATGATGGATGGTAGTCAAGGTTCAAATGTAGTGTTGGGAGAGAACTGAGTGCTTGTCAGTTGGATGAAAATCAGACCAACACTACATAGTTCGGATTCCACATAAAACTGTAGGCCCCTTAGATGCCCTGGCTACCATGATATTAATAAATATCTCTTTCTAAAGAACAATCTACCTTAGTTAGTAACAACGACTACACTTGTTAATCTACACTCATCACACTTATTCACCCCTCATATTTCTTGACGATCGGCGTCTTAATAATGAATAGATGTCTTAATAATAATGCAAGAAGTGTTAATCAAAGTAAATATCATTACTTCATGAAATCAGTGATAACAGTCCGTAATTTGGTAACAACACCTGCCATTCATCTACAAAAAGATTGGTATATTCTAGAAACAACAATCAAAACAACACTGTAAGTCCACCAATTGTATGGCCACAGTTCTGTAATGATTTACCATCACTAAAACAAGGTCACTTGTAACGATACAGTGGTGATGGCAGTTAACGTTTATGGGCCGTTTGTGACCTGGTCACGTAATTCCGTGCACTATATTGATCCCAGAGGTATTAACAGTATAAAGAAACGGTTGGTTATACGAGAAGACGCCGATCGTCAGGATATGGGATAATACGGGTTTTGAATGGGTGTGGTGAGTGAATATAGTTATCGTTACAAAATTAGTCCGACTATGCTTTAGAAAAAGCAGTTAATAACAAAACAACAGCCGAAGATTGTTAGATGATCGCTTTAAACATTTGTTATGACTATGAGTCCGAGCTGAGAACTTTAAGCTTATCAATTTTCCGACCAACTACGCCTTTAGCTTAGTCAACTACGCTTCCGACCAACTGAAATATACGTAACCATAATAGCACTATATTAAGTATATTACTGAGTACTGCAGTTGTTTGCTCGTGGATTATGTAGTATGAGGAAGTAAAATCATTATTACATATATAAGAAGAACTGTCGGCACAGATTAGAAAGTTGAAATGTACATTGTAGAACGGGGTCACAGCAGCCCATATCTGGTATCGATCTTACGTTCTCACGACAAGGTCACCGCAGCAAGATTACGTATATTATCAAAGATTGTAGTTATATTTACATGAGTGAAACAAACGTTTGAAGAAAATCTCATTGCATATATTTTAACAAGCAAAAATAATATTTTACTCTTAATTGCGTATTTGTACATACAAATCAAATATAACTATACCATTAGATATATGCTCGTAAGATTTGCAAAGGATTCAAAAAATTTCCGAAATGAGTGTTAATAACAGCATAAAAACATGTACGGTATAGTAATTTACGTATTTTTTATTATTATGTGTTATATTATATAATGATGTATATAATATTTTTAAGATATTCAACTTACTTGCTAATCAACTAAACTAAGACTGGAAAAATCATTTTTATGATGTAACATTAAAGTGACATGTTAAGTTTTGATGATAATAGTGTTTTTTGCATATGATAAGCTATTTAAGGGGGGGGGGGGAACACGCATGTTTTAGCGTCGTTTTCATTTTAAAAGCAAACTAGATATTCTGACGTTTTAAAATTGAAGTAAATAATATTACCCATATTATTTACATTATAGGCATATGAATTCATCATAGTATATATTGAGTAAAATAGGTGGAAATCCACTAATAATCGTCACTAGCTGTAGATACGGGAGTGGTTGATAGATCATGGGGTGAGTTAACGAGCCAATGAACTCTTGTCTTGTTAGTTACATCATATTGCAATATGAAGGGATAGTTACATTCCAAGAGTTTTCTGAATTACTATTTACCTGGATAAGGTACATCAATGTGTGTTGAAGTCCTTAGAAAGTACTTATTTGTTTATTTAAATAATCTTCGTTCGTGGTAATTTTAAAATATACACATGAAAAATTCATTGAAAAATCTATTGCATTTATTTAGTTATGAGTCAAATAATCTTAGAAACTGTTTTTGAACAGAGGCGAATTCTATCAAAAACACTTATTCAGAAGGGCAATACCAAAAGTATGTTGCAACATTTGTTCGTAAAGGTATTTTCCTTGGTTGGGACTAAGTTAGGTAGTTGGTCAGCTTAGGGTTCCTTGGCTTAGTTAGGTTAGGTTACGTCACCTTAGATTATATATGTTTGGTTAAGATCCGTTTCTTTAGATTCATTAGATTGTGTGGCTTACTTTTTGATACGTTAGGTCATATAGGTTAGGTTGGTTTCGTTTGAGTTAAGTCTAGTTACTTAATTACTTTATTGTGTATGTTACGATATTTTAGGTTAGGTTATCCATGTTTATCACATTCTTAAAATAACAATTGCCATATTTTGTCTCTATAAAAATTGGAATAAAATATGTAAACGTTTTCAAAACAACGTTTTTTCCATTCATAGTTTAGTTAAAAAAATAATTGTGTTTTATAAGTGTAATTTTTTATCAGTATAATTTATTTGAAACTTTTAAATAGCGGGGAAATAATATTGTTCAACTTATTTACTTTGTAATTTAAATCACCGCTACTCTGGAAACGATAAACCTTTCTAAGTGCGGTTTGCGGCAATCAATTCATCTTGAATATATATTTCATATGATATCGAACTCGACCTAGGCTTATATTGAAGATTTTCGTTGAACTCTCGCGGGCCGGAACCCAGAAAAGATGAAATATGACACTAATGGCGTCAAAACATATATTCTTTGTAAACATGATCATGTAAAAGAAGTTATGCAAAAGTTGTGAAAGCAATTCTATAATTTTTCCCCACCCTGTATAAATATTTGAAGAGTTAAAAATTCTTATTGGATGGATCCAATAATTTTCATGTGTCATTATATCTTACACTCTCAACATAATACTATTTCCCACTAGTTACGTAGTATTTTAAATCCTTTAAGTGGAATATATAAAGTTGTTGTGAGGATTCTAGGCACGTCCACTCTTCAGATTCACTAAAAGCAATCTTAAAACTTCACAGGATACATCCAATCATCTAATAGATGGTCACAGCCCGTCACTCGGGGATAGGGCAGTGTGACGCTGACGTGACGCGGTTGTAAACGCCAGCTCACACTGGCTTTGCCCGACCCTCTGTGTAAACCAATAACAGACAATCTGCTTTGATTATGTACGACGTGGTCTGTGATCCGGATAACTAGTTGAGTGAGCCGATTCAATTCTTTTAAACTTAGGTAACACTGTTTTGATTTGATGTTTGATTTATTTATTGTGATATGAAGTTTAATATATTTTTGAAAGAATTGATGGCCTTAATTTTAATTTATATGAATTGCAACAATAAAATTCCAAAAACATCCTAACTTTTTTTCATCCAACCGTGTTTAAACTTAAGTTACACTGTTGTTAATGGCATGTGCAAACGAAACATACTGTAAAGTTTTATTTATATAGTACAATAAGAAAATCCATGGTTTAAAAACACATAAATGGCTTTAATTTTAATTAGAACTTATTAAAATAATAATATAAGAGATACTATTGACCTAATAGTTCCATAATGTGCATTTATTTAAAGAGATCCATTTGCTCATAATTTGGATTGTATGATCCAGTGGTCAGATGTATTAGCATTGCAAACAGGCTTCATAACTGAAATGTTTTCTATATCATTAATTGTATTTTAAAAAGGATGTTAGAAACAACGTATGGTTATTGCATGTGAGACTAAACTCACACTCAGGCAGTGAGCACAATTTCTCGAGTGTTGCATGTTTGGCCCTTAAGGCGGTTTTAGATACTTGAGAGTTCAACTGGCTGGTGTCATTTAAGTGTTGAGTGTTATATATATGGTTAGGATCAAACTATAACTGTCATCCAATACATAATAAGCTTATAACAATATCCCCACTTGGTATGCTTGTGTTCTTGACTGTGTTGCATGTTTGTGCGTCAGGGCTGGTCTGGACACTTAAGTGTTCAACTGGTCGACTGCATGGTCAGTGTGTGGATTGGTAGGTTATATGGGTGAGTGGGAACTACTTAAAATAGTAAAAATAAAACAAAAATATATTGATAAAATAAACAGTTAAAGTATATTGCAGTTCAAGGTTAGTGATCAATAACATGTACAACGTTCACAACATTTATCCAGGTTATCCATAAAGATTTATAGTATTATAAATTTGATTAAGACTAAAAAGAGAAAACATTAAGTTGAAATAATTACTCTAAATTCTATCAATGTTATATAATATATCCATTATACATACGAGAATAGCTGGCCTTAATATTTTAGGTAAAAATAAATTCATGAAATAATCCACGTTAGGCATAATATGACAAATAACGTTGTAAATAGTGCAAATGTATATTTGAAATAAAGATATCATTTGTTATATAACTTTTTACCCAAATACAAAGGTGGTTTCTTTTCCAAAACCACTTAAGTAATCAAAAGTACGGCTACATAACAGTTATATCAGCTGATCTTATCAGTGATTGGGTGTAGAAAAACCTAATGCATTTTAAGGAATGTTTTAGCCATCCATTCAACTTCGATACAATCACCACAGTCTTTAAGAGGTGACTCGAACCGGTTTTGTAGTATTTTATGTATGTCATAACTGAGTTTTGAAAATCCCTGTTTTTTATATCTCATGAAGAAGTTTTGAGGCCAACTGGAATTACTCCTCTGAGTGTAATAAATAAACTGTGAAGCTGGCACTGATTTTACTAGGCAAGAGTTGTTTACTGTCATGTTTTGCCTTTTAAATTTTGTATTATTGAAATACCGTACGGCTGAGAGGCACTAAGGGTGTATATTGTTTGTTAACACTGACGTAATTATAGAGTGGGGAGAGGTAAGAAATATTTTCAATGTTTAATTTTACTGTGAATATAAGTGAATCATATGGAAATGTTTGCAAATATCTGATTTCGAAAAAAATAAAACTATCTTATCTACGTCGCAATATTAGTGAAAAATGCTTCATGCAAACTGTAATATGGTTATGAAACAAACTTAACTCTCGATCAATATATTGTGTTTGGAATGAAAACATTAAATGTAAACTCGTATATTTTATATAAGTTACGAGCCTATTTAAGCTTAACTTTCAATCTAACTCTTATTACAATAGCATTCCTCTTGTATTATAGTCATTAATTAAGCTGTATTAAGTCACATTTACTCTTAATCATTCACTGATACTGACCCACTCTCCCAACCATACAACTACAAGTGATAGTCATCATCCTACCACCTGTATAAATACAGTGATATTGACCCCCTCTCCTACCTATACAAACAGTCATATTCACCCACCCTCCACCCATAAAAATAGTAATATACTTTATGCAAAATGTAATATGGTTATTAAATAAACTTGACTCTCGATCAATATATTGTGTTTGGAATGAAAACATTAAATGTAAACTCATATATTTTATTTATTATTACTATGGAAAATTCATTTTCCATTTACAGCCATAGACAAAGTAAATAATTCAATTCAAATAAACTTGAAATAATAGCTTTATGTAGTTTGCAGTGCTCATGCTTTTTATTCAATGACAATTCGTTTGTTATTTGATGATGAGGTATTTTTGATAACTTAAACAACATCTAAAAATAGAAATTTTTAATTATTTCCATGTACTTACGCTCGGATGTTTATGTTAGACTGAAAGCGTTGTAATAACTTTGTAAAAATATCTCACCTAAGCAAAGAACCTTTTTAAAACAAAAACATTGGTATATCGGGACAATGTTATTGGTTCAGTCAACGTGGTTAAGCAAACAAAAGGAGTCCTGGGGTGAATAAACAAATTGTCACTTCCCGTTAGCAAAATAAAAGTAGTGGTTTCGTTTTAAAATATGTAACACTTTTTGAAGTGCAATTGTCAAATTGATTGCAGTTTTATTATTTTAACTTTAATTACAGATGACTTTTCACGAATTTTCCTCAATATTGGTAACACAGTTAATTAATATTTACTCCATAACATAAATATATATTACATAATGATAAGTTAATATGTTAGTAATGAACATGAATTTTCCATTTAGATAATTTTAATTTATTGTTATTTGGATATTATGATATAATTTTTATCATTTAAACATTACTTTAACAAAATCATTATTACTTTAACAAAATAAATACCATGTTCTGATTAGGCTTATTCGTTATTAAAAATCATATTGTATTTACTGTATTTATATGTAGGTCTACATTAAGTGAAAATAAATAAAAAATACAACACGAGTAAATGTGATAACTATAATTATTGTATATATTTAGTACTCAGCTTAGTACTATACTTCTGTTTTCGACTGATAATCTCTAGATCGTTTACAAAAAAATACATCACTAAAATAAATTTTAGTAACCATTTGGTCTCATTGGGTTGATTTTATTTTTTTTATATAAAATCGCAACTAATAAATGCAAATGAGTCATAAATCTTCGGAATGTAATCATATATGACAATCCAATTTTAATCCCTCCCCGAACTTTCAAATCAATAGTGTCGATCAAACTATATATAAAATATACCAAGGATGCAACTGACAATAACTGGATATTAACTGAATTTCCAAGAAGAATTTCTTTATTGGTTCAATACAAGTCTGCTATATGAGTTTCATAATTTAACCGTTCGAATCTAATATTTAATGTTCCTTGTTGCGTGAAAAATCTTTATAAATTTCATTAATAATATTTGTATCCACAGTGTCGTGCTCATTCAAAGAAATTATTAAAATAAACAACTAATATATCTATTATACTGTTCATGAAAGTAAAGTGAGATTTTTATATTGATGTTATGATATATTTCATAAATAATAGTGAGATATTGCCAATAACTTGTATATTTAATAAGTTATGCAATAAACATATTATAAAACAATTATTAAAGCATTACAACAATGTTTTAGGATCGTAAACCCCAAAATACTTAACTGTTATATCTTAATAAAAACAGTTTACGATTTAGATAAAACTTTAATGTAACTTTAATTCATTAGTAAAAACACAATAGAAATCGAATCTTAAACCAATTCCCAAGTATCCAGACCAAAGCGATTCACAAAAGGTTTATCTTAATGTCAATATTTCTTGATTCCTTTGTGAATTTAACTTAAGGGAGGATCCATAAGATATTAGGCAAACGATTTTTTTGAAATTATTCACAGTAATATTTTTACATAATATTTAAAAAGAAAATATGATTTATATTCGTATTTTGTTCGTGGTTTTGAACAACACAAAATATGCTATCCAAGAAACTTTTACCAACAATATAAATACCATGTCTTATTTATGTTATGGATATTTTTTATTTTATTTTCTAGATAACTCTATTATTCCATAGAGTTGACTCTATACGTTAAAGCCTCCTTAATCACAGCTTATCATATTTAGGATGGACTTTCCTATTCAATCACGCCAATTGAAAGTCGTCGTATATTTACGACGACCCTGAACTTTGAAGTAGCGATGACCTTGTTCGATGTGTTCTTCGAGTTCACCGACTGTAATTAATTGTGATTGTGAGTGATTAGTTATTATTACCATAATAACTGTTATTATTACCATAATAACTGTTATTATTATCATAATAACTGTTATTATTTGTGTAGGAGTTATGTAATGATCAAACTTACACAACCAACGTAGGTTGTTCGGTTACCAGTGGGTAGTTTAATTAAAATTAAAAATTTAAATACAATATTTAATAATTTAAATCAGGTTAAATGTTTTAATCAGATGCCCCTTTCTAGCCTAGTGGTTATCACATGTCTTTCATATGTAGAGTTGTCATGGGTTCCAATCCCGGTAGGTCCACTTAGAAATTTACTTCAAGGGTATGACCGTTGTCACGTAACAAAGTATGTATACAAAGTAAAAATGCACTGGCGTATATAGATTGAAACAAACTTTGTGGTTATTATTATTTTGCCCTTACTTACTCAAAGAACCACTCCAGTAAATCGTTTATTGGGTATATTTTTCGATAAGTACATACCAAATGACCTTGTGCCAGTGAACTTGACTGGAGGGTTCCGACGTTATCGCAAGAAAACGGAGTCAAGCACTATCGAGCGGGAGGGATCTCGTCCTTGCACGCACCTTAGTTGGTCACTGTTGTTTGTATGAAAGTCACCTTTTTTATTTATAAACTCTACCCTCCAATTAACATGGGCCTGCAGACCTGTGCGTGAACTTTATTCATAAGTTAAGTACTGATCGATAGCTTAGATGGGGATTCGAACGCTGGAAAATGCCCTGCACAGTCCCAAGCTTCAGCCACTCAGCTAACACATGACTTTAAGCAGTCTGTCCCCAGGTTTTCTCAGAGAAGGCACCAACTTTCAATAGTTCTTTTGTTCAGATCTCTTTACTTATTCTTCATAGATAAAATAATCTATATATAAACAAAATAAAATTAAGTTGTTTTGTTATGGTTCATATTTTAACAAATTTGCACATTTTTTACTGTTGTTATGATTTACTTTATGAAACGTTCGGTATTAAGCGAAAGTTTAGTTTTTACTCTATGTATTAAATAAAATATTGCAAGATGAATACTCTCCTGTTACTAATGTGAAAAAAATAATAATGGGAGGAAAAGAGTAAATGTTATTAATAAGGGAAGTAAAGATATTAAATTATTCCATACGGATTGGCTTTGGGTTACACAAACGGCGTGGGTCATATAGGCCAATGCCGTGGGAGGTATGAGGGATGTGTTATTGGATGATAGGGACCGGTAGCGGGGAATTAGACCGGTGTCAGCTTCAGAAGGGGGGGAGGGGAAACATCTGACGTCACCGGCCAACAGTGTTGATTGACACAACACCAGGCAATTGGGAATATAATGTAAACTGAATCGATATGTGCATTGTTCTCATAGAGGATATATTTCGTGTCTTATATTAACGATTATTGGGTAAAACAATCAAATGTATGTACTATTATATAAATATATACATACATTTGAAGTATAATGGAGCTTATTTAAGTATTGAAATATAAATATGACAATACGACATTTTATTACATTCTAATACAAAGTTTGGAATATATATATTTTTATATAAAACATATTTAATATACTATAACCAGTTGTAAAAATACTATACGAAAACACTATACATAAATACACTAGCCTGAAACCAATTATTGAAGGTTTTGATAAGAAGAAAGTAAGCCTATAAAAGATAAATGTTAGTGATATGTTTTAAACATCACTAACCGAATTAAGGAAGTTGAGTAATAAAGTGTTTATTTTTGAAGCTTATAATTATATTCTAAAAAAATTGAAAGCTGTAAAAATATCAAAAGCAAATGATGATATTGTTTCAAAAAAGTTTATTTCTGTAACATAGAGAAAAGGAATATTTTCTACTGCAGAACAATACTAACTATGAGAACAAAAACTGATAACAGTAATCGGTAATCTGATTATGAGTGCCATAGGATGTGTTAGACAGAGAGAACCGTGATATAAACATGTTAAATATACGATAGTTGAGTACCATAGGATGTATTAGACGGAGAGAACCGTGATATAAACATGTTAAATATACGATAATTGAGTACCATAGGATGTATTAGACAGAGAGAACCGTGATATAAACATGTTAAATTTACGATAATTGAGTACCATAGGATGTATTAGACAGAGAGAAACGTGATATAAACATGTTAAATATACGATAATTGAGTACCATAGGATGTATTAGACAGAGAGAACCGTGATATAAACATGTTAAATATACGATAATTGAGTACCATAGGATGTATTAGACAGAGAGAACCGTGATATAAACATGTTAAATATACGATAATTGAGTACCATAGGATGTATTAGACAGAGAGAAACGTGATATAAACATGTTAAATATACGATAATTGAGTACCATAGGATGTATTAGACAGAGAGAACCGTGATATAAACATGTTAAATATACGATAATTGAGTATCATAGGATGTATTAGACAGAGAGAACCGTGATATAAACATGTTAAATATACGATAATTGAGTACCATAGGATGTATTAGACAGAGAGAACCGTGATATAAACATGTTAAATATACGATAGTTGAGTACCATAGGATGTATTAGACAGAGAGAACCGTGATATAAACATGTTAAATATACGATAGTTGAGTACCATAGGATGTATTAGACAGAGAGAACCGTGATATAAACATGTTAAATATACGATAATTGAGTACCATAGGATGTATTAGACAGAGAGAACCGTGATATAAACATGTTAAATATACGATAGTTGAGTACCATAGGATGTATTAGACAGAGAGGACCGTAATATAAACATGTTAAATATACGATAGTTGAGTACCGTAGGATGTATTAGACAGAGAGAACCGTGATATAAACATGTTAAATATACGATAATTGAGTATCATAGGATGTATTAGACAGAGAGAACCGTGATATAAACATGTTAAATATACGATAATTGAGTACCATAGGATGTATTAGACAGAGAGAACCGTGATATAAACATGTTAAATATACGATAATTGAGTACCATAGGATGTATTAGACAGAGAGAACCGTGATATAAACATGTTAAATATACGATAATTGAGTACCATAGGATGTATTAGACAGAGAGAACCGTGATATAAACATGTTAAATATACGATAATTGAGTACCATAGGATGTATTAGACAGAGAGAACCGTGATATAAACATGTTAAATATACGATAGTTGAGTATCATCGGATGTATTAGACAGAGAGAACCGTGATATAAACATGTTAAATATACGATAATTGAGTATCATAGGATGTATTAGACAGAGAGAACCGTGATATAAACATGTTAAATATACGATAGTTGAGTATCATAGGATGTATTAGACAGAGAGAACCGTGATATAAACATGTTAAATATACGATAGTTGAGTACCATAGGATGTATTAGACAGAGAGAACCGTGATATAAACATGTTTAATATACGATAGTTGAGTACCATAGGATGTATTAGACAGAGAGAACCGTGATATAAACATGTTAAATATATGATAATTGAGTAAATAATCTATATAACATGTGGAAAAACGTACAAGGAAATGGAAACAACGATTCAGTAACGAAAAGGATAATTTCTTGCTCATGAGTAAAAAAGCAAACATAATGGTAAAATAGTGCTCAAAATAAGGCGTTTCTTTTCAGACAAAAAGTTTGTGATTTGCCAATGTTTTACAGTAGAGTATTTACTATACGTACAGGTTTTGAAAAGTATAAAACTGATTCATATAAATTAGTTATTGGAAAGTGATTTACAGACATTATATTAAGAAGATATATGAGAAATGTCAATGGGTAGGAATTTGATAGTCTTATCTTTCATAATTATTCACAAACTTTAGAACTATAGTCGAACTGCTTGTAAAAAAACTGCAGAAAACCGAGATTTCCGGAATGCCTGACCCACGCGATGTAAGAGTACCATACGCCATACCTGTGCTCGACTCACTTGACGGAAGGGCTTTTCCAAACGGTCGACCTATAAAAATCATAAAAAGAGATTTTGAATAATACGTAAAACTTTTTTAAAATTTGTTCTTAAGTATGAACAGTACTATTTTTGTACTAAGTACGCCACAAATTTATTTTTGTAAATCATCCCTACAGAGCATTAATACACTATTACCCTGTAACACATTTCTCTTAGAACTACGTAATGCATTCCAAGTGGCATAGTTACTGAATTTACACATATGCCTAGTAACTATACCAACGAGCTTTTTAACGCACTTGTGTGAGTGAAATGCAGAGTGGAGCAAGTGAGACAGAGAACTACTCTTCCCCCACTATGTAGTTACATTTTTAAGTTGTCATGGCAACCATAGCAGTAGACCACGTGGTGACGGCACAGTAGCAAGTCCCGTTAATTGTATGCCATTAGAAGCAGTGTCCATTGGTTGGTTTGATTATCGCCTACGAATTAAGCTTAGAACGATTAAATTGAAATCATATTTAGTATTTGAATAAAAATTAATAATACCAATATATTGAATAATAATCTAAAACATCAATAAATAAATAGCAATAAAACATTTCTGCGACTCATTACAGTTATTTTATTCAACTAAACTCTTTTGCAGAAGTTGGACACTTGAGAGCGAAAGTTAGTCGAGTCCGAGAAGCAAAGCAGCTCAGCGGTGGAAAGATCCCCCTGCTGCTGGAACCTCTACATGCCCTAAATGTAACACGCAGGTCGTTTTCTACCCGGCCCAATTTTAACCATATTGACAAGTACCATCAAGAAAGCCACATAAAAATCATTGTCGTCTTCTTTTGTAATAATTCAATGCTATCCAAAGTGGGTGCATAAACCATCACATAATTACGTAACGTCTACATCCAATAACCCCATAACTATGAATCAGAACTGTTTTTTGTAACAATGATAAATGAAAATATACATGTGAACAATATATTCAATGCAGAGTATTTAAATCAAATAAAATATTAAGTAAATTTAGTCATCAATATTTTTTCTAAATGTGAGGTTAGAATTTTCTTTTTTACATATACTTGTTTGTTGCTGATCCAATGTGTTGTGCAATTACTGGAGGAAATAAGACAACCATTGGTAAAAAAAAAAAAAAAAAAAAAAACCGTATTAAGTAAGTATTAAAACCAATCAACACTCGAAAATATTTATTTTACTCTCTAGTTTAAAAAGGTTTGAAATAGGGTATTTCTATCAATAATATGTGTTGAGTTATTTGTATGCTAATAGCTCTCCTTTGTCATTGCTTGAAAAATGTATGTTTTTTTATGATTTAAGGTCAAGAATCAATACACTTTTAAAAATTACGATTTAATTTATTCCGAGATAACATATATGTATATTGATCAACTATACCATGTAATAAATTCATCCAGGTTGAATGAGAGATGAAATATGATCATTTTATGATAATACTTTGTTGTGAGTTCTATACTATAGTCATTCTCCTAAACAATGGATCACATTGTTACAGTTAAGCTACGTCAACTAAAAGAAAGCAGTTTTAGCTTATATACTATCATGATGTGGAATGCCAGAACAATGCTGTCATATTGCAGAGCAGTGCTAGCTGTAAATTATGCATGGACGAGAATGCTCAAATATGCACATGGCCCCTCCTGCATTATACATTCCACAATAGGTTTACAGTGACAGCTTTCCATTGAGCTAATATTTGTTAAAAATTAACACGATGTTAATAAATAATTGCCATAAATTATTGTAGTAGTGGTTTCAGAGAACACTTGCTCGGTGACTGTTCACACTTTTAAAATAAAATATAATTGAATGTTAAAAATATCGGTATTTAAAAAATGTGTTTCTAACATTTGTTGAATGTTGAGTAAAAAATTTAATTTAATTTGAAAGAAACAATTAAAATTTTTTTACTTAACATTAATTCAAAATTTGTTAATATAGGTTTTAAAATCAATATATTGAGTTAAAATAAAAACAAATTACATTTAATTTAATTTGAAAGAAAGAATTTACATTTTATTTACTTTACATTAATTCAAAAGTTGTTATTCTAGATTTTAAATTCAATATATTGAGTTAAAAGAAAAACAAATTACATTTAATTTAATTTGAAAGAAAGAATTTACATTTTATTTACTTTACATTAATTCAAAAGTAGTTAATCTAGGTTTTAAAATCAATATATTGAGTTAAAATAAAAACAAATTACATTTAATTTAATTTGAAAGAAAGAATTTACATTTTATTTAGGCTACTTTACATTAATTCAAAATTAGTTAATCTAGGTTTTAAAATCAATATATTGAGTTAAAATAAAAACAAATTACAATTAATTTAGTTTGAAAGAAAGAATTTACAATTTATTTACTTACATTAATTCAAAAGTTGTTAATCTAGGTTTTAAAATCAATATATTGAGTTTAAATAAAAACAAATTACTTTTAATTATTTTATTTGAAAGAAAGAATTAACATTTTATTTCCTTTATGTTAATTCAAAAGTAGTTAATCTAGGTTTTAAAATCAATATATTGAATTAAAAGAAAAACGAATTACATTTAATTTAATTTGAAAGAAAGAATTTACATTTTATTTACTTTACATTAATTCAAAAGTAGTTAATCTAGGTTTTAAAATCAATAAATTGAGTTAAAATAAAAACAAATTACATTTAATTTAATTTGAAAGAAAGAATTTACATTTTATTTAGGCTACTTTACATTAATTCAAAATTAGTTAATCTAGGTTTTAAAATCAATATATTGAGTTAAAATAAAAACAAATTACAATTAATTTAATTTGAAAGAAAGAATTTACATTTTATTTACTTACATTAATTCAAAAGTTGTTAATCTAGGTTTTAAAATCAATGTATTGAGTTTAACTAAAAACAAATTACTTTTAATTATTTGATTTGAAAGAAAGAATTAACATTTTATTTACTTTATGTTAATTCAAAAGTAGTTAATCTAGGTTTTAAAATCAATATATTGAGTTAAAATAAAAACAAATTACATTTAATTTAATTTGAAAGAAAGAATTAACATTTTATTTACTTAACATTGATTCAAAAGTAGTTAATCTAGGTTTTAAAATCAATATATTGAATTAACAAAAAACAAAAACTAATTACATTTAAGTAAATTTGAAAGAACGAATTTACATTTTATTTAATTTACATTAATTCGAAAGTTTTTACTCTAGGTTTTAAAATAAATATATTGAGTTAAAAAAACAAATTACATTTAATTAAATTTGAAAGAAAGAATTTACATTTTATTTACTTTACATTAATTCAAAAGTTGTCACTCTAGGTTTTAAAATTAATATATTGTGACAAAAAAACAAAAGGTTATGTCGTAAAGCCCAAAGTTGGAATTGAAGGGAGGAAGACAGTAAAGTATGTCTATTTAAATGTAATTTAGGCCGTTCTTGTGCAAGTATTCATTTATGTAGAACTTGACTTAAAAAACTAGATTAAACACCAATTTGAAAATTAAATATAAAATAAATTAAATACATTAAATAAAGTGCACGATTTTTCTAATCAATAAAAGTAAAAGTAGTTTGTATAAACTTAGGGACTTCATTTTTTCTTTGTAGAGAGTTTTAACACAATTTATAAATAGTAAAATATTTAAATTAGAAAGAAGCTACTGAAAGATTGCTGAGAATATATTATACAAAGCCAATAAAAAGAAACACAAAAATAGAAGAAAAAACTTAAATACAACATATGAAACGCTTAATAAAATTACCACTTCAGTAAACAAATTTGATATGCCAATGAAAATTTTTCCATTTCGGAAATTTGTAATAAATGATTTAAGATGAGTAGCCTGACAAAGAATGAGAGCGATCGTAACTTATAAAATCAATGTAACTTATAGAACAAATTGAACTGGCATTATAGTTTAGAACAATTATACGATATTTTTAAATATACCAATGCTAAAAACAAAAATTTACTTTTTAAACCAAATATAATTTTATCTTTCATTAGGGTGGTGGACTAAAAGGAGTCAAAAGAAAGTCTTGAATAAAATTAGAGAACAAGTTGTAAATGCAATTATAATTTTTAATTACTCTAATGCAATACCATAGAGCTGACCTCAAAGTGTCACTCCAACACAAACATTTTAATGATGGCAGTTTGAATTTACAACTTTGTGCTTGATGTTTCTTAGTTGAACCATTCTACATTAAAGCAGTAGCTTGTAAACTATCGATAATGTGCCCAAGGAAAGAACTTTTTTCAAAAAGAAAATGTTTATAAAACCAAGTTAGACCCAAATTGGGAATGGATAGGTGGGCGGGTCGATACACGGTACTTGCATGGTGGGTGGGTTTATTAACACACCTTACTTGTATGAGTGGGTGGGTGGGTCAATCAGTGTACGGTGGCAATAGGCTTAACTACCCACCAATTTCCACCGTACAATTGTCTAACTACCCACCCATATATATACGGTGGTAATGGCCTACCCATAACCTGGCGTACATCGAATCCGTGAAAGAACACTATAACCACTGTCCGTGATAATTGGAAAAGATATACAAAGATATACGCTCGTGTTTGGTTTGGTGGATCAGTATCACCATACGTGGGTGGAATCATTGCACTAAGGTGTTCGCCATAAGAAGGCGACCTCTGTTTCTATCTTTTCTGTCCCTGACAGGTGTTCTAATAAAACTCGTTAAAGGTTATCACTAATGACTTCTGTTAAATTATTCTCTCAAGCCGTACCTCAGAGATAACAAGCAATAACAATAATAACAGTACTGTTAAGAAAAAGCTTTGTACTTTGAAAAAATTGTTTCTTTCATCATAAAACGTTAGATTTTGTTCTATTAAAAAGTTTATCGTATATTCCACAATGGCACTGTGCTGCACGTAGAAACTACCACGTACGTCAGTGGTGGGGTGGGATGGTCATTACCACATTACGTGGTAAACCACTGGCTTAGTTTACAGGTCCCGCCTCCAAATTCTTCAGTTTAGGCTTACTCTGGCTTTGGTAATACAGGTTGGCATTGTTTGTACCTAATAATTCAATTCTTACATATGAGACGCCGGCACAACGTTGTTGTTATTTAAATGCGAATATGAATGATTATATGAGTGTAGGATGAGTGTGGATGAGTGTAGTCTGGTTACTAACTGAGTTCAACTATTCCTCAGAAAGGGCAATTTATTAATAGCACAACAGCCAGGGCAACTAAGGGACCTACAGCTTTACGTGGAATCCGAACCACGTAGTGCTGGTCTGATTTAGCTAATTGACAAGCCTGATACTCAGTTATCTCCCCCACACAACATCCGCACAATGACTACCACCCAACATGGACACCCCAGACTTCTCTAGTAGTGTCCACGCCGATAGCAACCACTGAGCGGACGCCATGTCGGTATTAAGAGGAGAGAGCATGGAACCTATCGCCTACAATCTCCCAAACACTTTGTCCCTAAGTAGCTAGGTTACAGCACTGTCATTGATTGACCCACCCACCCATCTATACAAGTACGGTGCCTTGAGATACTTGCCCACCCATTCAAGTGCAGTGTGAAATTACTAGGGTATGGTTCCTAAGGAAATTATTAGAAACAGATTTCCTAGATTTATTAAGTTCGCCTTGAGGAAATAATAGGTCGAGTTGTACAACAAATTAAATATGTTTATTAGGAGTACACACTAGCACAAATCAGTTAAAAATAGACAGCAGTTCAGATTTACTAAATAGAGCTAATAAAAAACAAATTCTTATAATATTTACAGCGTCCCAATATATGTAAAAAAGTCACTGCTTCTTTGAAAAACTGTTCCTTATTTAAGAGTAGCTTCTCAGTACTTTACAATTGCAACTCGCAAAAATTAAGACATAATAAAGAACTAAGATAATTTTATATATTTAAATTACCATCGTTAATGTAGGGTGAACCTTTTAAAAGCAGAATTGTGTCGTTGAGTTCTCCTGTAAAAACAACTAATTTTATATACAACTCGATCTATTGAAGATATTTTTTGACTCCTTTAAAAACGCACTAATTTTTAAGCACTTTATAAATTTTTTACAGTGATGGAAATTTAAACTGAATCCATTCCATATAGAAACAAAAACATTTTGCGGTCGGCTATAGATCATTTTATCCACCTAATTAAGATTATTAGTGTGATCTATAATTTGACCTATTCTATCATTTGAGATTTTATTTGACTCCTTGTAGTCCTCCTGTAATATGATAAAACATTTACAGTTGCTTCAAAAGTACCATCTTATTTAGTACTTACGTGTTAGTTGTTAAATCTTAATAAATAATGTTTTATAATAAATAATGCTCGTTCCAGATTTTTATTAACACCCAGTATATATATATGTGTGTGTGTGTGTGTGTGTGTGTGTGTGTGTGTGTGTGTGTGTGTGTGTGTGTGTGTGTGTGTGTGTGTGTGTGTGTGTGTGTGTGTGTGTGTGTGTGTGTGTGTGTGTGTGTGTGTGTGTGTGTGTGTGTGTGTGTGTGTGTGTGTGTGTGTGTGTGTGTGTGTGTGTGTGTGTGTGTGTGTGTGTGTGTGTGTGTGTGTGTGTGTGTGTGTGTGTGTGTGTGTGTGTGTGTGTGTGTGTGTGTGTGTGTGTGTGTGTGTGTGTGTGTGTGTGTGTGTGTGTGTGTGTGTGTGTGTGTGTGTGTGTGTGTGTGTGTGTGTGTGTGTGTGTGTGTGTGTGTGTGTGTGTGTGTGTGTGTGTGTGTGTGTGTGTGTGTGTGTGTGTGTGTGTGTGTGTGTGTGTGTGTGTGTGTGTGTGTGTGTGTGTGTGTGTGTGTGTGTGTGTGTGTGTGTGTGTGTGTGTGTGTGTGTGTGTGTGTGTGTGTGTGTGTGTGTGTTTATATATGATATACGAGTGTTAAATTAAATTAAATCGCAAAATACGTTGATGGATAGGATCATTAAAAAAAATACAAAGTCAACTGAAAGAGACAACACAATTATATCAAAAGTGAACATACTTGCAATACAATATATTATAGCTACTTAAAATGTGTTAATACCACAAGGTCTAATAAGATCTACAATTTATCATAGTACAAAATAAAAAGGTTCGGATAAAGTATTTGCTGTTAATGTGGTATTTTGCATTGGACGTATATTTCATATTGACCATCAATTATATGGCTTTAATAATTACCATTCTGTTATATATACCAAGGGGTTTTCACTGTACTCATATATTACAACCTCACGTACATTTAAGTGATAAGAGTTGATGTATAATAGATTTAGAAATGGATATTCTAGGCATCCAATTGCCAGAGTGGTCCTACATATAATGCTTGCTGATGGATAGGTCTAGAAACTGCTTCTAATCTTTATTCGTTTTATAATAATTCGTATGGTGCTCTAGTTTAGTGTCCATAGTAATTGTACCTCTTGGGATATACTTAGGAAAGTATAGTAATATTCGACCCAAAACCATTCAATAATCACGACAGTTCATATTCTACAATACAATATAATATGAGACTCCAAGTAGAAGACCCGTTACTAATTTTGGTGAGTTTATGTCCCTAGCTTGATCATCCTGGGGCGTTTCTGGGATGAAAATATAGTATTATAGTGTGACATTTCAATTTTATGTTACACATAAAATTATATTACAGTCAAGACTTTAAGGTAAAAAGTTATTATGTGTGAACGATCGATTTGTAAACAGATGATCAGCTGTTATTTATTTAACTTAATTTATTCATATGTAAGTTTCTAACATTTGTTTTCTGTTCAACAATAAGTTATGTTTTGGGAATAAAACAGTTAAGTTTTTCAGTTCACACTAACATGTGTTTTTAAATTTTGTGACGAGGATAAGTATTTTTTTGTTTTGTTGTTAGGTAGTTGTGTTTAGTTTAACAGTTTTCTTTTTGTTTTAAACTCCTGGCTAACCACAGGGAAAAATATTTATTTACACAGTTCATGGTATAGTGCTATGACGGAACTTTTACAAAGTCATAAGTACATCTAACACCTGCAGAAAAGTTTCCTTGTTGGAGTCCTGCCATTCTTAGGTCAACAAGGTGGCGCCCTAATCCCTGGCTACTACTGATGAACTTGGAAACATTTATTTGAGTGATAACTACTCAACACTTTTCCCTTATACTTGGCCTGTCTCTTAGAAGACAGGGACCTTCTCCCTTCTCCCTGAGGTAGCAATTTTTTATACGGACAGGCGTGACAATAGATAATAAACTGTTCTGGAGTAATACGATGGTGTACATTAATCACTGTATGATATTAATTTAGTCTAAATTACAATTAACTGAATTGAACACATAAAAAGTTTCTTAATTAATTAATATGTACACTTACGTGTTCTTTTAAAAAAAAATATTATCATTGAAATACAGTCAGTAGTTTAAAGTAGACTTAATTTAGAATGAAACGTTTGTAAGAATTTTGTTTACTATTTGACATAACAACAAATATACAAAACGGAAAACTACTTTTTAATTAACGACACATGTTAAGCTACAGATTGAATGTTAGTTTCACATTGATTGCTCCCTTTGTGTGTGGTAATGACTATTCTTCATTTGACATACATTGCAGATAAAACAATGAAAAAGAATTTTAGCTTGAAAATAGGTACTTTGTGTAGGTTGTACTTTTGTGACGTGATCTTTTATAATTTTAAAAAGAGCGAAAATTTTCATTAAAATTGAATACGGTGGAATTATATTTAGTATACATATTTTTTTTTAAATTTGTTCAAATTTGCTTGAACTGTTCAGTGTGAATATCTGATCATAGTAAGGAATATCTTTTTAAAAAGGTTATTTACAGTAATATTAAAAGAAATGTATTTATTTGAAATACCTTCTTAAAGTAAAGAAAATAAATGTTTTCAGTATGTTTTTTATAAACCCAACTTAAAATAATTTAATTTTCTTACAGTTTCTAATGAAAAAATGTTCAGACGAAATATAAAGTATTTCTTTAAATAACAACTTATAAGTTAAAAAATTCGTTTTAGCAATAAAAATGGTTATATTAAATATATAATACAAAACTTAAATTATTCTACACACAATTAAAAAAATGTAACCTACTTAAATAAAAGTATTACATGACATTAATTGGATTAATAGCTTAAGCCAAAAGTATGATTTAATAACTATAAGTTTCTTTTACTTAGGTTTAATAGTTAATATGAAGAATGGTTTGAACTATAAAATTCAATTCCAGGCTCTTTTAAAAGTCATGCAAAGCAAATATTTGTTATTAATACAACTAAAACAAACGCAATATTTCATAATAATTATTTTTAATTTCGAAATTTTGCTATTTTGGAGATTTTCTAATGTCCAAATAAAATATTTATTTTGTCTCCCACCTCAAATATTCCCTAAGGTTGTATCAATGAACTTTAAAAACAACAAAACTAACATGACCTGCATATCTTTTTTAGAAGTTTAATCATGCTTTTTATTTCAAATTAGTCACGCACATATTATTAATAAATAACTTAAATTAATTAAATAAGAAAGCAAGACGTGAACTTCTAAAACTTGAGGTGTCCTTAGTCTTTTAATTTTAGACGACACACAAATTCAATTTTAATATAAATGAGTGAAATTACAAACAAATAAAGGTTACTAGTTTTGTAATGTTTTTAAGAGCAATATAATTAACTGTCTGAGTTATTTATGAGCTAGCGTAATCTTCAAAATTTTAATCATTACACCTGGGCGTTTATTACAAAATACTGTTTATATCTATCGTATAACTATTAAAAAACATCTACTTGGAATTCATACAAAATAATAATAATATGAGCTTCTAAAACGTTCCTTAATGGGGTTTAAATGTAATATATTTCAACAACGGTGAGCTCCTCCCCCCAAAAGAAACTATTCCTCAACTTAAACGCAATTCTTTGAAGAAAACCTTCAGTCAGTAGATTGTTTCGCCTCGTTAAGTGAAATTGTAGAACAATAAGTTAGAGACGTTTTGCGTAGCTTGATAAAGTTACACAGTTTTTTTAAACACATTCTATATATTTTTTTACATGAAACACTTAGACGGAACACACAAAGCCATGCTGTTGAAAATTATTTAATAGTTCATTTCGACAGCTTTCCATAAAGGTCACTCAACATTCAGTGTTAAAGTGATGGAAGTAAAAACATAAACCGTATTTCCACTGACTAAATTGTGGTGAAAATAAAGTTTTGTTATTTCAACAGCTCTGTCGATGACGTCACGTGCCAATTATGATTACAATCACGACAACAAAGGAAGCAATCATTGTAATGAAACCATCGACTCTATTGGTGTTTGCACATCTGTTCGTTTCGTATCTATCACAACAGACTCTATTTTCAAACAGTGTAACTTTATAAATTTGAATAATTATAGATTTTATTAAAGAAAATTAAGATCTGCAAATTACCCACATATATATGATTTTTTGTATTTATTTATTATTAGGACGCCAATCGTCAAGATATGGGCGAATACGAGGAGCGAATGAGTGTAGATGAACAAGTGTAGTCATTGTTACTAACTTAGGTTGACTGTTCCTCAGAAAGAGCTATTTATTAATAGCCCATTAGGAGGACCTATAGCTTTACGTGGAATCCGAACCACATAGTGTTGGTCTGATTTTCAGATAACTCTAGTTCTCTTCCCTACATAACATCTGAACCTTAACTACAATCAATATGGACACCTCAGACATAGTGGTATCCACGTCGATGTCAACCATTGAGTGGACGCCATGTTGGCATTAAGAGGACCGAGTATAGAACCTATCGCCTACAATATCCTCTACATTACTTAATAAAGCATACCCTTTGCTCATTTATACCAAAGGACAAACAATTTATTTTTGACAAACAATTTCTTTGTCATATTAAATCCAATTTGTAGTGGTCATCCAAACAGGTTGTATTGCCTAGTATTTTTTAACATTCTATGTGTATTTTAGAAGCTAAGAAATCTGCTTATCTAAACCGTAAAAAAAATCTTAATCAAACTATGGACTAACACTTGTTTTGAATTTGAAAAAAAAAAAAATGAATTTGAAACTTTTGTAATTTATATCCCTTTAATACTGCTACATCCTATGTAAGCTTGTATGCAATTAATTATACAGGGTAATTAAATGATTTGTATTATTTAGACAAATAAACTGGAGCAACTTTCTGATAAGTAAATTATACATTTTATGGTAAAAACAAACGATTTTTGTTGTATTTTATTCCGTACAATCAGTATTATCAAGTAAGCAGTAGATCATTTTATGCAATTTTAAAAGTGTAGTGGAACAGTAAAAATATCCTATATTGGCTTTGAGTATTTCTTAATCAACTTAGTTAATAATTAGTTTTTAATTACAATCTCAAAATCATTAAACATATTTAGTAGTCGATAGATTATTTTAAACACATTAAAATTTAATGTATTATTTATATTTATGTAAAAATTAATTGTATTTAATATAACTAGCTTACAATTAAAAATATAACAAGTAACGAAATAAAATTAATCTAGCGTTAAAAAAATGTGTGGTTTAAGGTATATTTAACTCGTCCTTGTGTATAATACGTAAGCCCGTGTGTCACCAACGCAACTCATTCCTTATTCCTTGACCAATTTAAACGCTCGAGGTGTAAAAAAATTTCTCCCTGTTCATACTCACGAAACAGGGTCTTGCAAACAGCCTCTCGCGATCTATCAGTGTGGGCCGAGGGGTCCCACAGGGCTCTATCCTTGGCCCAGCATTGTTTATAATCTACGTAAATAATTTAAGTTTCTCACTGCAAGCACATAACATTATTCAGTACGCTGATGATACGACAATCTGTATAAAAAATAAATCGGTAAAGGAACTTGAAATAAACACATATATTCAGTTAAATTCGTGCATTCAATTTTTTGAACAATTAAATCTACAAACAAACAGCACTAAGTCAAATTTTGTCTACTTCTGTCTAAGACAACTTGGTGATGACACGCCACTGTCCGTTATGGCAGATGACACTCTTTTGAAAGATGTGGATTGTACTAGTTTCTTGGGGATGCAAGTTGATAGAGGTTTGACCTGGGACAATCATGTCAACAGTGTCTGCTCCAGGGTGTCGACGGGTATCTATGTCCTGCGATCCCTTGCTCAGTTCTGCTCATTGGGAATTCTAAAAATGACTTACTTTGGTATAATTTACCCACATCTGTCCTACGGAATACGTCTGTGGGGGAGCTGTGCAGATTCTAGATTTTCAAGAGTGTTTCGACTGCAAAAGAGAGCGGTCAGAGTTCTCACGAATTTGAGGCACAGAGAGTCGTGTAGGGATGCGTTTAGGGAGCTCGGTCTTTTAACTTTACCCTGCCTCTACTTACTTGAGGTGGCAGTTTACTGTCGTTTCAGTGGCAATCTCACCCAAGGTGTAGATATCCACGACTACAATACTAGGGGTAGGGACACATATCGCCAGCAACAACATAGAACATCCGCCTTCAATAACCTGCCGTCACAGGTTGGCGTCAGGGTGTTAAACCGACTCCCAAACAGCTTAGTAGTTGTGGCCGATAAAGCCACGTTTAAGAGAAAACTCAAGCAGCTATTGATCTCGAGATCGTTCTACTCGGTGGGGGAGTTCATGGCCCACCGTTTTACGGATGGGCCGCAATAACAAAAATCTTTTTCTTTTTATCACACTGGCTTCGACCCAGGTAGTCGCATTATTTTATGTTACAGTTTCCATTTTCATTAATTATTCAGTTTCTTGATATATATTACTATTATTATCACTGTAACCTTTTATAGATGACGTTTGTAACACAATGTGTATTGTTTTATTACAAAAAAAAAAAAAAAAAAAAAAAAAAAAAAAAAAAAAAAAAAAAAAAAAAATCTTCAATGTGTTTGCCCTGAAGGTTATGGGAAGGCTTCAAAGTATGTTTTGCGGCCGTAACAATAACATGGAGAGAGATTTAAATGAATCGAAAAGTAACAGCTGTTACAATGTAAATAATGATTCACACAAAAAATTTTACATGTGTTGGAAAAATAAACAATGGTGATTGTAATATTGAGAAGGTTAAATATGTCATAATGTTAAACCAGGGAAGGTTGTAAGCAGTTTTATTCACATTCGATTGTAGTGTGAATGTTTCAATGTTAATCTAACACAGTTATTTTATTTATTTTTTTTAATCTTTACCTGTGAAACAAAAACAAATAACACTTTTGAAATAAGCTAGGTAATGTAATTTTATGTTTATATCAAATTTCAAATAGCAGCATAAGTAATGTGAGAGAGATACTGTAAATACATTCAATATAGTGATTTTGATATTATAATGGTAACCTAATATTATTTCTAGCCAAAAGTCATTGGCCGAGGTGTAACGAGTACAGCGACTAACGTGATTGGCACGTGATGTGCGCAGGGGTTTCCCTTAGTAACATATGATTAAATGTGAGTGGAAGAGTGATTCAATAATCCTAAATAGGGCCTATTAATAAATACCTTCATTCATTTATATGATTATCTAAAACTATATACAGAATTTTGTCGTATGTTCGAAACGTTAATCGTATATATTTAATGTTTGTCATATTTTCAAATTATAAAGCGAGAAACACAATTAGTTTGACATGTCATTGACTAATTAACTGACAATGTAGACGATTGACGCAGTAAATAAAAGTATCTTTTTATTGTTAACAAAACATTAGTACCGATATCTTCAGTTTGCAAACAGTTGAAAAGAAACTATTTTAAAGTACCCAATTGCTTTCTGTCGGAAGTAAATAGTAAGTTTTATTGTTACAATGGGTCTTTGCCCAGTTGAGTTTTGTTTTGTTGCTGTTAACTTCTCTCCAATTTGGAGAAAGTTCTCTCTATCGACAATCCCATTTGTTCTCTTTAATTATTTGAAGTGTTGTGTTTTTTTGGAACAATGTAAAAACTAATTTAAAGAAGTAAAGGAAAATCAGTTAAAATTTTTTTGGTTCAATTTGATGTATTTTGAACAAAGACATTACAGTAGGCTTTAAACAATGCTCTTATAGTTCAATACAATTTTCAATATTAATGTTAAATGCTCATTTGACTTTTCTTAATGAATAAAAATCCCTTTTATAGCTTTAATACATACAAAACGTTGTAATTACTTTTCGTATGAATATAATACACTATTTAAACTTGTTTATATTAATAAATACATTCAAATTCTATCTACAATAACAAAGCCATAAAATAAAGAAAAAAAGTAAAATGGATACCCAGGTTTATTAAAATAAAACATTCACCTTATTAGTTACATATTTGATTATAATATTCATAAATATATTTCTCATGTAATAAAAATATTTAAGCGAGTTGTTAGTATGGCGTGCTGTGCTTTTTTTGTTTTATATTTACACGGTCCTACACTAGGGCGCCTCAACTTGATCCTAAGATAATGAGAGATAACAGTTTTTTTAAAGAACGAGAAATCTGTATGTGTTGTAAAACCATTGGCTGTATGAATCTAAATCTTTCTATCGCACACGACATGACAGGATAAATTTAATACTTAAGTTTTTTTCACTTGTTGTATCCGGCGTGGTGACTAAGTCTATGAAATCCAGGTTTCCAAGTTTCAAATTCTCCAATAAGCTGACAGTCGGTACTTCACTCGTTGAAGGAGGTTCACACGTGTCACGACAGGTTCACATGTGCCACGACAGGTTCACACGTGCCACGACAGGTTCACACGTGCCACGACAGGTTCACACGTGTCATGATAGGTTCACACGTGTCACGACAGGTTCACACGTGCCACGATAGGTTCACACGTGTCACGATAGGTTCACACATGCCATGACAGGTTCACACGTGCTACGACAGGTTCACGTGCCACGACAGATTCACACGTGCCACGACAGGTTCACACGTGCCACGACAGGTTCACAAGGCAGGAGATATTACTACGGCTCACACTCAGAGAGTAGGGGGCAGGTCTAATAGCACTTGTGTTATCGTTTAGTTTGAAGTTACTTAGTGGTGTAAATAAAATAAAGGGAAATATTATATTATATTCCTTTATCAATATGAGTTATTAATGAACTCTAAACATGTTAACTAATTAATTTAAAATGCCAAGTATACGGAGGATCATTCCAATAAGGTAATTAATTTAATTATGGATACAATAATAAAATTGAGACATAAACATTACAAGATAAAATTGATAAGACCACGTATAAGAATACAAATAGCACCATTGTTTTGATGGTATAGACAAAACAAGAAGCTTCAGTCCAAAACATTACGTAGGGGATAACGTCTTACACTGGATATCTCCTTCCATATTCCACTCAATTTATTCCTGCGCAGTACAACAATACAAACTCTTATACAAAGTTTATCCAATTATATTAGAGAAGGAAAAAGGAGAAAAATAACTGAATTTGTTAATTTAAGTTAATAAATATAATAAATTATGTATTAGTATATAATTATGTTTAGGTATCATGGTACCAAATATCTAAATAACTCATAGTATATATATATATATATATATATATATATATATATATATATATATATATAAAATTAAATACTAAGCCAACTACGCATTATCCATTAACGTATTTTAACATTAAAACTACAACTTAATCTAACCTACCTTGTCAGATATGTAAATGACACAACTTTTTATTTTGTGATATACCTTGGTTATTATTTAAGTATTACTAATTTTTTGGTTATCAGACTAATCAAAATAAATTAGTTTTTAGAAATAAAATTCCCATGACTTGTGTTGAAAAATATTAAACGGGAGCTCTGAACAATGCAATAACAGTTTTAAGACTATTAAATTTTATATTATTGACTTTTTAGAAATATTCGACTTTTCACGAAATAATACCGTATATTAAAGCAATCACGGTATTATTGCTTTGAAAGCAATCACGTAAATATCCTGATGAAAAAGCATCAAAGTCATTTTTTAGCAGGACTTAAAGATGCATACTAAATAAATACTTCATATAAACAGTTATAGATATTGTAATACTTTTATAAATAAATTAAAAATGTAAAATAGCGTATTATACATTATATGTAGGCAACCATGAAAGTATTTTATTTATAATGACTATTTATATTTAGTTATGAATATGATTCTACTATAGTATATTACTGAGTATTGTAGTTAATAAAATCATAAAAAACTATCTATCCAATATATTTTATGACACTCGTATGTTGCAACATATTAGACATTTTAGTACTAAACAGAAAAAGAACATATAATATTTTGTAAACGTGAGATATATAAAATAATATTATTTTATTAGTTTTACGAGTCCGCATTAGTAAAGAGTTTATGGGGCTAATTAAAGCATATATTTTTGAAATCATTATCATGGAAATAGTTTAATGCGCGAATAAAATATTGTTCAAAATAATTTTAATATACATCTGACTACTACTTTATATTTTTTATCATAACTTTGAACATTGTAAAACTGTATGGATTAGGATAGAGGAGTCAGTTCCATGCAGAAATTCCTCTTCTTTCAGTTTCTCGGTTAACCCTCAAATATCCTAAGAAACTCTTCGTAAAAACGTCTATGCCTGAATTTTATAATAATTAAAACAATTATTAGAATAAACCCTTAATACTGGATCCTTAAAAACCTATTTTACATCCATAACGTAACTTATACCATGTTGTTTGGATGTGCTAAAATACACCCAACACTGGTATGTGCCGAGGTCAAAAACAAGACAGTCTGTACCAATAAACGCCCTGTGTTATGTTACCAAACACAGATAGCTCCAAGAACGGTTCAACATTTGGCCAAGAGCCAGGAAACCAACTGCTCCCATGCCCTGTCGTCTCTTATAATTACTGGTCAAGTAATATGAAAAAATTCATATGTAAACATAAAAATGTCATCAACACCAAGCGTTATACGTTAATTGTGATCTGACACTTTAAAGTAGAATTTATGTTAAGAGAAATTTAAAAATGATATTCCACAGTAAATTTACATAATTGGCTGTAAATTTAACTAGTATTGTCAAATTTAATAAAATATCGTAAGAAGAAATTAAAATAATTTAAATTACAAGGGACATAACTATGCGGCTATAGAGTCTAAGACATATTCATTGTAAAACGAATATTAGATATATAGAATATATTTGTTTCTTAAATGTACAATACATTGGCTCCGATAAGTATATGGAAATACTTGTCAGCGGGGATCATAATGAAATAAACGTGAAGAATATAATCGAGTATAATTGAGATACAAAACGCCCAATCACTGACAAGTTTTGATTGGTAGTGTGTATGGGGGGGGACCTTCTCCCACCATAAAAAAGTAAAATGTCTTTATGCACACATATAATTATATCACTAAATACGTGTTTATATAACCTATATTTTAATATTCAAAAGAACCTAGTACTAAACTGACTTTTAAACATAAAAAGGTTAAAAGTCACGTAATAAATAAATATAATCGCTATAATAATAGTTAATAGGTCTCTCTTTATCACTGAAACATTTCATTTATATCTTCAGCGTGTGACCATTCGAACAGTGAAAAACGACCCCATTTATTCGAATTGGTTGGGACCCTTCAATAGAAATGTCACTTCGGAACCTTTGTTCTGCCTTTCACTTCGAATGGCGGCCTTTGATTGGCCCGTTGTTTTAGTAGCCTCCTTTTTTCCTCCCCTTTTAATATGCATCTTTATAATATGAAACCTAAAATAATACAACATTTATTAATACACTGATAATTCATAATATAGTAAACCACATATACTCTTATAGATAATATTAATCCATAAGTAATGTTATATTTCACTTACGTTTTTAATTATAAAAAATTTCAAATAATTGTTTTTAAATAGAGTTTAATTTATTAGAATAATTTGTTATTGGCATTTGAATTACATTTCTGAGAATTTAACCATTAGTTTGTTTTATTTCTAATTGCTGTATGTATGTTTGTAAATAATACTTAACCATTTTCATGTATATTTTTCAAATAAAATATATCTTTATTGGGATGAATTATTCAGATAAAATGTAATCATACTTACTGAAAAATGTATTTGAATTGTGACGAAAACTCGTGATAAAGCAGAAAAAAAATTTGTCTTGATGTTGTAAGCAAACTGGAAATTCACTATACAATTCATAATTTGAATGGGCACTTAAAATTGTCACATTATTTTCTAAAAGTTCAGGGCTAAGCAGAAACAGGGAACTATTTTCTTATATGAATACCAAAAAACACAATACAATCTTTTTCTTCATTTGGTTGAACAGGAAAACTACGTGGAAAGAGCGCAATTTGGTTTTGTGTTGAGTCCCCCTGATACGTACTGTTTAAAAATCATCTTGAGGAAATTAATTGAGGTGAGCCAGATCTGGATCCTGGGAAACCTTAAAAAATTTCATTAAGTGTATCGTCACGTTTAGCTACTTTTCATAGTAAATTACCATGTAAAGTGTAATAATAAACTACATTATAATAATTGGAGTGATTCAACAAGCTATTCTTCCCCCGCTAAAAAATCATACATTTTAATTTATTTTAAATAAAAAAATACATAGATATTTTATTTTTAATGAGACCTTAAACGAAATTGGTTTAAGGTGTCATTAAACCAATGGTCTCACACCATCATAATTAATAAAAAATAAATGTGTATGTTTTAAAATATTATTAGCTATAGACATAGATTACTTATTTAAATATAATATGAAAACTATAAATGTGTCACAAAACCTGACAATTGAGATTAAACTGTTCCAAATAGAATAAGTAATTTATGAAATTTTAAACAATAAAAATATTTATAAATGCTTCGTCCAAATGTTTATTTATTTATTTGGATGGTACTACCTTGTTAAATTTTATTGCTTTTCTTCGGTTTTTTTATCAGAGCAATTAAAGTAACTTAAGAGTAAAGTTTTAAACTAACTGAAACCAAAACGCTTGGTTTAACTAGACAACAGCTTAAAAAAATTTGTAAGTTGTTCAGGGGTTACTTTTAGAAACTTCTTCTTAGTAGCAGTTGACAAGAAGTTAGGCCAAAATATCCAGGTATGTTTTAATGAACTTAAGTAAACGGTTTCCACCCGGTTGGAACTCATGTTATGGATATTGCTTTGTCTATATGTAAACCTTTTAATAGGGTTATTTTATTATTGTTAAATATATTCCAGTTATGTTCTAAAGAACTGTACGTTTAAATTAAGAGTAATTAAGGGATAATGTTTTATTGTTTGACTGCGAAATAAATTCATTACTTTAATTGGACTGGTTGGTTTACACAAACGTACGGCGTACATGCGGGCGTGTTACATATGGGACGTACGTCTCATTTGTTTACACAAACGTACGGCGTATATGCGGGCGTGTTACATATGGGACGTACGTCTCATTTGTTTACACAAACGTACGGCGTACATGCGGGCGTGTTACATATGGGACGTACGTCGTACGTGCGGGCGTGTTACATATGGGACGTACGGCGTACATGTGGGCGTGTTACATATGGGACGTACGTCTCATTTGTTTACACAAACGTACGGCGTACATGCGGGCGTGTTACATATGGGACGTACGTCTCATTTGTTTACACAAACGTACGGTGTACATGCGGGCGTGTTACATATGGGACGTACGTCTCATTTGTTTACACAAACGTACGGCGTACATGCGGGCGTGTTACATATGGGACGTACGTCTCATTTGTTTACACAAACGTACGGCGTACATGCGGGCGTGTTACATATGGGACGTACGTCTCATTTGTTTACACAAACGTACGGCGTATATGCGGGCGTGTTACATATGGGACGTACGTCTCATTTGTTTACACAAACGTACGGCGTATATGCGGGCGTGTTACATATGGGACGCACGTCTCATTTGTTTACACAAACGTGTACGTCTCATTTGTTTACACAAACGTACGGCGTATATGCGGGCGTGTTACATATGGGACGTACGTCTCATTTGTTTACACAAACGTACGGCGTACATGCGGGCGTGTTACATATGGGACGTACGTCTCATTTGTTTACACAAACGTACGGCGTACATGCGGGCGTGTTACATATGGGACGTACGTCTCATTTGTTTACACAAACGTACGGTGTACATGCGGGCGTGTTACATATGGGACGTACGTCTCATTTGTTTACACAAACGTACGGCGTACATGCGGGCGTGTTACATATGGGACGTACGTCTCATTTGTTTACACAAACGTACGGCGTACATGCGGGCGTGTTACATATGGGACGTACGTCTCATTTGTTTACACAAACGTACGGCGTATATGCGGGCGTGTTACATATGGGACGTACGTCGTATATGCGGGCGTGTTACATATGGGACGTACGTCTCATTTGCTTTCTGAAAAAAAATAATATTTTGTAAAGTTATAAATAATATGATTGGGAAAAGCAACAATTCTATAGTTGTTTCGTTAAGGAAATAGAAGAATTATCTGACAAAGCATCATCTCCATCTGATTAGCGACCAATCAGTATCTTACCTGCACACTCTAAATATGTTGAGAGGATTGTTAACCAGTCTATCTAAGATTTTTGAATCATTCCTATCCAATTCGGAGTGTAAAATAGTTTGAAAAGGGTAGAAGTGACTAAAAAGGTCACACGTCACGTCTGTACTTACATAACGATAACATTTAACATACACATTAACTGTACACTCGACCCGACTTCCGTATTGGAGAACATCTTGCTTCAGTTTATCTCACCTTAAATATTGTTCTAGTGAAAGTTTGAATTGATCTGTGTCGCATAAAAAAAAAAGAATGAATAGATATCGATTTTCTGATAAGTGTGTATTATTAATTGATTCTTTCCAGTAATTTTTTTTATAATATACTAAATTTATTTTGAATAAAACATTCGATACTTTTCCTCTATTTTTTTAGTGCAATATATTAAATTTAACATATTCATAAAAACATTAGCTTATTGTGTAAAATAACAATACGCAAACAAATAAAACCCATGAACATAATTTTATTCTCAAAATAATTGTTGGAAATTCGTCTCACGTGCATACCATATTTGCTTATGTTACCTAACATCTCACCCTTCTTATCCAACCATTCACAATTAAGGTAAATATTATTCTGCACCTCATCTTCCCTATACAACCCCACATAGTTACAGCGTGTCATACACTATATCTCATCTTCCCTTCACAGCCATAGCATGTCCTACACTACATCTCATCTTCCTTACCTAACCCCACTCGGTTACAACATATCTTATATTACATCTTATCTTCCCTATCTAACCCCACACAGTTACATGATATCTTACACTACATCTAATCTTCCCTATCTAACCTCACACAGTTACAGCATGTCCTACACTACATCTCATCTTCCTTATCTAACCTCACACAGTACAGCATGTCTTACACTACATCTCATCTTCCCTATCTAAGCTCACACAGTTACAGCATATCTTACACTACATCTCATCTTCCCTATCTAACCTCACAGATACAGCATATCTTACACTACATCTAATATTCCTTATCTAACCCCACACAGTTACAGCATGTCTTACACTATATCTCATCTTCCCTATCTAACCTCACAGATACAGCATATCTTACACTACGTCTCATCTTCCTTATCTAACCCCACACAGTTACAGCATGTCTTACACTACATCTCATCTTCCCTATCTAAGCTCACACAGTTACAGCATGTCTTACACTACATCTCATCTTCCTTATCTAACCCCGCACAGTTACAGCATGTCTTACACTACATCTCATCTTCCCTATCTAACCTCACACAGATACAGCATGTCTTACACTACATCTCATCTTCCCTATCTAACCCCACACAGTTACAGCATGTCTTACACTACATCTCATCTTCCCTATCTAAGCTCACACAGTTACAGCATGTCTTACACTACATCTCATCTTCCTTATCTAACCCCGCACAGTTACAGCATGTCTTACACTACATCTCATCTTCCCTATCTAAGCTCACACAGTTACAGCATGTCCTACACTACATCTCATCTTCCTTATCTAACCTCACACAGTTACAGCATGTCTTACACTATATCTCATCTTCCCTATCTAACCTCACAGATACAGCATATCTTACACTACGTCTCATCTTCCTTATCTAACCCCACACAGTTACAGCATGTTTTACACTACATCTCATCTTCCCTATCTAAGCTCACACAGTTACAGCATGTCTTACACTACATCTCATCTTCCTTATCTAACCCCGCACAGTTACAGCATGTCTTACACTACATCTCATCTTCCCTGTCTAACCTCACACAGATACAGCATATCTTACACTACATCTAATATTCCTTATCTAACCCCACACAGTTACAGCATGTCTTACACTATATCTCATCTTCCCTATCTAACCTCACAGATACAGCATATCTTACACTACGTCTCATCTTCCTTATCTAACCCCACACAGTTACAGCATGTCTTACACTACATCTCATCTTCCCTATCTAAGCTCACACAGTTACAGCATGTCTTACACTACATCTCATCTTCCTTATCTAACCCCGCACAGTTACAGCATGTCTTACACTACATCTCATCTTCCTTATCTAACCCCGCACAGTTACAGCATGTCTTACACTACATCTCATCTTCCTTATCTAACCCCACACAGTTACAGCATGTCTTACACTACATCTCATCTTCCTTATCTAACCCCACACAGTTACAGCATGTCTTACACTACATCTCATCTTCCCTATCTAAGCTCACACAGTTACAGTATGTCTTACACTACATCTCATCTTCCTTATCTAACCCCGCACAGTTACAGCATGTCTTACACTACATCTCATCTTCCCTATCTAACCTCACACAGATACAGCATGTCTTACACTACATCTAATCTTCCCTATCTAACCTCACACAGTTACAGCATGTCCTACGCTACATCTCATCTTCCTTATCTAACCCCGCACAGTTACAGCATGTCTTACACTACATCTCATCTTCCCTATCTAACCTCACACAGTTACAGCATGTCTTACACTATATCTCATTTTCCCTATCTAATCTCACAGATACAGCATATCTTACACTACATCTCATCTTCCTTATCTAACCCCACACAGTTACAGCATGTTTTACACTACATCTCATCTTCCCTATCTAACCTCACACAGTTACAGCACGTCTTACACTATATCTCATCTTCCCTATCTAACCTCACAGATACAGCATATCTTACACTACGTCTCATCTTCCTTATCTAACCCCACACAGTTACAGCATGTTTTACACTACATCTCATCTTCCCTATCTAACCTCACACAGTTACAGCACGTCTTACACTACATCTCATCTTCCCTATCTAACCCCACACAGTTACAGCATGTTTTACACTACATCTCATCTTCCCTATCTAACCTCACACAGTTACAGCACGTCTTACACTACATCTCATCTTCCCTATCTAACCTCACAGATACAGCATGTCTTACACTACATCTCATCTCTCATTTCAAACCCCTAATAATATAGACTATTTTACATATCCAACACTTCACAATAACATCATATCTTAAACTAGGACACTTCTCACATCTTCCCCACACGTACAAACGCACGAAATGACAACATATCTAACATATTCCAGTGAAATATTCCAGTTTTAGAAATTTTTTTAGTTTGTCAATGTCTTTTTCAAGGTAACTGTCACTTAATTAAACGTCACTAATCTCTTGAATTTCTTCTATGCTATCTTCTTCAAGCTGTCAGCGTTTTCCACTCACATAATACTTTGCGTATCATCTTACGTTTCTCTTAGCCATATATCTGACTGTTCTCGGTAATGTTTAAATGTTTTAAATATTCAGCAAACAAGACACTAACTTCACACATTATATAACTAAAAATAACAACTTACAATGATAAAAAACAGCAAATAATGAGTTCAGGATGGTAAAAAACTTAATACGGCTTTAGTCGCATGGAGCACAATTGTGCCCCAAACGTGTTTCACTATAGTAAACTATTTGTAAACAACATATATTTCAAGCGAAAGAGCAGACACTGAACTGACGTGAAAACAACAAATTTAGGGGAATGTAGACATACGCTCAAGGTCATAAGAAATACCAACCAAGAATAAGATAGAAATAAGAAACCCTGGAACACCACTGGGCTCCGTGCGACGAACGCAGTGATTTATAGACTATTGTGTGCGGTTATAAATAACAAAGATGCGTAGACGAAGATTTTAATTTAAATGACCTCTTTGTTTTATGTTAATTGTTTTATTTTATTCGTTGAATAAAAGAAAAATAAATACCTTCAATATATTATATATTATGTAGATTCAACTAACAACTTAATTTTATGTGAGAAAACTATTGATTCTTTGGATTTTTGTGACCACTTATTGATTAGCTATTATACATTTGCTATAGAAATTTTTAGAACAAAATTTTACCAGGCTAAATGAAGATTTATTTTCATGATATAGGCATCAATTAAAATATTACTTTAGTTGGCTTAGTTGATTCTCAATCTCTTGACGGTTGACTTGGTATATTCATAGGTGTTTCACTAAATAAAACTAACTATTTTGTGTTATGCAGCCTTACAAACAGGTAAAATCTATTTCATTGTATATTACATACATACATTTAAATACAGCTAACATTTCATTTTATTCATACACATTAATCCATGGTTTTTGAGGATTTTTGTACTGGAATTAAATCATTATTGTAATTTTAAATCAATACCAAATAATCAAACAGTCTAATAAAGTAAATGGTAAAAGGTGAAGCATTTAAAGAAGAATATAAGAATGTAATAGATAGGAAAAACCAGAAGAAAAATAATTACTCGATATAAGTGAGAGCATAAAACCAATTTTAAATACAAACCGATTGAAAATGTCTGCAATGGGTAAACATGCTACAGCTTATCATCCGTTAAAGTATTAAAGAAAATAAAAAATGTATTGACGCACAAGAAACAAAATGTATGAGTGAATATGTAGAATATTATGGATCCACCACCAATACAACCTTTTTATTAAATAAATAATTGAAGCTCAAGTTTAGGCGTATTAATGTTTATTTTTATAGTTATATGAAAATATTATAATATTACATTTTGTGTTAGATTATGTGAGATGCAGAAAATTATTCCTTATTGTCGAAAGGCCTTACATTTAAACTTTGATTTTATTGTGTTATTTGATTATTTAAATTGATTTAAAACTATCTCTTGAAAATTGGAGCAATAATTAAAAGAATGTACTATTTTTGTCAAAATATATCATAACCATTTCTGTATCCCATTTAGTCCTCAGTGACTAAGAGAGCATAATGACTGAAGATTTTCTCGTCCTCAATTTATAAGCTAGATTTTGTTGAGATTAGGCTTTGTACCTGAAAAAAACGTGACAAAAACTAATCCATGATTCTATTAACACAAAAAATGGCAGGTAAGAGATCCTAGAACTAACCTATATACATATAAAACTAGATCTAAGCCTTAAATCTCAAGACACGTCCTAACGTACATCATACGTCAAAATAAGTTAAAATACTTGAGAAGAGGCATGTCATGAGCAAAGCTTCTAGCTATAAACAAATAAACAAGCAGAAAAGTTGTTACTTTTCAAACTGAACTTTTTACTTAAAAGCACTTTACTGAGAGTTAGCAAATTTTAATATTAGATTGCAGAAACTGGCAGGAAACTTTTATTTTAGAATTCGCCTTAATGTGAATATATAATAAATTAATACTATCGATTATAATACATTATCTATTTTTCTTAAAGGTCAATGGAGTATTGTTACATTTTAACAACAAAACTATTTTTATCGCTTGGTTTTGTGCTGTAATTGGCTAAACTACAGTGTCACTGTAGATTACTATAGAAATATCTCAACAATAGTTTAGCAATAAAAACGTTCAATAAGATATACTCTAACATATTAACGAAATAATTATTACCATATTACTTTTAAAAATGTATTTTTAACTATATAGGACTAAACCAGACTAGATAGTATGAAATATACAACTATCGTATTTATAGAGGAGAATTTTGTTACCAGCCTGAAGTTTACTTGAAGTTCTCGGCACGTGAAGAGTCTCACAGTAAAAAACAGCCCCATTTATTAAAACGCTACTTGGGCCATTGAATGGAAACGTCAGTCCTGTGTCCCGCCCATCACTTTCACTGACAGCCAGTAATTGGCTTGTTCTGCTCTGCTTGCCTCATGCTTGCATTTCTCGCCATTTCAACATCACTTACAATACTTGCCCCATTTGAATAAACGATTTCTTAATTAAAATGCTTAACTTAGTATTTCACGTTGTACAACAAAGTAAAAATAGTTTCAGTTATTGTGCACGAAATAAACATACATAATTACGATTGGCAATGACTTTGTGGAAATAATTTTGTATTTGTTATGTGCATAGCTGTACGTGTTGTTCCTAGGATTAAAATTGACCATACAGGATGTATTCAATATGGCCTTGGGTAAAAGTAATAATATACCTCTGTTGGCAAATCAAGCAAGTGTCGACTGTTCCTTAATAGCCCAACAGTCAGAGCACCTATTAGACCTACAGCTTTATGTGGAATCCGAATCACATAGTGTTGGTCTGATTCTCATGTAACTGACAAGCCTGGCACTCCGTTATCTTCCCTACACAACATCTGAAACCGACTACCATCCAACATGGACATCCCAGAGTTCTATAGTGTCCAAGTCGATAGCAATCAGTGAGCAGATGCCGTGTTTGTAATAGAAGAACCGATCATAGAACTTATCGCCTACAGTCTCCTCACCACTTTGTGCACAAGTAGTTGGATTACAGCACTGCGCCACTAGTGCTGGCTCTAGAATCATAGTTATTCTACTGAGCAGAACTAAGGAACGGAATCATTCTCGTACAGACTTAACAGCACTACGAGCGAGCTGTTAGTTCTTTAGTAATTTTTTTTCATTCTTTCCATCTGTTTGTAATCCTGATTCTCTGACACGTTGCTGTATCGAAACATTAAATATAATGTTTCATAACAGCAATGGATACAAGTAATGACATTTTATTGTTTGAACTTCATTACTTGTATAGTGATAACAGTATTACATAAAGTATTAGAATAATGTAAGGTGTCAATACCTTTTACAACTTTGAGTTTGGAGGTTCAACTAAAAGTACCAGAGGACCATCTCTATTCAAATTAAAAGTAGCCGGGTTACTCACGCAGAGTTAGGATCAAACCACCAAACTACGACCGTCATCCTCTAAACGTCCAACCATCTTCAGTATTGTTTGCATATAGTTATTGTTAGTAAACGTATTTGACAATTCGCAAGTAATCAGCCGCAAAACGACTACAATTTGCAGGTAATCAGCCGCTAAACGACTACAAATTGCAAGTAATCAGCCGCTAAACGACTACAAATTGCAAGTAATCAGGGTACAAGCGCATACATGTAGGTTACTGTCGTACAGGTTACGATTAATTACTGTATACTAAGTAAGTTAGTCATGACCTTTCTATACAAGTAATTAGGGTTCCTAACTAACCCCTATAAAATGTTTTTATCGAATCAAGTCAAACACACTTCAACAATTGTGATTCAAAACACACTACATCTGTTTTAAACTACTATTTACGGTTAGTTATTTGAGGCGTTCTCTCGTGGTAAGCCCACCTTTTACAATTAGATTGTTTTTAATTATACATCCGCTTAACGTAATACAAATTGAACACTTAAATTCTGATACTCTAAAAGGGTGACTAAATATTTAGCAAAACTATTACAAAAAAAGTCTACCTAATACTAAAGGTGAAAAATTTTTCTGTGGTGCATAACTATATAATCCCATAACCAAATAGTATATAAGAATTATAATTAAAACAAAATTTTCCAAAATGTTAGAACATTTATTCACGAACACTTAGCATTTTAGCCTTAAGCTATACATTATTCCTATTGTTTAGATATTTAAATAACAATATAATTACTCAAATGTTACTTAAAAACACTATTGAAAACGCTGATTATATAGATAAATAATGTAGCATTATTTATTTAAAAAAAACAATTATAGAAAAAAAATTGTGTAACGAATAGTGGAACAGCTGTTGACTACTTAATTTAATGTTAAAACACAACGCGTAGTGTTGCATTGCTAAATAATATATTGCCTCCAAAATATATTTATTTTATTACATATTATGAAACTTACATAATTTTAGATCTTTACCACTTATTAACACTTTACAAATCAAATCAAAATCTTTATTTACTTACTAAAATACATGAAGCATAGGGTTACAAAAAATACATAGTTAGATGAAAGAAATAAATACATTGTAATATAAATTCATATATAAGGTTAGACAAAAGGTAAATAAATAAAATAGTTTCTGTTATATATATGAGTGCCTTCCACATAAGCTCGAGGCTTGTGTGTGGAAGGGAGTTCTTAAATTCAAAAAATAAAAAAGATAAAAAAGCTCAATCTTAAACAGCACAGTGAACAATTAATACTAACACTAATAGACTACCCTTAGTCAGGATTAAATAAAAAATGCAAACTGAATAAAATACACAATTAGATGAGTTATAGCAATGAAATAAAATGGAATAAATACTAAACAATTTTAGACAATATTTTAAAAAAGAAAATATTGAATAACTTTTGATTAGAGTTACTATGAAAAAAACCCTTACAATGAAGAAATGGAAAAAAAAGAACTATGCAGTAAAATGAAATCAAAGTGCAAGAGGCAGAAAGTCAGAGGGACGAAGGGAGTGCAATATATTGAAGCAGTCATCTATACTCAGAACTGATCAGGGCCTCAACCGATTCCTGCTCCAGGTTCATAAGCCAATTGGTTATCATTATTTCATAAACATATAAGCTGACTTGTGGAAATTTAAGAGGGTTTAGTACATTTCTAAACAACAGGTAAGCAATGTAATGCGAACAAGTATAATTAACTGTTTTGAAAATTTTCGGAACTAAGAGGTTTAAGCCTACTGCATGCCAAGTTTTATAATGATGTAAGTTGACAGCTAAATTTAATAACTTCCGTCTATAAGAGTACGAATAAATAGCTGTGTAATTGTTAGAAGTTTTGTAGTTTTAAATAACTCAATTGATGGAAACGATTTGCCTTTGCCATGACAATTTTGTTTTATCAAGACCTCTTGTAATGTTTTATACTTAATATGCTTTTTTAATAATTAAATTAAATGGTAGAAAAATAAAAAAAGACCATGATTGTAATATTAAAAAAAATATTAATAACAAGAAAATTACTGGTAAAATAAACATTATAAAAAATTTAAATTTAAAAAACTAAATTTTTTATATGTATTTGTAACAATACAATATTTCATTGTTGGTTGTTAAGCTTTTATATATTTGTTATGAATTATTATTCCTGGAAATGTAGTAAATATAATTAATATATCTCTCGATTATCTTTAAGCAAGAGGGATAAATAAGTGAACTGTACAAGAAAGATATGTAAAAGCAAAGATATGAATAAATAAAATAAATAATTGTATGCCTCTAATATAAAATTAACTAACACTAATCAAACAAGTTATGCATTTTTTTCAGGTTATATTTAATGTTGGCTGTAGCTTATAGGCTTGACCTGAACGAAGTTTGTAGCTAATAAATGTATTTATGTAATAATAAATAAATGTAATAATGTAAAGATGAAGGAAAATCAAACAAAACGTGTTGTTAACACAGTATTTAATTCATTTATTACTCTTATTAATATTACAAATTAACTCTGAGAACAATAATAACAATGTCTGTTGCATAAGACACAAATTTTACAACAAAAAAATAAATTAACTTCAAATCACCTACCAGAATCAACATATATTCAGAAATTGTCATTTTTTGGTGAAATAAATTGTTTCCATACTTATTAAAAATATTAATTAATAACCGATTAGTGGTAAAAATACTTATTGATATTTTCATTTGTCAAAACCACTTGAGGAATCAACACAATACTACTGGAATATTTCCAATAAGCGCATTTTGCATTTTCATCAGCTCATATTTAAAATATTGGAACACTGCGAATTATTTACCTCTACAGGAATGTATCGGAATCTGATAAAGTCCTAATAAATTGTTTGTGTTGTATTTCTATTTGGAGATAAACATATCGGAACCGCAATCAAGTTGTGTACACGAAGTATCAAATGTATAAAACAACCAAGGGAATACAATCATATTTGACCAAAATATTCATCGATCTAAGAACAGCATTTTGTATTTTACTCCAGCTAAATTCTTTTTGTGAAAAAAAAAAATGTATTATATAATCTGGAAAGCTAAATAAAAAGTTATCGGCAATACTAAGAATATTTTGTTCGGATATATTTTTCTGTTTCAAATGCGAAATACTAGTTTCATCCCATAACATTGTACTATCTAACATTCATAAAACGTAAAAATAAAATATGCTAATAATTTTAAAAAGTTGAAATTTAATGCAAATAACTGCAAACTGCACTGAAAAAGCTTAAAATAAGATATATATTTGTAATAAGAATAACAAAATATATAAAACTTTTTAGAATAAATCTTTATAAAAACGAAACAGAGTAACATGAAAATAGAATAAGAGAAATTGCATATATTAAGCAATGACATTTAGAAATTGTAAACTAGAAATGGTAATCTATTTTTCAATAATTTAAAGGATTAGTAAATATAAATACAAAGGAGGAAATGTTATCAGCCTATTTGGTGAATTTAGTGGGAAATAATAACCTAAACTAGTACGAGAAAAGTGATAATAAAATAATTTATAGTTCTATATAATTTACGGTAAACTTCAATAACATAATAAAGTAATAATGAAGTTAAATACGACTTTTATGAGGTTTTTAAAAAATAAATAGGCTAAATATAGTTTTTTAAAATGTTAAAACACTTTTGAAATTTTCAATGTATATCATGTCACTACCAGTTTTGTAATCAATTTATAAATATATTCAAATATAACATTCAATATCATAAAACAATTAATATCATATATATATATATATATATATATATATATATATATATATATATTTAGATTGATTATTTAAAAAAGTGTATTAAAAGAATCTTAACAAATTACTTAAAAAAATATGAGTTTCTAATTTAACAATCACAGAAATTTTGATTTGTTTTATATGTTAAGAACTGGTGTTTTATACCATAATATGAATTTTGAAATTATAGAATATTTTTATAATTTAAATATTTGTTTTTTAAAATATCATTATTGACTATTTCAAATAAAAAATACAATATCAATTAAGTCCCATTCCATTAAAACATTACTAAATGTGCAGTGTTCACTATAACTAATTATAATAATAAAAATTAACCGTGTAGTTTAAATATAGTAGACTTTTTTAGCCCACTGACTGAAAAAAATGTATCTTTACTATTAAATTATGACTTTCCAGTGATGTGTTGACAGCTTATGAAACGACTGCCTTAAACATTATTCTACTATATTTAAACTCGTAACCTTAAAACTTAGGTGAAAAGTACATGATAAAAAACCATTATGGCCTAGTAAAATTCATCTTTAAAACACCATTATGCACTAATAAAATTCATCTATAAAACACCATTATGGCCTAGTAAAATTCATCTATAAAACACCATTATGCACTAATAAAATTCATCTATAAAAAACCATTATGGACTAATAAAATTCATCTATAAAACACCATTATGCACTAATAAAATTCATCTATAAAACACCATTATGGCCTAGTAAAATTCATCTATAAAACACCATTATGCACTAATAAAATTCATCTATAAAAAACCATTATGGCCTAGTAAAATTCATCTATAAAACACCATTATGCACTTATAAAATTCATCTATAAAACACCATTATGGACTAATAAAATTCATCTATAAAACACCATTATGCACTAATAAAATTCATCTATAAAACACCATTATGGACTAATAAAATTCATCTATAAAACACCATTATGCATTAATAAAATTCATCTATAAAACACCATTATGGCCTAGTAAAATTCATCTATAAAACACCATTATGCACTAATAAAATTCATCTATAAAACACCATTATGGCCTAGTAAAATTCATCTATAAAACACCATTATGCACTAATAAAATTCATCTATAAAACACCATTATGGACTAATAAAATTCATCTATAAAACACCATTATGCACTAATAAAATTCATCTATAAAACACCATTATGCACTAATAAAATTCATCTATAAAACACCATTATGCACTAATAAAATTCATCTATAAAACACTATTATGGACTAATAAAATGTATCTATAAAACACCATTATGGACTAATCAAATGTATCTATAAAACACCATTATGCCCTAATAAAATGTATCTATAAAACACCATTATGGACTAATCAAATGTATCTATAAAACACCATTATAGCTTAATAAAATGCATCTATAAAACACCATTATAGCTTAATAAATTGCATCTATAAAACACCATATGGACTAATAAAATTCATCTATAAAACACCATATGGCCTAGTAAAATTCATCTATAAAACACCATTATGCACTAATAAAATTCATCTATAAAACACCATTATGGACTAATAAAATTCATCTATAAAACACCATTATGCACTAATAAAATTCATCTATAAAACACCATTATGGCCTAGTAAAATTCATCTATAAAACACCATTATGCACTAATAAAATTCATCTATAAAACACCATTATGGACTAATAAAATTCATCTATAAAACACCATTATGGACTAATAAAATTCATCTATAAAACACCATTATGCACTAATAAAATTCATCTATAAAACACCATTATGGCCTAGTAAAATTCATCTATAAAACACCATTATTCACTAATAAAATTCATCTATAAAACACCATTATAGCTTAATAAAATGTATCTATAAAACACCATATGGACTAATAAAATTCATCTATAAAACACCATATGGCCTAGTAAAATTCATCTATAAAACACCATTATGCACTAATAAAATGTATGTATAAAACACCATTATAGCTTAATAAAATGTATCTATAAAACACCATTATGGACTAATAAAATGTATCTATAAAACACCATTATAGCTTAATAAAATTCATCTATAAAACACCATTATGCACTAATAAAATTCACCTATAAAACACCATTATAACTTAATAAAATGTATCTATAAAACACCATTATGGCCTAGTAAAATTCATCTATAAAACACCATTATGCACTAATAAAATTCATCTATAAAACACCATTATAGCTTAATAAAATGTATCTATAAAACACCATATGGACTAATAAAATTCATCTATAAAACACTATTATAGCTTAATAAAATTCATCTATAAAACACCATTATGCACTAATAAAATTCATCTATAAAACACCATTATGACCTCATAAAATGTATCTATAAAACACCTTTATGGCCTCATAAATATATCTATAAAACACCACTATGGCCTCATATCTATAAAACACCATTATGGCCTCATAAAATGTATCTATAAAACTCTATAATGGCACCATGAAATGTATCTATAAAATACCACTATGGCCTCATATCTATAAAACACCATTATGGCCTCATAAAATGTATCTATAAAACTCTATAATGGACTAATAAAATGTATCTATAAAATACCATTATGCCCTAATAAAATGTATCTATAAAACCTCAAAGCAACTAGTTTTAATAATTTAGATGATTTTATATATTACGTAAAATTATTCACGAGGTCAAGAGTAGATGAAAAAATGCAATTACAATCTGTTTATACGTGGTATATCGTTGAGGTTTAGGGTAACACCCACACAGAGAAGCTAGATCTATAAATTATTTCCTCTCTGTCAATTCTGGTGTGCAGAATTAATAATAACTGTTTGGCTAAAGTAGAGTCTCTAAAAGTATGCTAAATCTTAACGAGAGTAAATTATTCATTTACTTTAAATCTTAGTTAGCTTTGATGAACATCCAACCATATCCTTAATCCACTTCATAAGATTAAAAATCATCCTCATATTTGTTAAAATTTATTTTCAATAAATTTAAGAAATTTTTAAGATATATACAAATTTAACCAGTGTTACTATAGTTATGAGTATCGTATATTTAGATACGTCTGCGAGTAACAACAATTGTTTATGATTACACCTTTTTGTTCACAGTATTAATTGTATGTTTTCATTTTGACAGTACATCGCAGTTTTATTAATGAAATTGTCACCGGACAATGCGTCGTTCTTCTTTTTGTTGTGAATATTGATTTTCTGCTAGTCTGTTTACCAGCAACTACTCACAATCACTGGCAGGACAAAAGAAACAATTTTATATAGTGACGTTTGTAAATATAACGATACATTGTGATAACAAGTTTGGGGTTGTCACGCAATTGAATTTTTAATTTACATATTTTTTTGCCAGTGAACGGAGTATTTAAATATGTTAATAATATCTATTACTAGGGTTCACAACACAAAAATAGTCCAAGACCACACGATGCGGAGTTGCCAAGTTGCCACACTGGGCTACGTATGTGCTTGTGTTTCTGGTTGACGACATTTTTTTCAAGTAATTAATCGACATATTTACAACATATTGGAAACTAAAATTAATAACCTGTAAACTACTGCTGCCTTTTTAGGTCATATTAATGATTTAACATAAAAGGAAGAAGAATAGAGAGAAGAGACAAGAATAAACTGGCTAACTTCACAAGGTCGATGGTAGAGGGGCTTACTGAACAGAACTGGACCTTTACAAGTTGACTACAACTGGGCCAGGTAGCATATTATAATCACCCTGTGTGTTATATTTAGGGCATGTAGTGATTCCAGTGGCAGAGGGGAATATTTCCACCGCTGAGCTGTCTTAGTTCACGACTTAAATTTCACCTTCAAAGGTTCAACTTCCGCAACAGTGTTTAGTGAAAAATTTAAATTTAATGGACTGCACAAGTTTGTTTAATTGGTATTTATTGTTTAAATTATTATACTTTGGGCTATTATTAAGTGTTATTTGAATATTACAAAATAATTTAATTGAATTCCTTGGTCTTAATCAAACCAACCAATGGTTATTGCTGCAAATGACGTAAAATGGCTGGAGCTTGCTATTGATCCGTCAGCACGAGGCTTCTGCTCTGGTTGCTATTAACATTTTGAAATATATTTATAAAATGGGAGAATGGTAGTTATCTGCCTCACTTGCACCAGTCTATGCAACTCACTCGCATCTGTGCGTTTAAAAAGTCGTGTTATAAGCGGCCATATATACATTAAATAAAACTGTATGGTAACCTAAACACTTGCTTGGATAACACAGGCCAACGATGGAAAAACTTTTGTTCTTAAAACACCTTATTCTTATGTTTTTTAGGGTGCTAAACCCAAATTTGACACTTATTAAGCTCTATCACCTACCATTTTTTCACATTTGCACATAAATTTATTAAATTTTGTTATTTTTTAAAGAATTTAACAGTTTTTATATAGTTCAAATGGAATTGTAAAACAATTTGTACTGGCTGTAGAAGAGTTGGCAACACTGCTGAAACACATTTACTGTTCAGAAAAGGGGATTATATTTTTCTGTTCACAGCTGATGTTTTGTTTACTGCCAACCTAACCTCACTTTCTGGTTTCCAGTACATGTGCTCAGTAAAATGTCTAAACGCGGTTGTAAGAACTCTGCTTACAGTTTTTGTTATATTTGTGGTGAGTTTGTTATTAAAAAACAGCAAAGAACATTACAGACTTTGTGCAAAAGGTTTATTTCTCATATTTTGGAATTAAACTTGGTGATCAGGATAAATCTTGGGCCCCGCATAAGGTATGTTATGTTTGCGTTGAAGATCTTAGAAAATGGTCAAAAAAGGAGAAAAAAGCCTTTTAATTTGCTGTTCCTATGGTATGGAGGGAACCTAGAAACCACACTGATGATTGCTACTTTTGCAGTATTGATATTACTGGCCATAACTCCATATTAACTTATTATTACCATAATAAGAAGGTAATAAGCTACCCTAACCTAATATCCACCATCCGACCAGTAGAGCACAATGTAGATTTACCGGTCCCAGAACCTCCAGATGCTTTGAATTCTGTTCAAACTGAAATGTTTTCTGATGTACAGTCAGAGCTAGATGAGCAAGATGATGAAGAGTTCCATTGTACTACAGGAAATATAGAGCCTAAACTGTTAACGCAGATCGAGCTTAACAATTTGGTTAGGGATCTTGGGTTAACAAAAGAAAAAGCTGAATTGCTTGGTTCTAGACTAAAAGAAAAGAACTTGTTGGAAGTTGGAACCAGCATACATGTGTATAGGAAGAGAGAGCAGCAGTTTTCAAAATTTTTTGTATAAGAAGGTTATTTGGTGTACTGCTCAGACATTCCAGGTCTGATGAACGAGTTCGGTGTTGAATACAAAAAAGAAGACTGGAGGCTGTTTATTGATTCATCCAAAACTAGTTTAAAAGTTGTTTTATTACACAATGCTAACACTTATGCATCTATACCTGTTGGCCATTCTGTACATATGAAAGAGTGCTATGAAAACCTAGAAATAGTGTTGAATAAAATTGGCTATTCTGCTCATGGTTGGATGATATGTGGTGATTTAAAAGTAACATGCATGCTTCTTGGTCAGCAAGCTGGTTTCACTAAATTCCCATGTTTCTTGTGTGAATGGGACAGTAGAGCTAGGGATCAACATTGGTTCACAAAGAACTGGCCTGTGAGGGAGTCTTTGAAACCTGGCGAGAAGAACATTCTCCACAAAAATCTTTTAGATCCTAAAAACATTCTCTTACCTCCTCTACATATAAAGTTAGGCCTTATGAAACAATTTGTAAAAGCATTGCCTTAAGATGGACCTTGCTTCAAGTATCTCTGCCAAAAGTTTCCAAAACTTTCAGAAGCTAAACTTAAAGAAGGCGTCTTTGTAGGACCCGACATTCGAAAAATGATGTTCGATGTTACCTTTGAAACCACAATGACGATAAATGAGAAAGAAACATGGGTATCATTCAAGCAAGTTGTTACAAAATTCTTAGGAAATGCAAAAGACCCAGAATATGGTACTATTGTAGCTAACATGTTAAAGAAGTTTAAAAAATTAGGATGTTTTATGAGCCTGAAAGTTCATTTTTTGAACAGTCATCTTGATTACTTCCCGGAAAATTTGGGAGATGTTAGTGAGGAGCAGGGTGAGCGTTTTCACCCAGATATTAAATTGATGTAAAAATGCTACCAGGGCCGCTGGAACATCAACATGATGGGGGACTACTGTTGGTCGCTTCACCAAGTAGCTCAACATGTGACTCATCGCAGAAAAAGCTATACAAGAAGCTTCAAAGAAAAAAGAGAAAGGAAGTATAAACCAATTCCATCTGACTACTGAAACCTAGATTACTACACTTTATCATTATTTCAAGTAACCTACTGTAAATAAAAACCATGCTTGTGATTTAACATAGTTTCATTAATTTTACAATATATACCATATAGAGATTTTAAACTATATAAAAAAACCAAATTGCTCAAAAACTATGGGTGATACAAAAAAAACTAAGACCAGATTTGGATTAAGCACATAAAAAGCTATAAAAATCAGCTATTATTGTCAAAAAAGTGCTCAAAAAAATTTTTTTTGTTGGCCTGTGTAATTGCTCTAAGAGTTCTATTAGGTCACTGAGAACCTAAATATAATTTAAAATATTTAGTGTGGCATATGAATCTGTAACTCCAGCGGCTTCCAGGTTTATTCAGGCATTGAGTGTGTAATGGAAAGGTGAAATTAATAAAATCCTTGAGCAAAATGAAACTTGAGCATAAGGGTTAGCTAAATGGGAATTTTAGAAAACACCTATATATACTTATATGTGATAGCAATAATTTAAAATGTCATATTTGATCAAGAAAATGTGTTAGGTTGTCGCATATCAAATGAGTGAGTCACGGGGATTAGGTAGCGTTGTCTCCAATCAGCTGATCGATGAAAAGAAATTAAAAAAAGAATGCTTTTTAAGTGTAAGTTTATTTAATTATTTATTTTGAGTTCATTTATTCCTTAACATTTACTTTCATTAAACTACCTATTGATGTATAGTATTATAATTTTACCAACTCTTATCATAATAATCATAGTGCTACACTAAATAACACAATACGCTTATAAAAAATACATATTTCTATATCCTTTCCCAAAACTCAATATAACCTTAGTCTCCGGAACCTCCCTAATGTTTGCAGGGGGCCGACTATCTCACAAATACTTATTGTTAGTGTTTTAAAGGTTTCCCTTATAGCTCCTTAATATACACGACGGTTCCATTTATAGGTTTATTTCGCGTTTTACTTTAGAGGAAGAAATCCTTTATCCTACGAAAGTATGTATCTGTTTTTTAAATGCATATATAAAAGTTATTCATGTTTAGTCTTGTTTAGTTTTACATTTATGATTTTTTGCCATCGCTGATGTCGAATGTTTTCAGCAATGAAATAGGGCTTCATTACTGTCTATTGAAACAAAATAGAAGATTGATAAGGAGAAGGAGGATAGTAGGATCAAATAATCAAATTGAAATTAAATCTGACTACGGTAAAGTGTATAAAATAATCAAAATATGAAAAGTAAAGTACAAACAGATATAAATCTAACGACGCTTTTTAAAAAGTATACTGAGCTGAATGGACTTTAACATACAGTCATAGTAATTATCCAGTTGTGAAGAAAAGTTAACCAGAATCTGATCTGACAGCTATATGGAGTATATTAACTACATCTACAATGAAGCCAGATAAGAAGTACTTTTTAACAAATTTACGGGATAAACTTTTACAGAAATGCAACATTTAAAGGTCAATGACTGTTAAATGTTAAATGACGTGATTCGGATTCCACGTAAAGCTGTAAACTATTGGTTTCTTGGAATATTTGCCATTAATAAATAAATCTATCTAATGAACAGATGACGTTATTTTCTAAAAATGACTACACTCGTTTATCTACACTCACTACACTCATTCACCTCTCATATTCATCCACTCTCTATGATCTGATATTGAATGATAATAAGTAATAGTAAATGTCAAAAATGACTGGAAAATAACCACTAGAATATGTCAAAGAAAGGTTATACAGCTGATATCAACAATGTATTATACAGTTTCTTCAGATACTACGGTTATTTATAAATACAATGACATACAATTTTCGTTTAGTAATAAAAGTGAAAAACTATCGTTCGATTTTTTTCTTGTATTAAGGGTATATGAAGCTGATTTATACAAAGAAAGGAATATTAGTGAAAATGGAAGGCATTATTTAGGCTGACTAGTCTGGCGAGAAAGATAAGCCATGGGACATTAAAAACTCAACCTAAAAACATTCATTTATGCCAATTAAGAAACCAAATATATTTTAACAAAATTAACAGAAATAGTAGTGGAACCATCTAATAAAAAAACAAATATACTTTAAATATTGAAAAACTACTTGGATCTCCTAGTCAATCTTAAAAAGCAAAGTACATACTTTACAAAAATAGAAATGTTTGTTGTAAATGAAGTTTCCAAGTACAACAAATAACAAAGGAAGTACCAAATAGTCATAAACTTCCCAAAACGGTTTGCGATTTTGTGTACATCCAGATAATAGGTACGTCAATGACCTCGACCCTTGAATAGTGTTTCAATAAATGACCCACACCACCATTTCACTAAAAGGCCTGAACAATAGGGCCATTCACAGTTTGTTTAACTTTCCAACCAAGCGGGAAGGTAATTAGGGAAACAATAACCTACAAATACCTCATGTACTCTATGAATACATTGTTTAAATTTTTAATATAAGTCTTTTTAAAGTTTTACAGAGTAGTATTTACTGTAAATACTAATGAAATATATTTATAATCAGTGACTCAGTAGTGTATATTACAGCTTGAACCTCTATTAATTAAACTACAAAGAAATTGGAATACTATACTGATAGGGTGGACAAGTATCGTTAGATATTTTCCATAATTTTGTGCAGACACCTTACTTGATGCTTCGACTAAGTATGACCCAAGTAATTTTAAAAATAAATAAAATACTGTGGTGAAGAAGGAGAATGAAGAAGTTCAACTTTTTTTAATATTGATATTTAAATTTTTTATGCTGCTGTCGTTGAAAGTAAACCAATTGGGTGGTTAAAATATGATTTACTTGATCTTTCTTAACATAGATTATTAAATTTTGAGATCAAGAGGGAGTCGGAGGTCGAAGGAAAGTCACTTGAGTGGATGAAGGGGTAATGTCAAGTGTCAAGAGGCCCACGATTGCGTGTTTTCCAAATATTATTTTAGACTTATCCTATTGTGTTTCCTACGTGGGCAAAAAATAACTGGCTTCTTCAAATGACCAGAATAAATTATTTTTAGGCTTCAACATAGCTTGAATGGACAAGAATTGTGTAAATTCCATGCATAGTTTAAACCTATTTACAAACATGCATGTTTTCATACATTGCCGTTTTAATTATAAAACTATATTCTTTCTTGCATATTTTGTATTCTTTCTAAGCGTATTTTTGGGATTAAATAATGTTGCCTAATATTTGGCTTATAACAGATTTTTATCAGTATACTATATATTAGAACTTTTGCTGAAGTTCACTATGCTATGGTGTTGGTACTCTTATAAGGCATATAAAATATGTTTAATTGTTTTATTAATTTTAGTAAAAAGCAATAAGAATGTGATGTTTTAATTACTTTTTTATACATACGTCCTGTAATTGTTTGCCCACAGTTACGAAATTACGTTTATAGTTTGTTATATTACGTGTTGGTAAATTATGTGAACGCCATTTTTATTACAACATAAGAATTAATTGACAAATATTACAGAGATCGGTAAACCAAGTTTACGTTCTACAAGTTAAAGTTTGTCTTATTTCACCAGGTGAAGTCAGGGCTAAGTATCCCTCTCTAACACCTAACCTGGGGCTTTACGTGACTTCCAAACCACGGGAGTGGTACAGGGAAAACACTTTTAGTGGTCACATCGGAAACGAACCTGGACCAGTTTCACTCGTGTCAAGCCACCGCCTTGGCCCTTAGCTACGACCTCCTTTTACCTGTCCTGAGGAAGGTAAATGTCGTTTACCGAAATCACTAACCAATATATGTTTTGTAAATGATGAATTTATATTATTATTACAATTGTCTTTCTCTAGTTGCCTATAAATGAAACATCTGTTAACAATTGCCAATTTAATTTGCAATTTATATACTGTAACAATTAAGATATTAAGCAACATATATTATGAAGTTACCTAAAAGATATATCAGAAGAATCAATCTCAGTAATGTTTCTTAAGATCTACTTAAGAAGTTAGGTCAGTTTCTGAGATATGCATCACCATTCCAGTGTAAAATAGAAGTGGGACAAAAGGGAAACAAGATAGTAAAAAGTAATCTAGGAAGGAAGTTGGGTGGGTAGGTAGTCGTTTACGTGTATAGATGGTTTTGAAATACGTCTTTCCTCCGTATTATTTTTACATTTCTTCGTAAAACCCTCACAATCGTTATTCCAACGTAACTCCTGATCTCATTAAAAAAAAAGATTTCATTAAATAGTGTCAAAAGTGGAATCATAGAATAATTTGTAGCTTTTACACGTACGTAGATTTTAGTTTAATACAATAATTAATAAATATATTAATGAAAATTTACAATATTTAACATAATTTTGGGCTGAAACTGCCTTTCTGTTAAGTGTTAGTAGAAACAAAATCAGATACGACACCTTTTTATGTATACATTATTAGCTGTATAAATTATAAGCTATTGATTTTATTTATTTTTGTATAAGTGGTCTTAAATACAGTAATACAGGCTTCGATACAGTAAGCAACATTATTTGAAAACAGCCGAAGTTTATTTAGTGAATATAATAATCCAGACAAGTTCTATCACTATAAACTATTAGGAATCACTTCAAAACTACAGTAAAAGTTGTTAGAAATTTCATTTCCTAGCTTATTCATCTGCTCCAGTCCTTTCACAGCCAAACAATAAAACAGCCCCATTTAACGAAATGCCAGTTGGCCCATTCGTGGAAATGTCAGTCGGGGTGGCAGGCTTTGTCCTGTTTCTCACTTTTGGGCACTGGCTATGATTGCATTTGGTTCTTGTATTTATTTGTTTACTCATCATGCCTGTATTAGTTTACGTGAAAAAAAGTCTTACTTTAAAATATGCGGTATTTTGTTTTTATAATTTAAAATAATAATATATTAATAGTTCTAACAGCTACACCATACACTAAATTTAACTTCAACGTTAGTTTTTTTTATTTATAATTTTCTTCCACTTAAATGATCATTATGATTCTGTTTTAGTAAAACTTAGTCAGTTTATGTAATTTAGTTTTATTATTTTGGTGTATTAGTCATACCAAGATAGGGGATAAAAAGGTCCTTTTCCTCCATAATTTCTTTATTATACATTGTCTGTTATTACCTTTTGTCAGTTTAGTCACATGGTGCTGGCTTATACTAGTATGTGATATACCTGCAGCGTAGCAAGCATCCACTATTGGATTTAATATATTCGTTCACACCGTAACGGGGTATTACTAAATAAACAGTTCATTTATTGACTAACACTGATATGTGGTTAATTGACCACGGCAATAACTAGATAATGATGACAGTCCAAACAATGCCACATTCTGATGTAACTCTGCTTGAATGTAATAAAAAAAAACCTTGAAAACAAATTTGAATGTACAGTAGTCAATAGTTTTAAATTATTTTAACAAGGCAACACAAATTATTGACATGTTATGTTTGAATAGTGTATCGTAATTTAAACAATCAATTCAATAAAGAATACAGCACTCCATGGTAAAAAAGTTTATTGTCTGCAATTTGGATCAATAGTTAGTAAGAAGAAATAATGATTAAATATGCCAACTTTCCATAAAAATAAAATAAACACTTATACAAAATAACAAGCTATCAACTGTTGTCATTTAGCGTAGATAATTAAATAACATAAACAGTTAAATTAGGAAACCGATGAGTTAAATTGGTAGCAACTATCCAAGCAATGTCAATTTAGTTTATTTTAGTAAGATAGAAACATGTTTAGCTTATTGTAACACGTAAAAAAAATATATCTTCAGGTATTTTCTCATTGTGATGTACTACGAGAGAGAGGGGTTTCTTCGTGTATGGATTAAAGAAGAGTGGATCAGCTCTCACCATACTTCAATACTATTGGGTCCCCCTTAGCACTGAGTATTTGTAGTAAAACAGTATTATAGTATAGACTATCACATATTTAAAACTAACTAATTATTCAAAGGTTTGTTAAAACAAATTGATTTCTGTAAAGGTTGTTACAATCTGTCTTATAAAAATCAAAATAACCCCTGAATTAATTCACAATTTTACAGTTATAAGTCATTATAAGAATATCGACATTTTCGTTAGTTAATTTTAGTTAACGAAAATTGTAATAATTTTAGACAATGGTTATAGTTCAATATGTAGTTTTTCTCGACCTAGACTTTTGAATTTGTTATATTTATTTAAAATAAACCCAAGTTATTAAAATAATATGTTTATCAAGGATAAGAAATAATCAAATATCCTTATTTAAATAAAACTATGCTATGAAATTGTGTAAGATAAAAACATGTAAACTGCTTTAGTCAAGTACGTGCATATTACAGCCTTTTGAACATTTATTAAAAACAAAATAGCAACCATTTTTTTATACTTGTAAAAAGTAAAATAATGTTTTTAGGAATAACATAGTTGTAAAAGGAAAACTGTAATAATTTTAGTTACTATGTGAATTTAACATGGTGAAAACACGTTTGTAATAAATGTTTTTTTAAATACATATAGTTGTAGTTTTAACAAAAAGTTTACATACAATATCATTCATTACTCTTAACATTCCAATATATTTTAGTTTTATTATTACATACCCTAATAGCCTAATCCCTAAAATAGGTAATCACCCAATTACATGGATGCACTATTACATGATTAATTTTTCAATTATTGGTCAGTGAGAAAAATAATTAATATGATAAAGAAAGAACATATTACAAAATAACAAGAAGCAATAAAAGTCATACACTTTTAATGTAAGCAATAAAAGATTACATATAAATAAATAAAAAAAAAAAAATAGTGTTGGGCAGTCAGAAAAATAATTAATGCGCTAAATATGATTCATGAGAAAATACACATTATTACAAGATAACAAGAAACACTAACAATATTACACTTTAAAGGTAAACCTTAAATAAAAAACAATGTCAACTACATAGCAGGAAGGCAGCAATAAAAATCTAATTAATTATTATATTGATTATAGACAGCGTATTAAATTTTACCACCGTTCGAATTTATTTATTAATTTATTTTTTATGCATTGAAACCAGTAAATCTTTCTATTTTTCCCCAAACAATTCCATTTTCTTTCAACTGAAAAAAAAAAGAATGAAAGGTGTTCCCAATATGATAAGCTCATGAACATCGGAAAACTGTTAGAGATCGGAGGTATTATTTGTTACTCTGTGTCAGGCACATTAGTATTGATCCTGGGTTGGTGGGTTTAGATAAACAGATTCACGTTCATATTGTATTTCCTTTTTAAATACACAAACGTACATATTTTTTTGTTTAAAAATAAAATATTTACATTGACACCAAGCCCAACCTTGCACGTAATGTGGTATTGAACCACCCACCCATCCATGCACGTACAGTGTTATTGACCCACCCACCCACCTATCCTTGCACATATCTGAATATGAATATCTAATTATTGATCTTAGATTAAAAACTGATCCATTCAGAAAACTGATCCATTCAGTTCATCCATTCAGATTCAGTTCAGATAGGCTAACAGTTCAAACTATTAATGATTACATAACCTAAAATGTATCAGTTTATGTAAATTAAAGAAACAAACTTTAATACCTACTGTATTGAGCTATATAGTGAATGGTAACTTTAAAAATATACTGTTTCCATATTGTAAACTGATATTGGCCCACCCACCCTATCCTACACATTTGATGGAATTGTCCCACCTACCTGCCCATACACGTATAAATTTTCCTAACTATAAGCCAGACTATTTTCTATTAAATAATGATATTGTATTTTAATAACAATTTATTAATTCCTACATTTTTGTTTTATATTTATTTATGTAAAAAAGAAGATATTAAACGATTAATTAATTAATTAAAAGATATTAAAAGATCATAGTTCGGTAGCATCAAGAATATTATTACTATTTCATAACGAATTTGCAGACTTTTTCATGAATGAAAAAAATTTTGCCAGTTATTTTACTATTTTAAAGTCGGTAGACCATTATACTTAAATTAATTTTAATTAAAATATATATTTTATTCAACCTACCAAAAACACTAGAAAATCAAGTCTTGGTAACTCAAAAAGAACAACATATCGGTTTTATATGAGGAAATATACATTTTAAGTTCATAATTTGACCTTTACCTCTTCATTCGTTGCTTACTTAAAATAGCATAAGTTCAGTATCCATGTTTTCATATTTAACACTAAACTACCATCAGATATAAATAAATAAATTAAAATATACTATGGAAAGATTAAAACATTTTGCCAACCTAAAAATCTCCAGTAAGAAAAAGTTATACTTTTATTGAATGTCGTTATGACAAAGAACAAGGGCTACGTTATTTGTACGTATGTACTTTCTATTAAACATAATGTAATACTTAATTATATTTTATTTGAGTATAAAAGTTAATTGTTGTTTTTATTTATTTTTTTATTAGCATACCCATACAACTTCCCTGATCTAATTGAATGACCAAAAGGTTTCCTTCAAAAGTAAATATTGATTTACCACCCTTTTGACGTTAAGATTGTCAAATAACCACTTACATTAGTGGACTGGACATAGCAACTGTTTAAGTACATAATTCTAGTAAATATTTGTATACACATCGTTTGTTACGACAGACGACAGTACCGAAATTAAAATGTGTCATATACAATTTTTATTTTTACAAATTGTCACGATATCACTTGTATTTGAAAATGTATTATTTTTCTGTTTTTTAGAAACAAATAACATAATATAAGTTTTTGTTTAATTAATTTATTATTTTAATATATTAATTATATTAATAAATATCAAAAAATATCATATATTAACACCCTTCCAGCATCATTGTTTCATAGATTATCAAATTGATAACAATGTTTGTATTATACTTCAGCCATATTAAATAATTTTTAGTAAACGTTGATTATTTTGTAGATGTGTTAATTAAGTTTTCTTTTTACCCGGAAATATAGAGTGAAATAGCTTAAATAATCAAAGATTCTTTTCAAATATGATTAGATTAAAGATTCGAGATATTCCTCTATTAAAATCTCTAAAATCCGATATTATTGAAAACCCATAACACTAGCTGAACGCTGAGCATTCCACGTACCACAATTGCTTCTGTTTTACTGGTTTTGTTATAACATTTCATAGCTCCCATTTTTCTACCCTTTATCTATAGCATAATTAATTTTTAATTTATAGATAAATTTAATTGAGAATTATCTCATAGACCTAAGATATTATAACCTTCATTATTCAGCGTAATAATAAAAAGTATTTTTCCTTTAAATGTATAATGTGATATATATATACTATTATTTTAACATTGTTCTATAATAAGAATTTAAGGGAAATACCAAAGTTTTCCATTGATTGTACAACTAAGAACAGAATGGACGTCTCTCATTACATATGAAAAGGAAATTAAACATCTTTGATTTAGTTTATACAAGGCATACAGGAAGTTAGGAGAACAATATTGTGTATTTACAATGCTAGTACTATACGTGTCAGAATACCTATTTTTTCTAAATAGGTTTTTGCATCCTTTGATATTTTTAATGAAAACTTTTGCAGACACATGTACTTTTTTATTTGAAAAAACGAGTTTAGTGATTTTCTTTTAGTCACATAAGTGTTGGTTTGATTTATAATTACTTTATCTGTTAACGTTTCAGTTCTGAAGTCGTATTTTCTCAAATTAAGGGCTATTTATCTTCGAAAGCAAAATTGCAAGTATTCAAGGAACATCAAAAGATCAAGAAAAACACACTTATGGAATATTCCTGAAAAAAATGTAACAATGTAATATAATTTTTATTTTTCCAAAAATGTTTATAAACAATTATAGTTTTATTATTTGGGCTTGATTCCAAGTAAAAGTGTCATTTATAGTTAAGTTAATTGTATATTAGCTAGAGCTGATATGTTGAGGACATACCTTACATTTTGACATAAGCTATATTTTACGGACACCTGACAATGATCATGATAAATCTTTATTTACTTTAAGAAATCAGCTGTCATATAATTGTGAAAAATTGAGGCTTATATTTTTAATTGATCAGGAGTTATGTTTAAAAAATCTCGATACTGACCAAAATGGTTAAATATCTAGTTAAACAGTTGCTATCTTTTACTTAAAGCGGTGATTTTTTTATAATTTAAATTTCACTAAAAAAGTGTAAATAAGTGTATTAATAGATGAAAATGTTAAACATACGTATAGGAATAGTTATAATTCTCAAAAAGTTTTATTTCGAGTACAAATTATTTAAATTAACTGTTGGAGCAGTTAAGTATTCTTTGGGAAATATATTTAAAGAAAATTTTGAAATTTTATAATTAAAATTATAATATTTTAAATTTAATTTCAATTCTTATCCGTATAAAAATATACAAATAAGTTATTCTGGAAACATAAGTTGAGTGTACAAATTTTAAATATTGAAAATTAATATATTTTGGCAGTAATTATAATTTCAAACTAGGTGAAATAATCTAGGTGAACTTTTTAACGCCTTAGATTTTTATTTTTGGACACATATTATATGTCCTGTAATGAATAATAAGAAATGAATTATCTCATATTAGTACATATAACATGCAGGGAATTACTTTTAGTTTTGTAATTCTATAGGTATTCAAGTTGAAGTTACGTCGAATGTGTAAATATAATTTCTAATTGTGATTACAGCATCGGGCCTTTGAAATTACAGTGATTTTATTGGGCGAATGACATGGGCACGTACATTTAATCAACTCTTTGAGTCAACTAAATGGTGATAGGTAAATGAATCATTTACTTAAAATAGTCTATGACATTTTGACATGTTAGTATTCAGGAGTTAAAAAATATGTTTTTTGTATTTAAAAAAATAAAATTTAAATTTAAAATATTATATGAATCACAGGTAGAAAATACTGTTGTTTTTATTGCATTATTCTAACAGATGTTATTGGTATTTGTTCTTTACTAAGATTTAAATTTTCTCTTTTATTTGGTAAAAAATATAAATTTATATTTTCTTAACTCCTGAATACTATGGCATATTTTTTTACACAGAGATAGCATAACTAAAATACCCTAATTGTTTGAAAAATCATTTTGAAAAACGTAATTTGTCTTTGAAGTTTTATCTATATTAGTAAAATTCAAATCTTCAAAAGATTTATTTTTAGTAGAAAATTTGTGCAATTGTATTACAAAGGCCAAATATAAATATAATTAAAGTAACTGTAAATGTAAATTTAAATTATTCCAATTAAAATAGCAAATATTTATATACTAAAATCTAAAATAATAAATGTCATCTTTATTCTTAATCCTTATTATTCAACTATTAAGAATTCGTCTACAGAGTAAAAAGCTCCATCCAATAAAAAGTGTTGCAGGGAGGCTTTAAATATCATTTTATCATTTTATATTATTTGGCAGTTTATTGAATAATTTTGGCCCCATATTTTGGGGAAGGGAAGCTGTTAGTTCTAATCTATGGGAAGTTTGCCTATGTTGATCACAATATCTTGTATTATATTTATGCGTGTTTGAGCCGGTTTGAAAATTTGCCAATTTAAATTTGTAGAATATTAAGATTTTATATATACACAGAGATGATAAAGTTAACATTTGAAATGATTTAAAAATTTCTTTACATGAAGTTCTATTCACACCAGCCATTATACGGATTTCTCTCTTCTGTAAACGAAAAACTCTCAATAAAGCGGTACGGGATGCAGAACCCCATAGTATTACACAGTATCTCAATCTAGATTCTATAAGTGAGCTGTAGATAAGTCTCATAGTAAAAATTTTATTTAATTTAGAAAATCTACTCAGTAAAAATAATTGCGACGATAATTTTGAACAAATGCTGTTAATGTAAGGAGTCCACCTGAAATTTTGATCGAACGTTAGGCCAAGATATTTCATTTCAGTTTGAAATGGAAGCTCAAAGTCATTCATCATGATTAATGGATTATCAGCAACATTCATGTGGTTCGTAAAATATATGCAACTGGTTTTATTTGGATTTACATGTAAATTATTATGAATTAAATATACTCCTACAAACAGAAATGTTCACTAATTATTTCATTCTTTCAAATAGTTTATTCGCTCGTACATCATTGATATATATATATATATATATATATATATATATATATATATATATATATATATATATATATATATATATATATATATATATATATATATATACATACACAAATAGACAATGTACACAAAATCATACTGTTCGTACTATGTTAAAAAAACACGTGAATCTCCAAGATCGAATTTAATGAAAAAAATCGATAAAAAACACACATTATTGTTACTTGAAGAAAATTATAGTAGTTTTAATTTAGTTTTTTACGTCACTAGATCCTATTTTATAAGTTAAGCCTCTTAATAAAATTAGATAAAATAAATTCTTATGAGATCTCCTTAAATCAATTATAAGTGACACTCAAATGACTTGGTGTTAGAAATGTTACAAACATTTCTCAGGTTATATTTTCAAAGATAAACAACCGCCTGCAGTGTAGACTCAAAACAAATATTGTGAAAACAAGTGGTCCAAAACAACGTATTGTCGACGTGGTAAAATACACATCATCCTCATACGTCCTGGGGTCTCAAAACAACAGTGCTCTCTCTCAACAAACGTTTTGCTTTGGTATAGTGCCATTTATTGGGGGTCTCTAGTCTTTCTAAAATATTCTAAAATACTCGTGTATCTTATTTACTGACCTTGATCATTTTCTACGAATCGAAGTTTTATATAAATTACGTAAAAATGTGATTGAAACAGTTTATTAACAAGTAGATCATTTTTTCAAAAATTAATCAGAAAATTGGTAATATTTAAAGTATTACTGTAATTGATGATCAGTATTTTTTTACAAGAATAAAACAAGTATTTAACTACTAAATATTTGGGAATACTCATGTTCAATCGGTTTGTGAAAATATTGAACATAGTCGCTGAACTTACTACAGTATTAACAGTAAAATGGAAATTGTTACTTGAATTGCACCGCAAGATAATGAACTGAAAATCGGTATTTATTGCTTACGGGGGTTTCAGCAACGGAGGAGAAGATTTCACCACTCACCGCCGTACACCACGTTCGGAACTAATTTTACATCTTTTCAGTCATTCAAGTATAAGTTATGTTAGTAATTATCGAGTTGTTATTATTAATTGTTGTTTACACAACAATTAATAATAATTATGCAATCATACACTAATTTCGGCATTTAAGCTTACGTTATTCTAAATATAGATGCGGATAGGGGTTTGTTACTCCAGAGGCCAAGTTCCTGGTCTATAATAATATACAGGGTGTTTGGAACTCTTTAGCCAAACTTTGGGACTTAGTTCTGGACGTGAAAACAACAAAAATTGTCATACAACATAATAATCTCTCTCGCTTAGTTCTATCCACGTGTTTGTTATTTTTATCAAAAATAAAATAACTTAGACTCTATAAATACTACAAATGGAACAATTTGAATACTTAATATGACTTATAGGACTTAAATGTACAATTATTTTCGAGATGTTTTGATGAATTGTTTGGAAATAGCTTAATAGGAAAAGTAATGGGTTTTCTTGGCAATTTTTAATTCTAAAAATAAAGTTATTGCCAAACGCTTGAACAAAAAATAGCGAAAATTATTGAACGTTTAGGTACTATGAGCCTTACTAGGTATGGAACATTTTCAATCTTTAGCATTTATTGTTCGTGAGTTATTATTTTATTAGTAAAAACAATAAACAAACGGACATATGGTTAACGGAGCGAGTTAGACTATTCTGTTATAGGACGTTTTTTTGTTTGTTTTCATGTCGAGAAATAAATCCCAAAATTTGGCTAAATATTTCACAAACATCCTGTACATGACAACGATATGTTGGGGTGGTACAGGGGTAGGAGAAGAGAACTGTTCTGTTCTTCTTCCTAAAACTTGAGACACACACGCAGGCACGCACGCACACACGCGCACACGCGCACACACGCACGCACGCGCACACACGCACGCACGCACACACACGCACGCACTCACACACACACGCACACACACACACACACACACACACACACACACACACACACACACACACACACACACACACACACACACACACACACACACACACACACACATGCGCGCGCACACTGTGTGCGCGCGCACGCGCACACACACACACACACACACGCACGCACACGCGCGCGCACGCGCGCACGCACACGCACATGCAGCCGGGTTGTAGCTCACTTTGACCTTTTCAAAACATAATATTTATAGCATTTACACACAGTAAACGATAAATTAATATGAAAAGACTCATTGCTTTTATTGAATATGGATCTTATTGGCTAAATCAAGACTATAAGAACTAACAAATTATACTGTAAGGCATTTTGATAATATAAATTTATATGCCATTAATTATTATTCATACGATTAAGCTCTGTAACTTTATACAACATGCATTCACCGTGTACAATAATATAGTTTCCAATTACTACGCAAAATAGTATAGTATGTTGCTTTTAATGAAATCGTTTATTTGAAAAGGTAGTTTTAATAAGACATTAGTGTAACTTGATATTGGTCGTATTTAATTCATTATTCATTAGTAAGAAGCCGATTGTCAAGATATGTGCGAATATGGAGCGAATGAGTATAAATTAATGATTGTACCGGTACTCATTGTTACTAACTAAGTTTGACTTTTTATAAGAAATATTGATAATGAAGTCTCATGTATGGCTGTTATAATAAAATTAACAAAATAAAACTAGACTTTTAATATTTAAGTCTTTCAGTCTTTTCTAAAAATATTTTAAATTTCTATGTAAAAGTACTAAGTTAAAAGTAGTTAAGCTAAGTACATTGTAAGAAAAAAAACTAGAAACGTATTGATTTATAGGTATTAAAAATTAAATGTTGATGTTTAGTTATAAAGAGTTTTATATATAATCTATAATCAAACATTTTCAAGTTACACTAATAATAATAATAACAATAATAATAATAAAGTAATATGTAATGTTTGTTGAGAAACAACTACATTATTGTTTTGTATACGGTAAATACGAGTATTTCAACCTTTACCATTTACAAAGGGATCGTTCCCCAGATTGGATCTACAAAGTGGGTTAACGTTGACATGGTTTTATTACACTAAACCACAATCGCTGATAATTGAAACTAAAGTCAATTACTACGGCTCGGCTTTATAATTAGACAGTTCCGGGATGGAATTGGTTACATTTGTGCTAGTCTGATTATATTTCGATAGTTAACAGTCTACCATATACAATTATATGTAACTATTACAACATATTTATACATCCCAGACTTTTTTTAGTTGCTTGAAAAAAGAAAACAAAAAAATTTAAACAAAAATCACTACAAAACTAGTATCTAGGGTGCAATTGCCCTAAAAATGTTTTATAATATTCTCACCTTCAAATACATCCCACCTTATACTTGTTGCAATTAGGATAAGCATTCTTACAAATTTTGAACGTATAGCATATTAATTAGACCATGCCAACTTAAATTAGCATTTTTAATTATCAGTATCGTGAATTTGGAAGATCAGACGAAGGGAATTTCTGGAAAGTTCGGACAACAAACGTACTAAGAAAAATGTTTCATAATTATTAATAATTATTGCTTTATTTTGGATCATAAATTACAAAAACATACTAAAGTTTGTCCAACCCAATAAATTAAAAAAGAAATTTATAGCTTACATGCTAAAATAAAATTTTTTTTAATAATTTCCGTTTTATTTTTTACATTATACATCACAAGTGTTCTCAGAAATAAACTGTCTACATTCAACGAATATGTTATGTATACATTACAAATGTAAGAATCTAATTGTACGCAAAACTAATAAAGCTGAAATTCATCTACATATTTCTAGCATTCAATCTTAAATTATTCAAAAATAAATACAGTTACAGTTTTAAAGCTATTTTTAGCTTTTACAGGTAAAAATGCACAACAAACATCAAGCTTGTTTACTTAACTTACCTTTTCAGTGTTCAGTATGGCTTTATTTTAATATTTGCTCATGAATCAAGGTGAAAAACTTTCCTAGCTGTAACTCACTAATGAAGCATTTTTCGAACTATGTTTATGAAACATTTTTCATTTTTTACTAGTAGAATATTCTTTTGAAGTAGAAGAGAGGGGAGCATCCATCAATCAGCCTGTATAATCTACAAAAATAATAAAGTTCCCAACATTCTAATTTAATCACGCATGATCAATCAACTTGGATGGTTTGCCAATACGTTCGCCTCCCCAATACAGGAAAATCAAAATATACATTCTATTTTTTAATTGAATTTGCGGTCATAGATACGTAAGATACTGAATTAAAGGAACGTTTATATTATTTTTTAACAGGAGAAAAACATAAAAAGTGCCATCAAGCTACTTTTATTAACTTTTAAGCGTTTACTGACTAAACGAAATTATTCTTGTTTGTGAACTTGAAAACTAATAGCGTGCGTAATTTTTAGGTGAGAAAATTTATGAAGAATATGTTGTCCACGTGTTTATAAGTAGAGTTAGAAAAATAATATATCATATATTTGTTTGACTTAGGCTTTTTATAAAATATATATCATAGAATAATTTATTAAACGATGTAATGCCTATGATCTTGTAATTATAGAGGAGAGATAAAAGGAATAAAATCTCACTGGCCCAATTTTATGGACATGGTAAAATGCTTTAGATAAGGCTTTACACAATAAGCAAGTGAAATCGGAAACAGTACTAAACAAATAAAATTTAAATGCTATAATGTGGCTTAGGCCATGGTTAACAGTGCATATATAGTCTAACTGTGGTGACCATGACTGACCTACCCCTGTGCCACTTCCGTAGTTGGAAAGCCGGTGGTCTAACTAGTTCACAAAACAAAAATGGGCTCTTCTAAGCAGGCGACAACAATTGTATTTTCATTACAATAATGTCACAATTCACTTTATTGTTGTGTTTTGGATGAAAGTAATCAGAATAGATCGTTGATGTATTGTTGTGGTTGACTCCATAGCTGTACACATTCACGCGTAAATGATTAAATACAAAAATACTCAAATTTCGGTTTTTCTCATCTGATTTCATACAACATTAACTTTTAAGTTTGAAAATAAAATTTTTAATAAAAATGTATCCTAGTATTTTTTTGTATTCCTAACCTTTTAAAAGTTATTAAGGTTCAAACATTTCAAAGTGCCACCATTTTGAAAATATTTTTAAAAAAATGTTTTTTTTTTAATTTCGGAAAGAAAATGGTTTTATTAATGTGTCTAATAAAAAAATAATTAGTAAAAATACAAAATGGTGAATGTGTGGGTACCGAAGGTGATTTGGAATTTTTAAATTAAATTATTTAATAAAATAAAATTTAAATTTTAAATAAATGTCTTGCTTTTGACTCACAATCAATACCTAAAAAGATCCTCAGAGAGTATAGGGATACCGTTTTTATGTACAGGTACATTTCAAATGAAAACCTCATTAGTTTGTTCGTGAGTAAATAAGTTTATTAAAGTACATTTTTAGTTGAATGGTCAGCTTCCTCAGCAGCCATCTTGTTAAACGTAAGTAAATAAGTAAGTTTATGGCTTGTTCTTGACATTAATATTGTCAGGTATTAGTGTATGTTGTAATTAGCAATGATTTTACATATCAATGTATACAGTATACTAGTAACTATTATTAAATGACATTATTTTACCACTAAAACGTAATACATTGTCCATATTACTGAACAGTATTAGAGTTAGTTTTAAAATACTGACATACCCAGGTTACAGTTAGTTTTAAAATACTGACATACCCAGGTTACAGTTATTTTTAAAATACTGATATACCCAGGTTACAGTTAGTTTTAAAATACTGACATACCCAGGTTACAGTTAGTTTTAAAATACTGACATACCCAGGCTACAGTTAGTTTTAAAATACTGACATACCCAGGTTACAGTTATTTTTAAAATACTGACATACCCAGGTTACAGTTAGTTTTAAAATACTGACATACCCAGGTTACAGTTAGTTTTAAAATACTGACATACCCAGGTTAAATTTAGTTTTAAAATACTGACATACCCATGTTACAGTTAGTTTTAAAATACTGGCATACCCAGGTTACAGTTAGTTTTAAAATACTGACATACCCAGGCTACAGTTAGTTTTAAAATACTGACATACCCAGGTTACAGTTAGTTTTAAAATACTGACATACCCAGGCTACAGTTATTTTTAAAAGATTGATATACCCAGATTAGAGTTATTTTTAAAATACTGACATACCCAGGTTACAGTTAGTTTTAAAATACTGACATACCTAGGTTGCGGTTAGTTTTTGTAGTAAAAGAAAAACACTATAGTAGCTTCATGAGGGACAAAATGGCACTTGTTATGGTGATTTTGGCTAAAACTATATATTTTGGAATCATCTCATTATTGTTATGTGAAAATCCATATCTGTAATTATTTATTTGGAAGGTTTTGTGAAATGAATAGTGGAATTAACACGTTTCTTACCCTAATTTAGGGAGTGGATTAAAGAAATAGTGAGAACTATTTGAATTAGAGGCTAACAAACATTCTGGACCGATAATGTACTCCAGAAAATGGAATAACTAAACCATTGAGTGAAATTGTGAAATTATAATATAAAAAGTCTATAAACAAATAACTTCGTTTCTAGCATTATTTCTTTTCATACAAAACTGCACACTTCCTGTAAGAACCTATATTAGTAAACAGAAACAACTTTCATGCATTCGTAATTAATAAAGGTGCTAATGTAACATATTGATAAAGATATTTGCGAGTTGTATTTTTATAAAGTGCGACAAAGCGTAATTTTGATGTATAAACCTATAATGTCTTCTTCTTGACGTTTATGACACTTTCAAAGGGGGTCATAATATTGGGCTTTGCTTTAAAAAATGTTTAGCTATCCCCAAAATGAGGATTGAATTTTCGTGGGTTCAAATATTACATGGAATATACATTTATGTTATACTTCAATGATTAAAGGTAATCCAAGCAAATAGAAAACTTTATTTTGCCTTAAGATGATTATTAAATAGTTCTTTCTGAGGAACAGTCGATCTTAGTTAGTACAAATGACTACACTCGTTCACACTCATCACAATTATTCGCCTCTCATATTCGCCCATATATCTACGAGTGGCGTTTTACAGGTGAAAGTTATATTATGGTAGTGGTTGTTACAACAATTACAAACCAATAATTTGTTTGTTGTCTCCATTACAGTTCATGTCATTTATCTACGAGTGGCGTTTTACAGGTGAAAGTTATATTATGGTTGTGGTTGTTACAACAATTACAAACCAATAATTTGTTTGTTGTCTCCATTACAGTTCATGTAATTTATCTACGACTGGCGTTTTACAGGTGAAAGTTATATTATGGTTGTGGTTGTTACAACAATTACAAACCAATAATTTGTTTGTTGTCTCCATTACAGTTCACGTCATTTATCTACGAGTGGCGTTTTATAGGTGAAAGTTATATTATGGTTGTGGTTGTTACAACAATTACAAACCAATAATTTGTTTGTTGTCTCCATTACAGTTCATGTCATTTATCTACGAGTGGCGTTTTACAGGTGAAAGTTATATTATGGTTGTGGTTGTTACAACAATTACAAACCAATAATTTGTTTGTTGTCTCCATTACAGTTCATGTCATTTATCTACGAGTGGCGTTTTACAGGTGAAAGTTATATTATGGTTGTGGTTGTTACAACAATTACAAACCAATAATTTGTTTGTTGTCTCCATTACAGTTCACGTCATTTATCTACGAGTGGTGTTTTATAGGTGAAAGTTATATTATGGTTGTGGTTGTTACAACAATTACAAGCCAATAATTTGTTTGTTGTCTCCATTACAGTTCATGTCATTTATCTACGAGTGGCGTTTTACAGGTGAAAGTTATATTATGGTTGTGGTTGTTACAACAATTACAAACCAATAATTTGTTTGTTGTCTCCATTACAGTTCATGTCATTTATCTACGAGTGGCGTTTTACAGGTGAAAGTTATATTATGGTTTTGGTTGTTACAACAATTACAAACCAATAATTTGTTTGTTGTCTCCATTACAGTTCGTCATTTATCCATTTAAATATACCTAATCAAATCAAATCAAAATATCTTTATTTGTATCAGTACAGAGTTGTATATTAAATAGCGTCACTAAATTTATTATATAAACTAAATTAACTTATTACTAAGAACTAAAATATTCGTCTAAAGAATTAAAAGATTTTTAAATGAGGTATGATTTAACCAGGGATTTAAAATTTACAGAATCAAATTTATTTTTAATATTATAAGGTAGAGCATTTATAAACGTCGCACCCATTACTGAAGTTTTCTTTTTAAATAACTCTAGTCTGTGGTTGGGTACAACTATCGCCATTTTACCCCTTGTATTGTAAAAGTGTATGTCAGAGTGAGTTTCCATTTCACTGAAGTGGTCTCTAACATACATTATACAACTTAAAATATATAAGCCAAATACCGTTAATATTTGCAAACTTTGGAAATTACCCCTTACAGGAAATGACCCCTGTTAATATATTAGTAAATAACCCTATATTATCCAATAAATTGGATTAAGCGGCCGGTGTATCTTTGCTTACATAAACAGACGTTTCGTCTATAATCTGTGATACCACTGAATATATCATAGTATAGAATGGGCAAAACGTTCGGTGAAGTAAATATTGTAAAAACCTTGACAAGGTTATCACCGGAGGACTGTAGTAAATGACCCTATGTTTGTCTGCAAATATAAATTAAATAAATATAATGAAATACCTAATACCACTAATTAAATAGTAATACAATTCATTTCCCTAAATACAGACGTGCATTCACTAACAGTATTGTCAGTTGAAGGTTTATTTATCTTAATTTACTTAGCAACAAAATAATTTAGATAATTTAATATACGTCAAAATTAAACAAAGTTATTTATAATTTAGCTGTAACTTACCATCAAACAATTTTAAAAGAACAAAATTAGACACAATTAACAAACTGCTTACTTTTATTTGTGACTAAAAATAATAATCAATGCTGCTTAGTGTGGTCTGGATGAAATATCAGGTAAATATTTAGATTGTCGAGTATGATGTCGGAAAGGGTTTATGTACAATAATATGGTACAACAATAATGAAGATATAGAAGGAAAAAGTGTCTCCTCAAACAAAATGTATTTATAGAACATTTAAAATCCATTAGGAGTTTGAGGTCTTGTTTATACCATATTGTTTTGCTCGTTAGAACAGATTATGGGGTCAAAAAACTTCTTAACTTCACAAGTTTTTATACACTTTATTTACATAATCTTTTCGGATTCGTTTCAGATTCAGTAAGTGGTAAACTTATAGTATTATATTAAGTTCACCATTGGAATTCCAGTTGAACGTTAGTTATATAAAAATAACTTCATGATTTAAAATAATTTACAAAAATATTTCTATGTAATTACCAGAATGAGCCTTAACCAAACAGTTTATGGGTTGGGAAAACGTCTGGATTTCGTTTATTAATTTTATAATTCTTAAAGAAATATTAATGAAACTTTGTAGTTATGTACATGTCCATAGACCAGAAATTTATGTGTATAGTCAGTTTTTTACTCGTTTTTCATATAGTCAGTTGATGGCCACAAAGAAAGTCTTAAAAATGTTAAATTTAATGTGAGCTACTAACAGCTGTGCCTCATATTAAGGTTTATGTTTGTACAATACAAAAGTGTAAATCGGAAGCCAAAATTAATTATAATGTCATATAACTAATATTTATTAAAAATGATAGTTATGTATATTGTTGCTTATAGCTAATATGAGATATTAATTTATTTTTACTAAATAATATGTACCAAATTATGATAATTTTCTTTTTTTAGGGTATACTTACAGTGAAGTGTTTTTCTAATTTTTATTTTTGTTAAATAACATATTTATTTTTATAAAGCAGTCTTTAAAACAACATCCTCAAGAAGAAGGACCTCAAACGGGGATGAATAAATATATAGCCTATAACTAAAAATTATTATTTATATGACTTTATATTATTTGAGAGGCTGTATTTTCTGATTGGCTCATCCTTTTGACATCACATTTCAACTATTCACAAATGACCTTTAAAATGAGGTATAACTTGAGATAAAGTATTTAAGAACTCCTACGTAGGCTATCCCCTGACTATACAAAAAACGAGAAAAATATGTCTAAATGTTTGGTACATGGACATGTAAAAAATTACAAAGTTTCATTATAATTTTCAATAGGTTTTAAATTTATAAATATATTTCTAACCTTTTCCCAGCCCCGTATATATGTAATGTATATTTTCGTGACATATAAAATTATTTATATATTTGTATAATATTACTAATCCACATAATATTATGGAAATATTGTAAAACGTTTTTATGTCATTTAATATTATTATTTAAATGTAAAATAAGTGTTATTGGAAATATTTTAGTTTTTCAAAATTCTTTTTTCATTTCATAAATACTGTTATAAATGAAATATGATGGTGACAAATTTGAATGTTTGGTTACCAAAATGGTTAGTTTAACTATTATATATATATATATATATATATATATATATATATATATATATATATATATATATAAAACCACTATTGTTTGCATAAAAATAAAATAATTTCTTAGAATTGGTGTCAGTTACAATATAGTGTGCAATTTAGTCAGTAGGTAATTTTAAACTGCTGTTAATTTTACTCATTTTTAATAATAGAAAAACATGTTTACTTTAAATTTAAATAATTAATTCTACTCTTTAAGTTTATATGCTTAAATACATCTTTTCTTAGTTTTTAGAACAAAAATTGCTGACAATTTTATACTAAACATATCTACAGTAATCAAAATGCATTTTATCGAAAATCCAGGGTAATATCTAAAATTCTGTCAAAGTAATTCATAATTTGCTGTCAAAATAACGAGCAAAATTAGTTCTATAAAACAGTTTTTTTTAAAAGATAAATGGTTTTGATATTACCCAGCATAACAAAACAAATATTAGTACTTCAATTGTATAAGCTGCACATTTTACACTCACTGAACTCTCCTTATAAATTATAAATAGAGTCGTAAATATCGAGCTGTACGCACTGTTTTAATACAAAAAACATAACATATTTAGATGGAAATAACTGGCCAGAAAGCATTTTACATGAGATTTTATCACAACTTGCCTATCTTCCAATTTGAAGTAATACATTGAGGATAAGGCAACTACTTCATTTATGATTTCAGCAGGAATATAACAATAATAATAATAAAAAAGAAAAAAACTATTGTCATTTTTGACTGCTCTTTGCTTTTGCTTTGAATTTTTCTTCGTAAGGTATTATTATATGAGCAGTGTGTGGAACATTGAAATTATACGGTCCACTCTCATAACAGCATAAGGTGCTTTGAAGCACTCCGTTTCATTTTGAAATATCCTTATTCTTTAAGAAATAAATTGCAACTAAATATTTTCTTCATATGTGAACGTTATTTACACAAACGAATTTACCTCCTTTTATAGCGTTTAAAGTAAAAAAAAAAAAAAAAAACAGCAGCCCACTATATGAACAAATGGAGGAAATATTACGTGCAGAAACGTATGAAAATTTACAGTTTGATCGATTTCCCTTAAATAATGCACAAAAATTGAGGCATATTTTGTTTATTAGTAATTTAAAACACGCATTATAATTTTTTTTAAAGATTGATCATAGGCTACCTTTTTCAAAAAATAAAATAATTCATATATTTAGATCAAATTCACAACAAAATTACGAAGTGAAATACTTATCTAAATTTTATTGGCTTTTGTTTTTTAATAATTATAACCGATTTTTGAATAAAATAGATAAAACCATGGTTATAACTTGTTCTATTAATCGAACGACCAATATGCTGACGTCATAACACCAATTTGGAAACATAGTGTACAAGTTCGATAAGAATTAATCATATATTTACTATCTTAGACAAATCCATATGCTAAATATGTTTATTAAAAACAAATAGTATCATATACGTATATATTTTTGTAATTCTAACGTCATAAATCATACATTAATCTTAAAAGAAGAATATATAAAAAACACAAAAAAAGAGTTAAGTGTGTCAGGCCAACACTACGTGGTTCAGATTACACGTAGAGCTTTAAGTCCATTAGTTGCCCTGGCTATTGGGCTATTAACAAATAGCTATTTCTAAGTAACAGTTGACCTTGGTAACAATTATTAATTAAAGTCATCGGAGGTAGAATTCGTAGGGGTCTGAACCGTGACTCCAAATCATCTCCTAGCTCCTCCAGCATTTGCTGTGGAGGGGCGAGTTGGTGAGACTTAGGTAGATGGACCTCAAAGTACTGGACGTACCTCCGAGTCAGGTTCCCAAAATCATATGGCTTCCAGCTCTCTCCTTAGACTCCCTCTTTTCCTTCCACTATCTTTCCCCAATTACTCCCTGCCACTTGCTGAACACGCCTTTGTTTTGGTCAACCGTCGGAAAATCACCAATTACTTATTGATGGTCATTTCGCTGATCATCCAATAGGCCAGTTCGTTTCTCGGGGGTGGGGGGTTCCTATCTCACCGAGCTTTTGCTGAATCGGTCTTCATCGGGCCTACTTATGGTGATATTCTTTAACCTAATTTGCATGTGCCGGTTTCTTGTGTACTCTGCTGACTCTGCCTCCTTGACATCCAATCCCTTCCTTCTTTAACTATCACTCTCAGGATGTTCTACTCAAATTTACCTACTTCGTATACCTTACATTACTAATGAGTTCATATACTAATGAGCTTGCAACAGTAGATAAATAAAAAGAAAAATTTGATTGGAAAGAAAAAAAATGAAAAATAAAATAAACAGACATTATCAATACTTTTTGGTATGTCATTTTAATTTTTGATGTCGTTTAATTTTTTTAATGTCGTTAAACATTGATGGACTTTTCATTGTAAAACCAAGCCAAAGTAGTATTTTATGATACCTCCAAACTCAATATTCCGGTAGGTATTAATTCCTTCCTATCGTTGGGCCAGAGCCAAGTGTGTCACATCCCTTTATTGTTACCATTCCGGAGGTTTACTGCTTCAGTTACGACCTTTAACATTACCATCCTATCATATTATACAACCATCTATGCTGCTTTTTACTGCAGATAGTATAATGGCTATTGAACGATATTGCCTTTTAAAGTGTTTGAAGAGTACAATAAAGGCCTTAAATGTTCTATGATTCATGTATGCTAAATGGAATCAGTTAAAAACTGCTGTTTCTGTTTAAGTCATATTTTTATTCAAAATTCAACTTAGTAAGTAACCGTAGTTTTTTACTTATGTGTAGGACATAAATATAAAGGTATTGGGGCATTAGTAATACGCCAATGGTCTTAATAGCATACTAAGAGGAAATATGAGGGGTGAATGAGTGTGTTGAGTATAGATGGACGAGAGTAGTCATTGTTACTGACCAAGGCCGACTGTTCCTCGGAAAGAACTATTAATTAAGAGCCCAACAGCCATTACAACTAGGAGAACTACAGCTTTACGTAGTGTTTGTCTAAATTGGAAATAACTGACAAGCCTGACACTCAGTTCCCTTCCCTACACAACATCTGAACTTTGTCTATCATCAAACATCGACACCCCAGACGACTTCTGTAGTAGTGTCCATGTCGGTGTTAAGATGATTGAGCGTAGAACTTATCACCTACAATCTCCTCAACGCTTTGTACCCAACAGTACCTAGAATACTCAAAGACTTAACTTTTATCTTTAACTTTTACCCAAATAGCTGGGCCACAGCACTGAAACACTAATGCATTATTGGGAATGCAACAAAACATGTTATTTGTTTGAATACATTAACAGTGGTCTTGACAGGAGGGTTCTGATGATATCGCAAGTTAATAACGTCTTGCAACATTGAGCGTGGCTGTTCCTTGGGCGAGTGACTGTCCGCGCGTTCCCGTCACTGATGTTAGTTTGTAAGGCACCCTTAAGACGTTGGCCTAGAGGGATTCTTATTCCTAACTTGAACTGGTAAAATAAGACATAATTCATATTTTAACATTAACATTATTTTAACACTAAGAAAACATAATTTTAAATATTTTATGTAAACATTCACCATATAGTGCTAATCCTATGTCAATCTTGCAAAAGACCTCGGCAGGAACAGATTAAATTCGATTGGAAGGAAAAAAAGCAGCCTTAACTTCACATGCTTGTTGATTAATTGTTTGTAAGTCAATGTCAACTTCCCTTAAAATACTAAATTTAAATTATAGAGGGAGAAGTAAAAGAAAATTAAATAAGTATACTATTGTGGTATGAATGAAAAGTTATCCCTTTATGACCAAAGAATACATAAGTTTAATTTTAGTTGTAAAATAATTTTACAGGTTTTCTTAAAAAATAAAAAAGAATCAGTTCTGGTTTATATCAGAATAATATTTCTAAAAATTCTTTTGATAACTTACGTTTTAGTACAGCTTATGTACGATTAACTATATACCCCTTTTTTATGTAAATTGAGAGAACACGCTTTGGAGTAGGACTTTAAAATCATCAATAGTGGATATAAGATAATCCATTATCATAAAGATAAAGCCTTCTTAGAAAAGGCTAATGCAAATATTTCAACTAACGAACATTTTAAAAAGATTTCATTGGTATTTATGTGTTAGATTACATATAAATCGGTCTATTACATGCTGTGAATGATTTTACATAATCAGGGTCCATATTGTACTGAAATAAAAAAACACTAACACTAAATGAAATAAGGGAATCATATAAAATAATTCTGAGAATACGTTAGTTACAAAATCTCCACAATTACACCTTACAAAAAAAACACCATTTATTTTTCAAGATGAAATATATCTATTTAGGAAATCAAAAGGACTAGAACTAATATAAATTGACAAGTAGTAAACTAGTTGCGATCGAAGAAAAACTCTGAAAAGTAGTTTTAGAGTTATTTTTGTATTATATTGTTGTTTTGAATTTAAAAATAAAACACAATTATAGATATTCTTTGAAATTTGATATACATTTCAGTAAGATATATATTTTATACAATTATTTATCACGATAAAGAACAATAATTACTCTTCAAAGTGATAGTTTCGGTGTATAAATATGAGATTATAAAAATGCTTAACAGTAAATTTATATAAAAATACAATATTCAATAACTGTACAAATTTTAAAACACATTAAAAAATAATAATTGTGTTAGTAATAGAAAATATAACATAAACGATGTATGAGTACCAATAATACGTACTAGAATTAAAGAACGTTTCAAGGGAATGAAAATGAATTAAACACCAATAATTTTGAATGAAAATCTATGACATGTTTTGATTTTACCTCAACTAGTACTTATACTTTGTATTTGTTTTATTTACTTTTATTACATTATTTTAACCTAACCTTAGATTTTGGGAAGGTGTTGATTAACAAAAACATCGAAACAAATATTTATATCAATTATTAAAACAATAGCTGATCGTTAAATTAGAAAATAATACAAACATTAGATTTTCTAACCGAATGTTGATCTGTCAGTCCATCAGCTTAAATATTATTTTACAATATTCAATATTTAATTGGAATTCCATTTTGAGTAGTGAAAACAGTTTTAGAAACAATATCTTGCGGTAACTGATGTAATAAAAAAACATTTTTAGCAGTTCCAATTTAGGTTTCTACTTTTTATCATTGAAATGTTTCCAAAATGTATTGTTAAAATAAAATCTTTTAACAAGTTTGAGCTCTCTTTTTAGTAGTGAATTTAATAGTGAAAAAAGTTACTTAATCAGAACTAATAAATAATAAAACAGCAAAATAGAAGTATTTTATTACTACGCAATAATATTCACATGAAGTATTGACGATGAATATTCACATGAAGTATTGACGATAAATATTCACATGAAGTATTGACGATAAATATTCACATGAAGTATTGACGATAAATATTCACATGAAGTATTGACGATAAATATTCACATGAAGTATTGACGATAAATATTCACATGAAGTATTGACGATAAATAATAGACGTTAACTTACTATTTAATATAAACACGGCGTCCACTTAAAATTTTAAATACAAGAGAAGTCTGGGATGTCCATGCTGGATGGTAGTCAAGGTTCAGATGTTGAGAAGGAAAGAGAAATGAGTGTTAGGCTTGTATGTTAGCTGAAAATCAGACCAACTCTGTGTGGTTCGGATTCCACATAAAACTGTATGTCTCTTAATTGCCCTGGCTTTTGGAATATTAGTAATAGCTCTTTCTGAGAAATTCGACCTTAGTAACAATTACTACAAACTCATTACACTCATTCGCCCCTCATATTCGCTCTATCTTGACTATCAGCGTCTTACAAATGTATACCTTTTATTTGTATTGTTTACTTACTCATGGTCCTGTGGGTGAGTACAGTTAGTAAAACAAATGATTCCAAAGAATTGGCACAAACTTTCTTCCATATTAAACACTAAAAAATCATAACTTTGAAAATTACCAATTTGATTCCCAAATATGTTTTTTTTGCTTTAACTAAAAAACTAGTCAAGTTAAAGACATGCAGGTTTTACTTAAATATTTTAACTTGTAATTCACATCTTCCGTGAAAATGTAATCAAAATTATTAGAGCTGTTTTTGAGAAAATTCCATTTTTTTATATGTTTTTGGCCTATAGCAATATAAATAAAAAAATCTCAAAAAAGTTGAGAAATGATCTAGATTGGCTAAATCCCCTAAATATCAAATTGAAAAAAAAAATCATTCCAGTGAAGTGCACATATACACAGACAGACACACATAAGGACAGACGTCAACATTTTTTCTCGAAAAAACACTTTATTGGTGGATTTTTTCGAAAAAAAACCCCGAAATGGATTTTTAGACGAACTAGTAAAAATATTTTTTTGACGATCACAAAACGAGAAAGTCAAAACAAAACCAACACTTTAAATATAAATATTTGTTTAGTTGTGTTCTGTTTGAAATTTTAGTTCAAATTGATTATGGCCATTTCCCTTATTGCTATTATTTACTTTTTTTACTCTGTCCCAATAAATTCCCCGCGTAGATCAATAGTCTATGGAGAATGAGAAGTGTAAGTTAAAAAGGGAGATCGGACCTCCTTAAAAAAGGAACGTTTTTATTTTTTCGTATAATGAAAGAGCACACGAAACATACTATAAGTAGTTTGGTAAACAGGAAAAAACCTCGTTGAGTATATAATATTTCATTATCTATCACTAAATAATTTTCAAAGAATAACTCTCATATTTACTAGCATATAGTCGAAATTACCAACAAAAATTTAAAATTTACAAAAAGTAAAACAAAGTTGTTATGAAAAAATACAAACTCACATAATATTGATAATCTAATCCTATTATGTTCGTTTGTTACCGTTATAGTGAAAAATATATAGATAAACTCTAGGGGACACCTCTGTACGCTTAGCGTGCCAAACTCATCTTTCCCTGCTTTCGCGACACCTTGGCACGTGACTTTTTTTAACTAGTTGGTAAACTGTATCACGTAAAATCATAATATCAAGGCTATTTACAGTATCTTACCCACAGTACTGGCGTTGCTACATATTTATCATGATATTACTTAGCCTAGCCTATTTCGATTTGATTACATTTTTTAGTTAACATCTGAAGAGAACTATAATAAAATAACTGTATTAGATTAGCATTGAAACCTTCAAGTCCATTAGGGTGAACCAGATGAGAATAAAACCATGTTTACAGCCTTCCCTGGTTTGATCCTATCTAATATCATCCATATCACAAACACCATTATTTCTAATCAATTTAAATGTCTCTCCATTTTATTTTATGGCCGAAAAACGTACTTTGAGGGCTTCCCGTGCCATTCAGGGTACGTTTTTGCCCTTGCAATACGTATTTAATCTTCGGTGCAAGAATAAAGATTGTATTGCATAACTAGAAATAAAGTCACGTTTTGTCACACCACAACCGTTTAAATTGGTCAAGAAATAAGGAAGAAATTGCGTTGACAAAAAACGGATTCATTTATTAGGATGTATAATTGCAATAGTATTGTAAAAAACCACGAATGACCATCATACTTGATGTGACATCACCAGTTTCTAACAATGATCATATACTATTTAATATTTTTTCATGTTTCAATTTATATATTTGAATTAAATGAAAAACCAGTTTCAACTAGTTAATGAGCTTTGTTTAGGGGACATTAAATCACTGCCGCAGCTGAGTATTTGATTATTTACTGAATAGTATATTCAGTATGCCAACAAGTAATCCCTAACAAAGCAAGGTGGGGGGAGGGGTTGCATCCTTCAATTGAACATTGACACAGACTGTACTACCCTTTGTGATACTATTACCGAATTGATCTGATACTATTTGAACCAACTACGATAACATTAAATATACTTGTTTCCACGATGAAACAGTTTAGTTGCTATCATTTTAGCCATTAAATGTAATTGAAGTCGATAGTGACGAGATAAAATCAAATTAACTAACTGCCTTTCAAAGTAAATGGACTAGTCTGCTAATGTTATTTTCCAAATGAACCACCCAACCATAAAAACTCCTCTTCAATAGCCTAGTAATAGTTTAATAGCATCGTTGACTAATGGTAATTTCGTTTTTTAACTATGAAAATATCTGAAGTTTTATATTTTTTTTTAAATTTTACTAAGATATTCATCCCTAGCTGTTCATAACAAAGTATCATTATCATTATTTACCTAATTCGTGATATAAAAAAATCAAAATCAGTTATATTCATACTATCATTCATTGTTCATAGTTTAGACACATTACATAGAGATATTTCGATGAACGAGTTAGTAATTTTTATTACTAAGATTAAAATAATATCGGTGGTACCTTAGAAAGAGCCGATATCCTGGTTCACTAAGGGATATGCAGCTTAATGTGGAGTCCGAACCAAGATGTTGGGTGAATGTCACCTAATTCACCCAACATGGACACACAGACTTCTATAATAATGTTAACATCGTTGGAACTACCGAGTAGACGACGTGCCAGTACAATAAAAAATGGTTCAAATTTACTTAAAAATAAAATGTTAAAATTTATTTAAAGTAATCTGATGTGTAATACACACACTTTTAGACACGTTTAATTGTTAAAGTGTTTACTATAGTTGTTTGAGAAGACTGCCTGAGTCGCATAGAAACGTAACAGTTAGTACTTAAATTAATTATAGTTGAATATATATATATATTAACGCTCATTTTCAGTAAGAAATTTTTATAGATATCTTAAAATTTCCCTTTACATAAAAAGAATAAAAATCTAACATTCCTATAAATCTTATTCATTATAAGGATTTTGAATTTACTATATTCACATTAATGTATTTTATGAATAAAGTTAACTCCCTCTACTACCACTCTCCCCTTTCCCCTCAACAGTTATCTCGACTGGACTTTGCCATCCCCCGTCCAAACTCCCGTAGCCTTATGTTATTTGTTCCGAAATACTCTCGCACTAACCTTGAATATTTCTCCAGTTTATGATGATTAGACTATACAATGATTAGACTATACAATGTTAATTCACCTTCACTTGACATTTTTTATAACTTACTTGATTCTTTTAAAAATAGTTTAGTTGAGATTGTTGACAATTGATATTAATTGAGCTTAATTGTTTATGAAATGTTGCTTGTTATTCAGCATTAGAGAGTTTAAAATATGTTATTGGTTACAAATTAGGATAAGTCTGAGTATTTATGTATTTATTGATTTTTGTTCATGTTATATTTATTCATGTTATATTTATTATATAGTCTTGTGTTTTCATTTTTGGTTTCTGTCATTTGTTATATCGATGTGTAAATTGTTAATTTAAACACGCCATTTTTATGATGAATAATGCGTGTATTGTGGAACTGTTGGACTGAGAGATAATGAACTGCATGTGCATATTTAAATATTATAATCTTAATGCTGCAATGTGATTGGTGCAATGTAATGCAATGTAGTTGCTGTTTTGTAGCATTGTAAAATAAATAAATAAATAAATAGATCTAATTAAGCACTATCTACTCGGCTCCCTGTTTGGGTAAAGCTTAAATTCCCGCTTAAGGTAGTGTAAGTAAACATTGTTCCTATGCAATTTTCGGCAATCCAAACCAAGCTTTTAAGCTGATTGCAAGAACCGTTCTCAACCGTAGAGGTCGAGTTTTTGGTATTCTGTATTTGAGTGGTTATAGAAATGAATCACATAAATTAGAAATCTATAAAAACGCTATATAAGAACTTAATTATTAACATTTTCTTTAAATTATAAATGAAATTAATTTGATCTATTACATATATGGGAGTATCAGCCACGCTAAATAAATTTAAATTGTACGTTTTCTGTTTTGCATGAATGGTGGTTTTTTTTTTCTTTTACAGTTTCAAAACAAATTCTTACATTCTTACATATGAGATACCAACACAACGTTGTTGGTATTTTAAGGCGAATATGAATTGTTATATGAGTGTAGGATGAGTGTGGATGAGTGTAGTCTGGTTACTAACTGAGTTCAACTGTTCCTCAGAAAGGGAAATTTATTAATAGCCCAACAGCCAGGGCAACTAAGGAATCTACAGCTTTACGTGGAATCCGAACCACGTAGTGCTGGTCTGATTTTCAGCTAACTGACAAGCCTTATAGGCCTACTCAATTATTTCCCCCACACAACATCCGCACAATGATTACCACCCAACATGGACACCCCATACTTCTCTAGTAGTGTCCACGCCGATTGCAACCATCAAGCGGACGCCATGTCGGTATTATGAGGACCGAGCATCCAACCTATCGCCTACAATCTCCCAAACACTTTGTCCCCATGTAGCTGGGTTGTCCAAAGATAACTTGAAGAACTTTGCGGTTTCCAAAATAGAATTCAAATTAATCTTAGATTTAATATGATTAAGTCATAATGCATGCTAAATGGGTAAATTTGTTAACTCGTATTGCATATTTTTGTATATTTTTCTGCTATAATTTGAAAATATAAATACCTAAAAGGATTTTGTAGTTTATAAAAGTAATTCACAATTATATTTTTAAGTCTTAATTGATTTAAACGTTTTACAAATAACCGGTGATTTACCACGTCAAAATCCTAAAGCCCAAGAAATAAATTTAGAAAATTCAGTGTGAGTCTGATATGGTAATGATAGTAACTATACCCATTTATAGAAAAATTTTAGCGTGTATTTTTTTTTGTAAGGCAGAAAAATTATTCACTGCCTTAAATTTAAACTTAAAAAATTTTATAGTGTTTCAAAACCCCGAAATTCTTGAGTAACATTGTATAGAACGAAAATAAAATTAACCCTTTTATTCGAATAGTTTTACGATGGTTCTTTAGGTAATATAACATTTAAAATGATTAATATACATAAAAATAATTAATACAAAAATTAAACTGTCCATAAGGGTTTAATAAACAGGGACGTATTTTTAAGTTTCATCAATTTATGTTATGGTAAACTTATCAACCAGATCTAAACAAATGGAAAATAATTTCGAGTGATTAAATTAATTATAATTACCTGTAATTGAAATATAAATTTCCATAAATGCGTTAACTTACAAATATATTTAAATTAAATGTAGATTTATTTAGATCCATCAATATTTTTATTTTAGTTTAAAACCTATAGGTAATAAGCTCTGTACAATCACTCTAACATAAAAAAAAATTATATTTAAAAATATCTGTGGGAACATTTGTCTCTTATTATTGATTATAATCAGATAGTAATTTTTTTACTTTTAATATTCCTTTGACATCAATAAACCAGTGAAAACATGATACCTCATTAAATACGAAAAAAGGAAATAAAGTATACATTTGTTGACAAAATGGTTAGAATGTTGTCCTGTATGCCGAACATAATCATGTATCTATAATTAAATATAGGATTAATTATTAACAAAATAACACAACTTTGATGAGTAGCCTAATTAGCATCCAATCTCTTTGACGTCAAGTTAATGAGCTGAGGCAATCTTGTTGATATCAAAATAACAATGTGAAGTAAACTTAAAATAGATAAACATGTTTAAAACTTACATTTTATTAAAATCTCATTTATTTTAAATAGTAATTTTGGAAAATTTTGATAGCATATTTTTTTATTTTCTTGGTTATAAATAAGTCGTTAATCAGTTTATTAAATACCTTACATATAAAAATAACAAAATATAAATAATAGTTTAATACATCAAATACTCAAAGGATTTTAATATGAAAAAAAGTCTCACTCAACAGCAGAAATTTAATTGATATTAGTTTGTATATTATTCATGAATTAATTGTGTAGTAGTTTATTTAAAGTTATAGATGAAACTAACACTCTAGTAAATAGTGCAAAAAACTATTTATTGAAGTGTTTGATTCATCTATTTTATTCAATTATAGATCCAGTAAGAATAGAGATAGAAGAGAATGAGAAGTTTAATTGTTAAATTAATTAATATATTACCATGAAAGCATATTCACAATTAGTTCGTACACTGTCCCTATTATAATCTCAGCAATCTAGATGAAGCTAAATTAATAGTAATGTGATAATGATAAATGAAAAAAAAAACACTGAATGAATTTTTTATCAGCGTGCCAAATGACAAATATATTTTCACTTCCACAAAATTCAATGAAAAAAGTCATTAGCAATATTTGTAAGGAACAAACAAATTAACGCCCCATTTCAACATTATTTTTATTTATGATCGAATATGTAACCAAGCCAAAATGTATTTTAAGTTAATGCAATATACTTGTAAATTTAATTAACTTTAAAAAGTGTGTTTAGCACCCAACATGTTGGTATAATGTCCTTGCTGGTTATGTAAAAATACAGTAAATAGATCCTTAAAATATCCTTCCTCAGGAAATGCGTGAAATGAGAAAGTACTGGATGTAGCCACTCTACTACTGGGCAAGCTTTCCTCATACATTTTACTTTCTTGCTAAGAACAGGAGCAAAATTACAGGACTCAATTTAACCCCTGTAATGGAGGAAACGGAGGAATTTTATTTAAAAGTAGTTTATATTGATGCTTGAATGGTTAAAGTATGTATTGAAGGATTTTTTTATTCACTTTCACATTATTTTTGACTTGACTAGGATTTTTTAATTTTAGAATCCTTTAAATTTAAGTTAGTTCTATGGTATTTTAAACAAACTATGATTAATAATGATTGATTCTAGGCGTTTATTACCAATTTAATTAAAATATTTTTTATTTGTACAAAATACATTTCCATATTGCATCTACTTGTAAAAAATGTAAGGTTCATTTATGAAAATGCTACAAAGTGTTTAAAATTAATAAATATTTCAAACACAGAATAACATTTTGACAGTACTCAACTGTCGGGTAAGTTAAATTGCTACCTTGGCAAGTTGTGTTGTTGTTTACTGCTTGCCAATTTGTAGAAACTTCTCTCTAACAACAACGCCTCCCGGGGGACTCCCTGAATAATAAGTTTTGTGAAGTGACAGGACATTGTTGTGACTGTGAAGGTTGTTGTTTCAAAACAACCTTCAATTTAATAGTACAAATTTTCAAGTGTTAGTACTTAAACTTAACTTCATTGTATAGTAAATGGATTTCAATAGTTAATTTAATGATACTAGTCGTTCAGAGCAGTTATCTGAAGTCACATTAAAGTTTATAAAACAGGCTAATCAACTTATAAGTATCTAAACGATCATTTTATTTCCCTAATTTACGTCTAAAAATAATCAGAAATAAATTTCATATTTGGTTGTTATGTAAATGTGTAGATACAGAATTAATCATTTTATTAAATACATTAAATATAAACGTAACAAAACTGTAAATAATAATTTAGTACATCAAATACTCAAAGGGTTTTATTATGAAGAGTGACTTACTTCCCTTGGCTATAAATAAATTGCTCTTTCTGAGGAACAGTTAACTGTAGTTTTTAAGTAAAAATTACTACACACGTTCATCTACCTACTTACTAAGGAGTAAGTCAACCATATCTTGAAGAGCAGCGTCTTAATAATAAATAAAAGAATATGATGAACCTTTAATATTTTCTTATATTTACAAAGATATTTAACGTAAGTTATATTATATTTTTTTTAGCAAAAGAGCATTAACTTATAGGGACCGTTTAACATTTCATATTAGTAGCAATTAGCATTAAAAAAATGTTATCCATCAACTTACTAATGTTGTATTTTATAAAGAAATTTTGTTTCATAAACACGTGTTTATTATCATATATATTTACTATATTTGTTATAACTTATTAAGACCTTTTATTGTTAAATCATATACTTTGTGCTTATTTACATGGCTATCTATGTTGCTGGGTATGTCTCTAATTTATGTGTCGTATTTTAAGATATATTACATAAATAGGTCTATATTTGTAAAGATATGTGCTAAAGATTACAATTTTTAACTTTATTAGAAATAATATTTCAAGACAATAACAAGGATTAAATATAAAATGTCATGTGATCTGTAATGGCTCTAATTGTGGAAAACTAATTAGCAATTTCAGTTGGTGTTTAAAAACCATTTACTTTGCAGTAATACACATTAAAGTACCAATAAAACTACTATTATAATAACCAAAAGGTATCTAAAAAATATATTCAACATATATTTGTGAACTACAACATATATTTGTGAACTACAACATATATTTGTGAACTACAACATATTATATTTGCGAACTACAACATATATTTGCGAACTACAACATATATTTGTGTAATACAACATATATTTGTAAACTACAACATATATTTACGAAATACAACATATATTTGCGAACTACAACGTATATTTGTGAACTACAACATACATTTGTGAACAACAACATATATATGTGAACTACAAAGTTGTACAATTTTCAGTGTACATTTCTTTCATTGCAAACATGTTCTTCAAAAATCTACTTTAAAGTAGAATATCTTATATGTCAGATGAGGAGGGTTCAGTTCTGAGAGACAGTAAAACAATAACAAAATAATAGTAGGATAATAATACTTGATGTTCATTCTAATAATAATGTTCATTCTAACTTCTTTTAAGCCAAAAATTAGAAAAAGTTGGTGGGCCAAGGAAATCAAAGAGAAACTGAGCATTATATTAAATAAATGCTTGTTTATTTAAAAAGCCAGTTACAAAGCAACATTTATCTTTAAACATAAATGATATTATGACGTAGGTGTTTTGTTATGTACGCATAATTTTCCATTATTAAGGGCTACATTTCAGGATACGCTTCTTAATCATTATACACTGTTTATGAACAGTTTACAAATTATTGAAATGTCCATACAACATTAAAATATGATTTTCTTTTTTAATTTAAGTTATCTAATAATATTTAAAACAGAAAAGGATTTAAAAAAAAAATAAAGCTCTTAATCTACCAATATTTTTGTAAAAAGTCTAGTGATCATCGCGCATAAAAGGTTAAAACCACTGTTCTAACAGACCTTGAGCTCAGAGAGAATGTGGTCCATGCGGAAAAGGGGTACAACTGGACGGAAATCAATGCTTGTGTCAGCTTCTCTCATACTTTTCCTCGTACCCCCTTATTAGTCAACTGTCAACGAGTCCCTTTCATGTTACATATTCTGTTCTCTAAAGTGTCACATCCGCACATTCTGGTAATCATTTCAAAGTTACATATTTAATTATTTTAAAGAGTTTGATGACTTTTAAATTATATTTGTAATAACTCATTTATTCTGTTTTAAAGTTTCATTGTATCTGAAATAATTGATATTGTTATTTCGTAAATCGTTCTTTTCAATGTTGTTTTGTTTTACATTGGAATCAGTGTTTTTTTCTTGAATTCAAAGATTTTACTATTTTAATTTTCCAAATTTTTGAAAGTTTCGAGAACTCATTTGGCTCCAATTCTAGTTTATACCTAAAATCGTTTTATGGTTCATATTATATACGTTAATTTCTCATAATCTGACATATCTAAATTTGAGGTGCAAGGTAGGACTTTTTATCAATTTACGCTCCAATTTGTTTTTAGTAGCTTATCACTTAATTTTTAATTTTTTTATTACTTTGAATATTTGTGTACAAAAAGGTTATTTCTAATACCATAAATAGATACATTTTATTTACAATCTCTTCACCTTTAAGATAATTCCAGGATATACATTTGTTATGAATCAAATACTTCTTTTAATGAAATTTTAGAAAATAATTGCAAATATATACTAACATTACGTTAGTGATTATTAGAAGTTTTCTTGGTTGATTTTTTTAAAATTACCAATAAAAATGTAATATAAATCATAATACGTAGTATATAAAACATGAAAAATCCTTAACTAAACGAGATCATTTATTTCAGTTAAAAAATCATTATAAATTAAAATTGTCCGAATAGTTTTAAATGATTGAGCATTACGATAAATTGTAACCAAGAAATACGAATGAGGGATTTTTAAGAGGGGAAAAAATGTAAAACTAACTGGAAGTTAGTTCTGTTTTAGGTAAATATATGTTGATTGATTAATGGGCTGCATAACAGTACATTAATACGATCCATTACATTAATGCATATCGTATAAATCAGTTTAGAAACAGCTCTAATGCATAGTCACTATATTATTCCAAACAATGGCAAAGAGAAAAGTTAATTTAATACTAAACAATTGAAACTGTATCAATGCATACATGAGGAGTTGTCGTTCTTAAACCAACAATATTATAAGTAGGCGTTAGTTAAATATTTTTTTTTTAAATATTATGACTTCGATTGTATCGAGGACAAAGCTTAAAAAAAAAAAATGGTACAACAATGTTTTTTTATAATCAGGTTGATTACATATCTAATTATTAAATATAACTATTACTAATTCTTAATAACATACCTTATTACAAATTAAATGAAGGACTTTTTAAATGTGTAACAACTATTGTAATACTGTCACATGTATTTAAATGTTTTGTTGAATATGGCACAATAATGGTACATTTATCTTTTACTATTATTAACTTCTAATGTGTTTTTATTTCAGTTAAGTTATAAAGTCCTAAGTTTGATGAAAAAGGCACAATAATGGTACATTTATCTTTTACTATTATTAATTTCTAATATGTTTTTATTTCAGTTAAGTTATAAAGTCCTAAGTTTGTTGAAAGTGGCACAATAATGGAACATTTATCTTTTACTATAATTAACTTCTAACGTGTTTTTATTTCAGTTAAGTTATAAAGTCCTAAGTTTGTTGAAAATGGCACAATAATGGTACATTTATCTTTTACTATTATTAATTTCTAATGTGTTTTTATTTCAGTTAAGTTATAAAGTCCTAAGTTTGTTGAAAGTGGCACAATAATGGAACATTTATCTTTTACTATAATTAACTTCTATCGTGTTTTTTTTCAGTTAAGTTATAAAGTCCTAAGTTTGATGAAAGTGGCACAATAATGGTACATTTATCTTTTACTATAATTAACTTCTAATGTGTTTTTATTTCAGTTAAGTTATAAAGTCCTAAGTTTGTTGAAAGTGGCACAATAATGGAACATTTATCATTTACTATTATGAACTTCTAATGTGTGTTTATTTCGGTTAAGTTATAAAGTCCTAAGTTTGTTTAGAGTGGCACAATAATGGAACATTTATCTTTTACCATAATTAACTTCTAACGTGTTTTTATTTCGGTTAAGTTATAAAGTCCTAAGTTTGTTGAAAGTGGCACAATAATGGTACATTTATCTTTTACTATAATTAACTTCTAATGTGTTTTTATTTCGGTTAAGTTATAAAGTCCTAAGTTTGTTGAAAGTGGCACAATAATGGTACATTTATCTTTTACTATAATTAACTTCTAATGTGTTTTTATTTCGGTTAAGTTATAAAGTCCTAAGTTTGTTGAAAGTGGCACAATAATGGTACATTTGTCTTTTACTATATTTAACTTCTAATGTGTTTTTATTTCAGTTAAGTTATAAAGTCCTAAGTTTGTTGAAAGTGGCACAATAATGGTACATTTATCTTTTATAATTAACTTCTAATGTGTTTTTATTTCGGTTAAGTTATAAAGTCCTAAGTTTGTTGAAAGTGGCACAATAATGGTACATTTATCTTTTACTATAATTAACTTCTAATGTGTTTTTATTTCGGTTAAGTTATAAAGTCCTAAGTTTGTTGAAAGTGGCACAATAATGGTACATTTATCATTTACTATAATTAACTTCTAATGTGTTTTTATTTCAGTTAAGTTATAAAGTCCTAAGTTTGTTGAAAGTGGCACAATAATGGAACATTTATCTTTTACTATAATTAACTTCTAATGTGTTTTTATTTCGGTTAAGTTATAAAGTCCTAAGTTTGTTGAAAGTGGCACAATAATGGTACATTTATCTTTTATAATTAACTTCTAATGTGTTTTTATTTCGGTTAAGTTATAAAGTCCTAAGTTTGTTGAAAGTGGCACAATAATGGAACATTTATCTTTTACTATAATTAACTTCTAATGTGTTTTTATTTCGGTTAAGTTATAAAGTCCTAAGTTTGTTGAAAGTGGCACAATAATGGAACATTTATCTTTTACTATAATTAACTTCTAATGTGTTTTTATTTCGGTTAAGTTATAAAGTCCTAAGTTTGTTGAAAGTGGCACAATAATGGAACATTTATCTTTTACTATAATTAACTTCTAATGTGTTTTTATTTCGGTTAAATTATAAAGTCCTAAGTTTGTTGAAAGTGGCACAATAATGGTACATTTATCTTTTATAATTAACTTCTATTGTGTTTTTATTTCGGTTAAGTTATAAAGTCCTAAGTTTGTTGAAAGTGGCACAATAATGGTACATTTATCTTTTACTATAATTAACTTCTAATGTGTTTTTATTTCGGTTAAGTTATAAAGTCCTAAGTTTGTTGAAAGTGGCACAATAATGGTACATTTATCTTTTACTATAATTAACTTCTAATGTGTTTTTATTTCAGTTAAGTTATAAAGTCCTAAGTTTGTTGAAAGTGGCACAATAATGGAACATTTATCTTTTACTATAATTAACTTCAAATGTGTTTTTATTTCAGTTAAGTTATAAAGTCCTAAGTTTGTTGAAAGTGGCACAATAATGGTACATTTATCTTTTATAATTAACTTCTATTGTGTTTTTATTTTGGTTAAGTTGTAAAGTCCTAAGTTTCTTGAAAGTGGCACAATAATGGTACATTTATCTTTTACTATAATTAACTTCTAATGTGTTTTTATTTCGGTTAAGTTATAAAGTCCTAGGTTTGTTGAAAGTGGCACAAAAATGGAACATTTATCTTTTACTATAATTAACTTCTAATGTGTTTTTATTTCGGTTAAGTTATAAAGTCCTAAGTTTGTTGAAAGTGGCACAATAATGGAACATTTATCTTTTACTATAATTAACTTCTAATGTGTTTTTATTTCAGTTAAGTTATAAAGTCCTAAGTTTGTTGAAAGTGGCACAATAATGGAACATTTATCTTTTACTATTATGAACTTCTAATGTGTTTTTATTTCGGTTAAGTTATAAAGTCCTAAGTTTGTTGAAAGTGGCACAATAATGGTACATTTATCTTTTACTATTATTAACTTCTAATGTGTTTTTATTTCGGTTAAGTTATAAAGTCCTAAGTTAATTAGATAGTAATTACTAAAATTATAATTAATTATAAAAACATGTTAGATACCATTTATTAACACATTTGAAGCATAAGTGCTGTTTCAGCGTTGAGGTGACTGAGTTCGAAAAATTCTTCTACATAGACAGAAAATAATAATAATAATTGCAAGTGATGATTGAAATAATTCTCGTACTGGTCAAGGAATTGCCACAAATATTTTAATATTTTTATTTATAACGCTAAATAACTATAAGATCAGATTTTGCCTTATATAAAGACAGTTATAAAGTAGTTATTGGCTTTTTAAATTATAATTTTGAATAAAGTTAGGATTACTTTGAATCCTGTTCAATGTTAGACCCAAAAAGAGAATTTATCAAATATCAAATTATTTTCTTGCATCAATTGGTAAATACCACTTTACATTTGATTTAAGTTTAACCGTTTGTTTGATTAAAATTCGTGATATTTAATTTGAGAAAATCATGAATTGACTTTTTTTGGAACATTAATATTTGAAATAGCACTTCTCATAGGAGCAGAAGATGCTCTATTCCCTTACGTTACTGATTATTTACGTACAACTGAAACATTGATAAATATTTGAAACGTATGGTTTGAAATAATAAATATTGAAAAAATTACATCAAATATTGGAGTTTAGATTGTTTTAAAATATTTTATTTAACAAACGGACACATTCTATAACTGTTTTGTTTTATAAATCATTGGAAAGTTTTATAAATCATTGGAAAGTTATGATCTGCATGTTGACATTTTTCTTTATAAAACTTTATTAGTCAAGCATATCGTTCACGAGATAGCCTACATTTGGTTTGACAGTAACTTAACAGTTAAGTCATACTATATATATCAATACCCTTTTTTGTCTCAAATACTTTTCTAAATTATTTTTTTGAGCCTCCCTAATTTTGAATATAGTTAGTAAAGACGTAATGTTTTAAACATATTTAATTATTTTAAGAGAGATTTTAGTAATATTTCTGTTCTTTTTTTAGGAACCCCGGTAACTAATGGACATCTTCTCTTAAACAAATGCTTAAAGATTTGTTCGTGTTAACATTTGATCGGGAAATTCCTTATATAAAAAAAAAAAAAATACAAATAACTCTCAAATGGTTAGATTTTTAACGATTGGAAGGGCCCCAATGGTAACTACCCTAAATGGTTAGGTTCGTTGAGTTAGGTTCAAATTATGAAATGAAAAGTATCAAACTAAAAATATTTTCTTCAAATGTGTGTGTTTAGGGGACAAACGATACGCTTGTTGTTTCTGGATATGTTGACGCTGGAACTATTTGACGCTCACAGCTATAGTAAAGTTACATTATTGTCTTTATTAAATCATTTAAATACTTCACTATTCTGGTCTTTTATTTTATTTCGAAAGTATAATAATTTTGGTGTTATTTGGTAATTGTTAACGTAACTTCATAATATTCTGTAAACAATGAGGATTGATTATTGTCTTATCATATAAAAAAATGGTTTATATTTAGAATATGCTTCATCAGCATTATTTTATTTCTAACAGAAGTAATATGTTTCAGGAGCCAAGATGTATTGCTACCCCAGACATCTAAAGATTGAATGCTGAAACATAGGGGTAAGTTATTTTTAAAAATAAAGTTAAACATAAGATGAAAGATACCATAATAACACTTTAACAATCGGAACACGATGTAATTTTATTATTAATTTTTTAACTATATGCAAAGTATATTAAATAAAAGTATTGTTATATTAAAAAAATTCAAATTTTAAAGTAATTATTTTTATTTACAAGTAGTTGAAAATTGGAGTACATATAGGGAATAGGAGAAATCTTCCTTTCTTGATAGTTCAAGGACCATTTACATTCAGTTACACGGTCATGTAATGCACATTCTTGGATGTAGGCCTACGTAAGGCAGCAGCACTGCTGAAGCTTCAACTTCAGCACTTACAACGCGGGGAAGTGCACTGGACGTTTTGAGGGTTCACTTCAGCTTTAATGAGTAATACACTGTATATCTTACATCAATGACTTAATTATGTTTCAACATTTTTCACATTCTCTAAAAAAGATTAATAACTCCACTTCCAGGCTCCCTTGTTATTACTGGTACCTAAACAATTCTGGATTCATATAAAAATATCCTAACTTAATATATATATATTTATATAAATAAAGAAAACTATTCAAACTAATTACTACTTAAATGAGGTAAATTATAAATTGCTGCATACATTTAAGTAGTAATTTTCATAAGTCTTCTAAACAATAGTAGTTAAAATGGAATTATGAGTAAATTCGTAGCTTTGATTGTTTTTAGTACACATTTTTTAGTTTTTAACTGTTTTTATTTAAGTACCAGAAGAATGTTTGAAGTGTTTCTGAGCCAATTCCAGAGCGTTATGCAACTTTTTTAGTCATGCCTTTTAACAATTTCTATATTTGCTATTTAAAAAAATTTATAATTTTTATACGTAATCAGTTTATTTAAATAACATATAATTATTCTTAAAAATACATTTATGAGATATTATTTTTCCTACATTTTCATTTGGGCATTATAACCACAATTAAAACATGTGGGCTCTATTCAATCACTTTTCTGTAAAGATACTTGAGTTATAACTTTAAATAATTCATTTTGTTTGCAAATAAAAAAGCTGTGTTATGTTGTTGAAAACAGCTGAAAGTTTTTTTCAACCTTCTGTATCAAAACATAACTAAATATTATACAAACACCAGGGGATACACATTGGCCTTCGGCCTCAGCTTTTGACTTTTGACTAGATATAGCAGTAGATTAACTGTATAATGTAAAATCAACTAAATTTATTAACAATATCTCACTCACAATTCTTGCTTTGTTACCTATTTGTTAGTATAAATACCCAGCGGTATCAATCAGCCTATTTAAAGCGTGTTCAGCTAAGACTAAAACTCTTAATGTGTCAATAGGACAATGTAAAACATACAAAATTAATATTTTATTCGTTAACTAAACATATGTTAATAGCTTACTAAAATCAACCCAATGTTATCTTTATGGAAATATCTTTTAGGGGTAGTTTCTACCGTTTAGGAGTATTTGATTAAGATTAAGATACTTTAGTTGTTATATTTAAGATTTAAAGAAACAGTGTACAAATGTCAGCTCTCTACCTACATGGAAAGTTGGAGATTTGGTGATAAGTGAATGAGTGGGCCAGGGCTTGCCTATAGATGCTACAATTAAATTTAATATTATGTAAAAGTATATGTTAAGAATAAGAATATAATAAATATTTATCAATAAACAGATTTTTTTAGTTTACGAATTAATTTTGTTTGTAACGTTCTGTCAACAGGACGCTGACATTAAAAGGGTTAAATGATAACTAATTTTTTAACATTTTTAAGTCAACATTGCGTTTAATCAAGTTGAAAGGTTATTAAGGTAGGTAGGTATATTTCAATAAGGTATCTTATGTAAATATTCACCTTTGTATTTAAAACAGTAAAACTCCATAATTTGTTCTTCCTGGTTGATTATATGTGTGTATATGAAGATTATATATTGTAATATGTAATTCTTGAACATCAAGTCAACCTACAGTGTAAAACTAAAAAATCATGTTTATTCAATGGAAAATAAAATATTAATATACAATGTATTTAAGTAGATAGCTGTATGGTGTGTCTGAACTAAGAATACAATGGAAAATTACAAAATTAACAAATTATAAAACACTAAACGTACTAAAGTGGCTATTGCAGAAACAGCCGTAAGAAACAGCAGAAAATAATTCCAAAATATAAAATCCATCTAAGAAGAGTAATCTAAGTGTCATAAAAATATATTAGATTTATTACGAGGACGTAGGGTGGGGGGAGAAGCCATTTGTCCCATGACAGAACAATATTTCCAGGCGAAAAATTGAATTTAAGTTGTGGGAGGACGTTTTTCTGGCTGTGACTTATTGAGATGAATAGGCCGTTGTAAAATGTATTTATTAAGCGTTGTTTGTTGTGTCAACGAAAGCTTAACTTATGAATAATTTTGAAATGTAGGTAAAAGTTCTTTTGGTAATCGAAACTCAGAATATCAGAATATAACCTGAATCATGGAACTATAAATAAAACAGTGATTTAATATAGTTATAAGTGCGGTATAGTAAGTAATAATATTTAACATATGGTTTTCAACTATATATATAAAAAAAATAATAAATAAAATAAGTATAATCCACTAAATTAATGTGACATGTATAAATATTTATGATTAAATACAAAATCGAAATATATGACTGTAGTATATCTCATTAGTTGAACATTTTTGACTATTATTAGAGTTTATTATATGTATTTACGAAGATTATTTAAGGTTAGTTAATCCTATATGAACAAAATATAAATGAAATCACTGATCATTTAAATAACAAAGGTCCTTCTTTCTTCAAATCACCGTCACATAAGAATAATTAAATATATTCATATATAAATAAATAATTAAAAGTCTATGGACAGTTTCCCAGGTTTACATTATAAACCCCTTTATAAATATATATATATATGTATATATATATATAAATAACAAGATGTAAAAAATGTATTCAGAGACTCTATGTAGCGTGAAAAGGCACATATTGCTCAAAGCCATATGATTGTCTTCCATAAATTCCAATAGTAATTTACGCTTTTATAAGCGTATACTAATACTAATACTACTATACTAATATACTAATGGTTCACAACTCTATTTAATTCATTATAATGCTATTATATTAATATATTTACTATTGAATATACGATCAATTACTGTATTACATCGTGATATAAATGATAAAACTATATTTTAAGATTTGTTTTGGATATCATGAGACCACTAGGTGAGGTTGGGTTTACCTGCTATTAATTAGTATCTATGACGTGTCATTAACAACGGGTGCAAGTGAGCTACAAGGTTAAGTACACACTTAAATGTGCATGGATATTTCATCCTACACAACTCTACAACAGTAAAGATAACTTTAAGCTAAAACCAATTACTAAAGTAACTTATAAAAAATAAAAATCTCTACTCGTATTTCAATGAAATCATTTTCTTACAGACTTTGCAATAGCAACGTATATAAAAAAAGACACACACACACACACACACACACACACACACACACACACACACACACACACACGTGCGTGTCCGTGTGTGCGTGCGTGCGTGCGCGCACGCGCGCGCGCGCGCGTGTGTGTGTGTGTGTGTGTGTCTTTTTTTATATACGTTGCTATTGCAAAGCACACGCACACGCACACATGCGCGCGAGCACGCGCGCACACACACACACACACACACACACACACACACACACACACACACACACACACAAAATTCTTCTACTTAGAACATTTACTTTACTCAAACCTTGACGCTTTGATATTGAAAATTATGGATTAATAACATGATTATTGAATTTATCCATACTCACTTTTTTAACAATATTTACTACGAAAACAGTTCCATCTTTTCAGATTCCTAAAGGATAATAAGTGCATACGTCATAGCTATACAATATTTCGTTTAGATTTATAGTACTCTATTACTTTAAATAAATTGTGTGTGTTTAAAAAGTCTATTCAAATAATATACACTATATAAGTGAAAGGTTATTTTTTGTGAACTTATAATTCGCAAATGTCTCTTATATATTTAATCTGCATTAATATAATAAAAACATAATTGGATAGTGATTTAATTAAATTAAGAGATTTAAAATAAGAGGTTTTGGGTTTTGGAACCACAAGAATTGCAGCAAAGTTTAAATGGAGGGCCTTTCCTCATTTTTGGTTAACATTAAATATTCGTAATTATATTTAGAAAATCAAGCTGCCATTTCCCAAAATGACTGCCTGCCTCAAAATTTGTAATGGAAAGGCACATTTTTGAAAAAAACATGATGTAGGTTTGACTCATAATCATATTACACTTCACCTTCTATACTCTTGCAGGCTTAGCATGGTGTACCTTTGGCTCATTTTCATATCATACTTTACGTTCTCTCCTGTTGCAGGCTGAGCATGGTGTGGCTGTGGACCGTGTTCATATCATACTTTACGTTCTCTCCTGTTGCAGGCTGAGCATGGTGTGGTAGTGGCCCGTATTAATATCACTCAGGCTGAGCATGGTGTGGTAGTGGCCCGTACTAATATCACACTTCACGTTCTCTCCTGTTGCAGGCTGATCATGCTCACGTTTTCTCCTGTTGCAGGCTGAGCATGGTGTGGCTATGGACCGTGTTCATATCACACTTCACGTTCTCTCCTGTTGCAGGCTGAACATGATGTAGCTGTGGTTAGTGTTTATGCTCACGTTTTCTCCTGTTGCAGGCTGAGCATGGTGTGGCTATGGACCGTGTTCATATCACACTTCACGTTCTCTCCTGTTGCAGGCTGAACATGATGTAGCTGTTGTTAGTGTTTATGCTCACGTTTTCTCCTGTTGCAGGCTGAGCATGGTGGGGCTATGGACCGTGTTTATATCACACTTCACGTTCTCTCCTGTTGCAGGCTGAACATGGTGTATCTGTGGTTAGTGTTCATGCTCACATTCTCTCCTGTTGCAGGCTGAGCATGGTGTGGCTGTGGCCCGTGTTCGTGCTCGTCTGCACGCTGACGTGTGGGCTAGCCACGACACTTCGACACGCTCGTCACCAGGCCGCCCCACTAGTCAGCCCACCAGAAGTACTACCACCCTCCAGGTAGGTGCTCTTTCAATATGTTTAATAGTGTCATTAACTTACAAAGACATAGTCTCAATATTTGAAGCAATATTGCAGAAAGGTACCCTGATAGTCAATAAAACTCATGTTGCAGACAAAACATGCAACAATAATTGAGAAATCTTCAAAATTTTACTTTAAGCTATAAAAGAACAAAAATTTTTCTTTTTAAAACATTTTTGTTATTAACTCCAGTTGACATATTAAATTATTTTGTCAGATACGACATAGACATGACAGAGGATGGCGTCGAGGACACTCGGGAGGACTCCCTACTCATCAACACGCTCAAGGGCAAGGTGCAAGGGACTACGATGACAGCTGCCACGGGGAAGCTAGTTGACGCTTGGATGGGCATCCCTTACGCACAGAAACCTTTGGGTAGGTGATATGTTTTGTTTATACCAATGTATGCTTTGTTATTTCACCAAACAATTAAACATTTTAAATTTATTTACTTTTGATATTTGAGTAATACATATATTTAAAGAGGCATAATTTTATTCAAGAGGCCCTTATATCCCATCGTTCATTTAAATTTACTTTAATATTTTTAATTAATTATAAACATAATAGCAAAATAAATTTGATCATTTGTGGGTTTAGATTACACATTGTATAAGAAATAAATTAAATTAAAAGATAAGTAAAAATGGAGGTCTACTTACTACGAGAGTATCGATCAATAATCTGTCATTGGAAATATTGACCTTTTAGTGTAAATTCAGGTGATTTATAAAAATGATTTTTTACACCAAACCAATGTTTTAAAGATCATGAACATTACAATTTTTAAATAAATATATGTTGAATAAATCTTACAGATTTAGATGTAGAGAAATCATGATTAAAGACAGAATCAAAGTCAGCAAAGCATTTCTAAAAATAAGTGATTTTCCGTAAAACAACTTAACAATCGATAGTCAATTAGCAAGCAAACCGTTCTCCCCATTAATCCCCTTTTTAAAACAAGAGGAGTGTTTTTAATTACATTACGAAAATATGATTATAGGAACTACATTATTTTAAGAAATACATAATACGTTTCTTTCTTGATAATCATTTTGGACTAGCCAGTAATAGTGAAATATTTCTCATACACTTAGTAGAAGACAATCCTGTAAAGTCATTAAATAAAAATAGGACACCTACTAAGGGAATCGTCAGTTAAATTGTCATGTTTTAAATGAATGATTTTTTTAGAATGAAATACGTTGTTATTTACTTAATTTTAACAAAGTCTCTTTATTTATCTTCATATTTTTACAAGTACATTAAAAAAAAATATATACATTCAGCTCTACTTTTTGCATTTATACATATATTACAAGCAGCTATACCAGAGGCCATTTGATACACACCCCCACTTCATCTGCACCTTGAAAATCGTAGGCATTATACGATTAGTTGATAATTGTTCTTCCAAAGTAAATTTAACGTTATTCTACTAGGTGCTTTTCCGGTAGATTATACATTTTGTTGATTAATTAATTAATATTTGTTCAACGTTTACACTAAAATAGCACGGTTTTCAATTATAATGACTGTGTATTGTCTTACCTAAAATCGTATAAAATGGTGATGAAAGTACATCATGACCACGTAATTATATTTTACTCGGGATGCCCCTGCACGCTTCGCGTGCTACCCCGTCACTCTCAGCGCTAGTAACACGTCGTCCTTTGGCAAAGGCTTGTGACTTTTGACTACAAATATTAATATGTACACTATTTACTATGTCAAGTAAAACCATATCAAGCTCTAAAACCACCAATAAGTTTGGACAGTGAAAACCGTACTGCACAATTACAAATAAGGGCGAATTTCTGGACACCTAAACAAAAAACGGCTTCACGTACTATACATAGGGATATTACTATACACTTGCATACTGTAAAACTACAAACTACGTTGTAAGTTGTGCACTTTGAAGGTTAAGAACGTGAAAAATATTTCATAAGTCCTGTCATTTTGAACTTCCGTAAGTTTTAAAATAAATTAATAACTTTGAGAAGTGCCTGACGTAAGATAAATGGAGTTGTTAACTGCTAGCGACCACGTGGTTACACAGACAAGGCCTTGTCAGGGTAGTTTAGAAAAAGATGTAGTATAGTAGTGAAAGATGACTTTTTGCTGAATGTTCTGCTTAGGAGGAGAATAAAGACATGTTACAGGCATTCAGGAACCCTAAGATTAGGAGAAAGAAACAGTCCTCTGATATTGAAAGTAGAAGTGTTTATCTTGATGTCACACTGTACTTACGCTTCGTAAACAGCCCTCCGATATTGAAAGTAGAAGTGTTTATCTTGATGTCACACTGTACTTACGCTTCGTAAACAGTCCTCTGATATTGAAAGTAGAAGTGTTTATCTTGATGTCACACTGTACTTACGCTTCATAAACAGTCCTCTGATATTGAAAGTAGAAGTGTTTATCTTGATGTCACACTGTACTTACGCTTCGTAAACAGTCCTCTGATATTGAAAGTAGAAGTGTTTATCTTGATGTCACACTGTACTTACACTTCGTAAACAGTCCTCTGATATTGAAAGTAGAAGTGTTTATCTTGATTTCACACTGTACTTACACTTCGTAAACAGTCCTCTGATATGGAAAGAAGAAGTGTTTATCTTGATGTCGCACTGTACTTACACTTCGTAAACAGTCCTCTGATATTGAAAGTAGAAGTGTTTATCTTGATGTCGCACTGTACTTACACTTCGTAAACAGTCCTCTGATATTGAAAGTAGAAGTGTTTATCTTGATGTCACACTGTACTTACACTTCGTAAACAGTCCTCTGATATTGAAAGTAGAAGTGTTTATCTTGATGTCACACTGTACTTACGCTTCGTAAACAGTCCTCTGATATTGAAAGTAGAAGTGTTTATCTTGATGTCACACTGTACTTACGCTTCGTAAACAGTCCTCTGATATTGAAAGTAGAAGTGTTTATCTTGATGTCACACTGTACCTACGCTTCGTAAACAGTCCTCTGATATTGAAAGTAGAAGTGTTTATCTTGATGTCACACTGTACTTACACTTCGTAAACTAACTTTTACTCATGAATTAATCTAGTAAAAACGGATTTTGTAGAAGTAAATGTTTTTCTAATAAAATATAGCAGTATACTTTATTGCAGTACAATACATTTAGTAATACTGGCAGCCGTGCTTTACACACCATCCAACTATAATTACTGGATGCACTTTACTAATGTAAAGCAGTACTGTCACAATTTATAGTGCACACTAAGAACCCTCCCTTACCCACACCAAAAATATATTTGCGACTTCCTAAACAAGTGATAGGGTAGGCAGTATAGTGATAAATAGACAATGAACTAACTAATCTACAAAACAAATACCACCCACGCATTTACGTACGACAACATTGTCTCATCCAACCACCCATACACGATACTCACTCACCTACCCTCCCATAGGACGTTCGTTGATATCAATCCACTTACCAACCTAAACACGTACGGTAATATTGACTCACCCGACCATTCGTACACAAACGGAAATGTTAACTCACTAACCAACCCACACCAGGTGATATTGACTCGCCCAACCAACCATGGGCCTACGGTAATATTAATCCACCGGCCCAACCGTACAGTTATTTATCTATGGAGTATTTCTATCGCCAGACTCTGAATACTTTACGGTTGTTAGCTAGTATTTTCTAGATAGTAACGTGCATTTTCTGAACTCTCAGAAAAACTAGTTATTGTTATCAGTATTTAAGTTATAAATGTTCTTCAAAACGTCATTGATGATTGTTTTCTTAATTTGCTTGCCTGACAATTGTTATTCAATCCACTTTGAGTGGTGTTATTTTCTTTTGTCATTGGTTTAAGGAGTAAACTGTTAGATGAAATAACTTTGATAAATTAACTATTGTTGTCATATTATAAAATAAATCCTTATGACCGTCAAATAACTTATATGGAGTGATTTTTTTGCGTTGATGTTTACGTACTTTTTGAATCTTATATAATATGTTATTAAATTATATATTCAATTCATTAACCATTATTAATGAATTATTATTTTATTTACTTAGTGTTTCGTTGGTTGTGCCACTACTTAACGAGTATATACAGATTTTCATGGAGTATCACTCCAATTGAATTATCTATTGCTAATATGTTTAATCTTGATAATTGGTAATATTTTATATCATTTTACTTTTGTTCCAGGTTCATTACGGTTCAAGCATCCCAGGCCACCAGACCGGTGGGACCATGTCCTAAACGCAACAAAGCAGCCTAATTCATGTGTTCAAATATTTGACACCGTGTTCGGGGATTTCTCTGGTGCAATGATGTGGAATCCAAACACCCAAATTTCAGAAGACTGTCTGTACTTGAATGTATTCACTCCAAAACCAAGGCCACAGAATGCAGCTGTTATGGTGTGGATCTTTGGGGGTGGTTTCTACTCCGGCTCCGCCACTTTGGACGTATACGACCCTCGGATCCTAGTGTCTGAAGAGAACATTATCTACGTGTCGATGCAGTACCGGGTCGCCTCACTGGGCTTCCTTTTCTTTGACAATGGGGATGTTCCTGGGAACGCTGGGCTGTTTGACCAACTAATGGCACTTCAGTGGGTGCACGACAACATCCACTTCTTTGGTGGAAACCCACACAATGTCACTCTCTTCGGAGAGTCAGCAGGCGCTGTGTCAGTTTCTCTACACCTTCTGTCACCTCTAAGTCGAAATCTATTTAGCCAAGCCATCATGGAGTCTGGATCTGCCACAGCTCCTTGGGCTATTATCTCTCGTGATGAAAGTATCCTGCGAGGTTTAAGGTTAGCAGAGGCAGTTGGATGTCCTCACACGAGGCCGGAAATCGGAGAAGCTATTGAGTGTTTGAGGAAAAAAAACGCATCCGAACTTGTGGAGAGTGAGTGGGGCACGTTGGGTATCTGTGAGTTTCCTTTTGTGCCTATAATAGACGGAGCTTTCCTAGACGATCTGCCAGCTAGATCTCTGGCAACTAAGAACTTCAAGAAGACTAACATTCTTATGGGCAGCAATACTGAGGAAGGATACTACTTCATAATTTACTACCTCACTGAACTTTTTAGGAAAGAAGAAAACGTCTACGTCAACCGGGATGAGTTTTTACATGCGGTTCACGAGTTGAATCCATACGTGAACAATGTGGCACGCCAAGCAATAGTGTTTGAGTACACAGACTGGCTTAACCCAGATGACCCCATCCGTAACAGGGACGCCCTAGACAAGATGGTGGGAGATTACCACTTCACCTGTAATGTCAATGAATTCGCGCATCGTTACGCAGAGACTGGTAACAACGTTTACATGTATTACTTTAAGTATCGCTCACTGGGAAACCCTTGGCCATCCTGGACTGGTGTCATGCATGCCGATGAAATAAATTACATCTTTGGAGAACCCCTTAACCCCGCTATGAATTATCATCCACAGGAGGTGGAGCTCAGCCGGCGTATGATGCGCTACTGGGCGAATTTTGCCAAAACTGGGTACGGTTGAATTCATTATCACTAGAATGTTTTTATTATATTTTAAAAATATTTCTAACTTAAAGGTTTAAGACTTTACAAAATTTCCTTAAACATAGATGTCCTTTAAAAATAGTGATAGTAATATGCTCATATTCAAATCAGGCAACAATTTCTAAAAAGATAATTCTCTTAATATTGCCATTGTACAACTGAATATACTAATCAGGTAATCGGGTATAAAATAAAAAAATAAATAAAACGTTAACTAAACAATTCAGTTCTTAAAAAAAATTAAATATAAATAAAAAATAAAATAAAATAATAATAATAACAGATTTAAATTAGATCTTAGGCTTAAGCGGCCGATTTCATTAATAGAATCAACATTTTCCGGTAACAACCACATCAAGACGCTATCTACACTATTTACTAGATATTCAGACGTTTCACTCATGCATCTTCTTCAGTGGTATAGGTGGGATGCTGAAAAACGTTTCGTTATATTGTAACACTAGTAGATAGCACCTTGGCGTGATTTTTACCGGAAAATATAGATAAAACATAATTCTAGTAAAACAAATTTTGTACCACACTCAATATTTTAATATTGGCTGTAATACGCGTAGAAAAATACACCATTTATTCAATATTACAGTAATAACAAGTTTTTCCTGTTTAATGCATTGTATAGTTTAATTTATGGTAAGGGGGACTAAGCTCTCTAAGGGGTATCTGCCTTGTTTGATACTTTACTAAATATATATATATTTATATATATATATATATATATATACATATATAAATTACCATGTTAACAAACAGAAACAGTAGATTATACTTCGTAGTTGCATCGTTAGTTTTTGGATTATAGTTCAGGAATACTGAACTTTATTGATATAGTTATTCATATTTGTAAGGTTAATTGTGGTTACAGGAACCCCAGCATGTCAGAAGACGGTACCTGGACGGCAACGTACTGGCCAGTACACACAGCCTATGGCCGTGAATATCTAACACTAGACGTCAATTCGACGGCCACAGGGCGAGGTCCCAGACTCAAACAGTGCGCTTTCTGGAAGAAATATCTTCCCCAACTTATATCAAGCACAGGTTGGTAGAAATCAAGCACAGGTTGGTAGAAATGAACTAATATAACTAAATTGAATGTACATAAAAAGATATTACAGCTTCAAATCAATCTTTATTTCAGCGAAAAGGAACAATGTGTAGCAATCGTCAAAAAAATAAATATTAAGATTTTGGCAGTTACACCACATTATAACCGTATTCAGACATACAGGTCTATCATGCATTCACACCCCATTCGCTCAAAAATGTTCCCTCTTTCAACGTCGGTCTTCTAAATGAACGGTCTGTCCTGTAGTATGTAAAACTTAACGATGACGTCGTAAAATCCTTTTTTCGATAAAAACACTTCAAATGATATTTTAGAATCTCAAGCATTGCGACTTGTTTTATTAAATTTGGCAGTTTGTTGAGGAAAAAAACCGACTTGTGAGGGCTGGTTTCGTATATTGTCGTTCTGTGAGTTTCCGTTCGGTAATTATTTCTGTATCTTGTCTCGTGAGTATGCAAGACTAGGCCTCTTTTTAAGGCACATTTAGACAAGCAAAATAAAGTAGTTTCCAAAATATAGAGGCACGGCAAGATAAAAGTTGCAGATGTTCAAAGGATTGTTTTCATGATTCTCTGAACTTTAATTGTGTGACAATGTTAGTTGCCTTTTTTGAAACTAGCAAACTCACAAACATTGATTATTTTCAGACGTCCCCCAAAACACCAATCCTTAGGTGAGATGCGGATAAATTAGGCCATATTATGCCAATACATGCCTGAGAAAATATCTGGCTAAGTACCTCGGATCATAAAGTCCTGAGGACAGCTTGGAGCATATATAGACCTAGTTGATGTGGTGATCCCCTTGGTCAAGGAAGATTCCAAGAAATGTTGTACGACTAACCTCTTACAGCAATGTTTCTTCTAACATGATGGATGATCCTTCAATTGAACGTAGTGAACACACGTTGGATTTTGAAGAGTTTATATTGAGATGACTATTAAAATGTTAGATAAGTTACAGTTATTGGTATTAAAAAAAAATTCTTGATATTCCAGATTATAGTTTTATTGTTTTTAAATATAGAATTTTTGTTTAAAATTGGTACAAATTCAAATTCTATGACTTAGTAATGAAGTAAGCCACTTGAGGTGCACACCTCGAATGGCGGAATATTTCAGTTTGTCCAGAAATCCTACGTGGTAAACAGAGTCGAATGCTTTTGACAAGTCGAGAAACACACTTAACGTGGAGTTCTTACCCCTCCACAACAATATAGAATACCCTTACAACGGTGCTTATTGTCGATTTACCCTTTCTGAAACCAAACTGGTCTTCATAAAGATGGTTGTGTTGGTTCAACAGTTGATGCATTATAGTCATAAACAGATTATTAATACTTTGCTCTGAGCTGGCAAAATTGAGACAGGTTGATAATTGTTAGTAGAACAGGAATCGCCTTTTTCAAAATTGGGCTTACTTTAGCTACTTTGAGGAGTGAGGGAAAACACTATTGGACGTTGGTTCTTATTGGAGTTTCCTTGTGGTAAGGACAGTCGAGCCTCTTGCTCATAAGTAACAGAAGCGAAGAATCTATTGAACTCATTCGCAAACTCCGTCGCGTTCTCCACAAGTCTGTCTCTAATTTTAATTTGGATTTCTTTGCTGGGGTTGTGTTTTTTGTTTATTATATAGTTGTTTTTTGCCCCATACAGTTTTAGGAACATTTAAGAAAACAATAATAATTTTGAGACATCACATGCCTTTACGGCTTGTATGAAGTTTCTATACATCTTTTTCTAATTTTGGAAAAAAACAGTTAAACCATCAATTGGAATTTTTTTGTTCTTTTTATTTCAGAGTAACATTTTAGTTTTTTATCTTTAAACTAAAACACTTTTGCTACCCATTTTTCTTGACTTTTTAGACAGGCTTTGATAGTTTTCATAGGGCAGCTAGCATCAATAAGGTCTATCCGCTTACAGATTTTAAACAGTTCAAGAAATTCCAGTTTCATATTGATAGATAAGCGTTGAGGAGAACTTAATATGGTATTGTTGTTGTCAGCCGTCTTAGATATATTCTTCACTATATCAATATTAAGTGGTCAAGCTTGATACTTTAGGTATTTTTTCAAATAATTTATGTTTTATTCGTAATTTATATGTATCGTAATGGAGAATGTTGATTGCTTAGCAAATATATTTTTATATCTCAATATCAGTGGTACACATACTTGAAATATTCTAATTAATAGAATTGGTTGATATTAATACACAAAAAAAAAAAAAAATAGTACAAACAAAAAACCAATCAACAGTAGAAATTTATTCAACATTTTCAAAAATAAAAATGTTTTCGTTGAAATTCACCAAAAAGCAAACAATAAAATACCTAAAGTGGAGCTATGTTTGTGTTTGATTTGATAACATTTAAAATTGATTTCATGGGGTTTAGATTCGCTCTGGAAGAAGCTCAGACTAGAGTCACCAGACTTTATGATGACTCTAGCTCTATAAAAATGTTTTTTTTTTTAACTTTTAAGGGAATCAGGCATTGACACAATGTTTTATCATGTTCATTTTCTATTGTTCCACAGTATAAGGTAGTTTTATGTTAATAATTTAACTCACCAATTAAATATTTTATATACCTTGAGAGTTACAGATCGTAATATACTTTATCGTAACCTGAACCGATCAAGCTTAAAGGAGGTTGTTACTCATTTCTAACCCTTTTGTAATGTTTTTTTTTTTTTTTTACAGAGAAGTTACAAGCGCCAGTCGTGGAGACATGTCCAGACGGAGCCCATTCTCTGTTGACGTCACAAACCACTTCATTGCTAGCCCTAATTGTTACACTGCTACCCAGGCTCATGTAACATATTTCAGTGGCCCCCCGATAACGCTTATCTGTTCTAAACCCATTAGGATTAGGATCTAGATTGTAAATAGAACGTCGTTTCTGACTTTCTTGGAGATCGGTTTTAGAACACGTTTATCCGGCCCTGAAGGATCATTTTTTTCATCGGCACTATTTAGTGATATTTAAGATCACATTTTAGTTCTGAAACTTAGAAATAATAGTTATTTTAAACTTATTTTGTTTTAAATAACTAACAACACTATTTGTAGTCCACAAATTAATTTAACTTATTTTGGAGCTATTAGAATTGAGTTTTAAATTTGATGTATCACTTAATTTTAAATTTAATATGGTACATAGGCTTTAAATTACTGAACTCAAAAGTGTTTTATTCATTTGTAATCATCCATCCAAAAAAAGCATTTCATTTACCTAATTTGGAATAGTTTACATACAAGAAAAGATCCTCATCCAAAAAATAAACTGGACTGATATCCAGAAAGTCCGAAACGTCAATTTAAAATCATAGTTTTAATAACGTTTTATTTAGTTTACATAATTTGTGAAGACATTGAGTTTGACAATAAATAATTAATTACGAACTATAAAGAATTCCCGCCGAACAAGGAACATTCGAATAACACTGTGAGTGTGAAATGTAGAGTGTATAAAGATTTTTACGTGTATAAACATCAGTATAATTAGTGTAGTTGGCAAACCATCACCGCTGCAATTAGGACGTTTGTTTAAAAAAAACGAGCACCAAGTCATTCAACCTAATTTTTAATGATTACGTTGGAATTTTTTTTGTTACCATTATAAATTCAATGGTATTTCATATAATTATTATTTTAGCATGCTTAGGAAATATATTGTTCGATTTATAGTTAAGGGTATGTACATGAGTTTATTTATACTAAGGAACATTTTATTTAAATATTTTTTCATAAATATACCATTGGTAATTAGGTTGCTATTGGTAAAATAATTTAGTAATATAAAGTATAACGCTTGGATTAAAATAATTTATCTTAAAATATCCCTACTCAATAAGTGTTAGTGGTATTTTTGTTATTAAGTTTTGGTATTATTCAAATGTATTTATAGAGTATACTTTTGTATGAAAAACATGAATAAAACTCTTGCACAATTTGTTAAATTACGAAACTGATTTAACATTCCTTAATTTACAGTAGTTTTTTGGCTTTTTCATCAATTTATGTAAATGCACATCCAAATACATACCAAAGACATATCTATGTAAATTTTTATACACACTTAGTATATAAATTTTGGTATTAAATATTGTTTAAAATGGTTATTATTGACTTTATTTATAAAAAAAAATGTATCAGAAAATATCTGTTGTAAATGTAATTTTAAATTAGCCTATTTAAGTTACTGGTGTTATATATTTTACAAAATAATTTAAGAAAGAACATTTTTAATCTGTTTTCGGTAAATTTATTATGTATTACTTACCGAATTACAGTATATCAAATTCTTCTCTAGTAATATTACAATTGGTTTAAACAAATTATTATAGTAAATATGTTTAAGAGTCCGTTTTTAGTAAATTTACTATGGTAACCTTAATTATATTATAACATGCTATTTTAATCTTGTATATAGTACACCACAAATAATCGATTTTATAAACCTTTTTTTGACAGTTTTTAATTTAGGTCTAGTTAACTAACGAAGTAGTTGTCACATTAATTATATCTAAATATGCTAGAAAGTTTCAGAATGTGTCAAAAGGCCTACTGATGTTCAGACAATAGAGTGAGTGTGTAGCGGTGATGGGGAACCCTGAGTGTATATACATCCTACATATCTTTGGTGTCTCTAGCGATGTGTCACCTTAGCATTTGGGACTAAAAGCTTTATCCTGGGGGAGGGCCTACATGCAGTGACCCTAACTTTACTTGTGAATCCAGCCTTTATATCTGTAGATGGCCTAACTTTATAAAATAGGAATAATCTTACTATCAACATCAAGATAAAAAACTATTTTGCTAAGATAATTTTACATAGTTGAAAATAATATACTCAATGAAAAAATTTGAATAATCTTGGTATAATTTTCAAGATAAAATCATTATGCTTAAATAATTAAAAATACATTGGGTGAAATAATTATAAAGGGATTTTTCACAAATGGAGCCTTTAAATAACAATTTAAAAGTTTATGATTAAAAAAAAAAAATTAAAATAGAAAGGTTTGAATAATTTAAAAAACAATATACAATATATAGTATTTGCTATGCTATAAACATCTGATTTATGAAAACAAATCTTGATACAGTCTCTTGAAGATGAAAATATGATTTTTTAAATTTTGAATTCATCTCTGTCAATACAACAACACATGGTTTTGAACTTCGGTACGATTGCTAACTAAATATATTTTTATCTACTCTGATTTAACCTAATTTAAAATCCGGTGATGTTTTGGAGTCACTTTTGGTATAATTTGTTTAATTAATGAACAATTTTAATGCAAACTATGTGATTATATGTACAAGTTATCAGGAAAAATAAATGTAACTGTAAAAAATAAGGTATTTTTGAAAAAAATCTCTTGATATAATTATTTGTCTATACTATTCAAGTAAAATTACGTTACATTAATATACAATACTTTTTTTAAAAGTACACAAATATTTTTATTACCTTATTTTAAGTTATTACTATCATATTATTTTGAATCCAATCTACATTTGTGTTTAAGGCATTCTATAACACCAAGGCTGGTCACGCCTGTACATATCCTAGTCTCACCGTCACTTGGTCCTTCCCCTTAACTGTTCTGTATTTATCAATGTACAGTAGAGCTTTGGGCTTTCTGCTTCCTCATACAAACTGTTTACTCTATTATTTCTGGCCACTTTATCATTTTGTTAACAATACTATTTGGCCTTCGGAGAGTAACACTCTAACTAACTTCACATCTAACCTCACGAGCGGGCTGTGCACTAATTTGAGATCGAGCACAACTTAATGTAGATAATCAAGATATTTTGTCTTAAAAGATTTTTAAACACAATTTTCACGGAGTATATTTAGATGGTAGGGAGCTTTTGTAATATTTGTAAATTATATAAGCAAATTCTTATAAAAAGAAAGGTAAATTAAAGATTTTTGCTATTATCCACTAAACATAATTTAAGTAACAATAATAGTTTATTTATTACATAGAATTTCACGTAATCTAGCTTCATAAATATGTATGATTTATATGCTAGGTAATCGTTAAATTTAATCAATATTCGACCAATTGCGGAGACGTAAATAACGAATTTCTATTTTCAATAACGTTCATAGTTGTAATAAGAACGGATTTTTCAGATAATGAAAATTGCTTTTAGCTAACCTTAATTACTAAATGATTTTATAAATCTTTATATCGGTTATGATTACTATAACCTGTTTAATTGTTATGAGTAGTTTGACTGCTTAAGCCAAAACAATTTTATATTGTATTAGGTTACGTTTATTCCTAATCGACTATACTTTGTTTTGTCCAATAGTTTGAAAACGCTGCTTTAAGTGTGTAAGAAACCAAAGGTGTGTTACAATACTATTGTATATAATCAATCAATAGATGAGCTGTACATAAATGTTATGTTATTGTATAGTGCTTTGCATTCTACAAAACTGATTGACGACTGGCCTTCACCAACATATGTATAGTTCCGTTTGAAATACAGCTAAATAACATCTTTGCAATTTTGTTTATTATTTACCCTGTTGTGTTTTATAACAGTGATATATAATGAGTATTATATAATAATGTGCAACACTTTCAAAATATTTAAATAGTATTTAATATTTTTATAGGGTGGAAGCTATGAATTTCTATTTATGTTTTAATCAACGTAATCTTCACAAAAATTTTGATGTGTTCAGTAAAATTTGTATTAGGTTAATTTTCATTTCACATTATAGTAAAAGTTAAAAATAAATCGAAATTTACTATTTCCACGTGATTGATTAAAGATGTTTGTGAAAGGAATACACGACTATAAGACATGTCAAACTGCCACTTACAATTTACACGTTTGATTAAGCAAAAGTATTAAGGGATGAGTCACCCTAATTGGTTTAACATATAATTGGTTTAACATATAATTATTTTAACATATAACATGTAACTTCGTCGTAAGAAACAAAATACAGTTATCACAATTAATCTTATGTAAAAATACGTTTGCTTGTTTCAAAGTCTTTGATACTCGACCGACTGATCTTGAGAAAACCATGCAGATAGGAAGAACTTTATTAGATTACATCATGTTTACCATCCTGCCATAAACTATACTTCTTATCATGAAACATTTTCCATTATTTACAACCATAGTCCAACCAATATTAGGTTTATAAATTAACTCGACTAGAGATTCAAATTATTTCGAACATGGTGGGGTGGGACGTTACATTCCTGTATTTATTTAAATTGCAAGATTATTATTTTATTGGATTATTTAAATTTCTCGAATAAGATATTTGCAATATCTAGTTTCAATATTTAGGAAAATTTATCAAACATATTTCAACTTACCAGTTTCCTCTTTTAATTCTGTGATTATTTGACCTGTCGTCCACTGTATTTTATTTATGTATATTGACTAATTTACATTAATAGAGCTTTATAAGATTTTTTCAACAAAATACAGTCATATTATAATTAACTTGGTATTACTTTTTACTCATAAAATTGTGACATTTAATACAGGCTAAACATGTAGTACATGTACGTAAATATCATTGAGCTGCTATAAGAAATTTACTTTTTTCAAATTATGTTTAAGAAAATCCTAACCTTCAACATTTGTGGACTATCAATAATTTTTGTGATTTATTTGACATAGTGTACCAATAAATTCAATAGAGTCTTTTATTGATGTTATTAACCTACAAGAGACCTACAAACTACTACTTATAAATCACTTAATTTATATTTGAATATAAACTTAAAATGTTTAATATAAAAATAATGTACGTTGCTTTTCCCTATGCACACACGATTTTGCATTTAGTTGTTTGGCTTGTTTCTTCTTTAATTGTTTATACCATATAAGTACGTAGGTTTTTCATGATCATATATTTAGTTATTTCTTCACCGTAACGTAAACATTAGTTTTCCTAGATTAAATACTAATCCCGATCATAAAATATGATAAATCATAAAATATGATAAATCATAAAATATGACTAATTTTATGATCATAAAAATAAAAAATAATCACGTGGAAGAAATTAAATCAGTGATGTTTTATTTGATGCATATGGCCCACGATTTTCAGAAAAAAATATATACCTTGTTAAATTGCATTAATTAGTACAGGACTATCCCCTGCAACTATCTATGTAATAATAGAAAAGTTGAACCAAATTTGCTTTTACTCGTATAGTTCTTCTCCTTTTACTCGTATAGTTCTTCTCCTTTTACTCGTATAGTTCTTCTCCTTTTACTCGTATAGTTCTTCTCCTTTTACTCGTATAGTTCTTCTCCTTTTACTCGTATAGTTCTTCTCCTTTTACTCGTATAGTTCTTCTCCTTTTACTCGTATAGTTCTTCTCCTTTTACTCGTATAGTTCTTCTCCTTTTACTCGTATAGTTCTTGTCCTTTTACTCGTATAGTTCTTCTCCTTTTACTCGTATAGTTCTTCTCCTTTTACTCGTATAGTTCTTCTCCTTTTACTCGTATAGTTCTTCTCCTTTTACTCGTATAGTTCTTCTCCTTTTACTCGTATAGTTCTTCTCCTTTTACTCATATAGTTCTTCTCCTTTTACTCGTATAGTTCTTGTCCTTTTACTCGTATAGTTCTTCTCCTTTTACTCGTATACTTCTTCTCCTTTTACTCGTATAGTTCTTCTCCTTTCTACTTTGGTAATTATTAATTAGTTATAACGTCTATTTAACATTCCAGATTATGATTCAAAACTGTTGAATGACTGTTTATATTAAACTAGATATCTATATAAATTAGCTTTATCACGATGAAGATTATGGATAGTAAAATATTTGGAAACAAAAATAAATATTGTTCACCTTTCATAAATTAATAATATTCATTTCATATTAGTTGGTTTATTTTAAACTGTTGTTATTATTTAACATTTACATATTATGCTGTTCCTTCTGATGGTGAAAACATTGTTTTCGAATCTCATCAAGCATAATTTGTAAAAATGCATTGAATTATGTGAGTATTATTTCCAAAAAATATATAATTAACTATAGCGTAAATACAGTTAGTTCTACACTTAATGTAAATGGACTTGAATTCCCAACATAATTTTTTAACAGATTTACATAATGCAATAAAACTTAAACGTTGCCCGAAAGAAATGGGTAATTACCAAAGCGTACTTCCAAGTCACAGGACTTCAAATTAAAAACATTTATGTTAAAAAGCTTTTGGGATGATATTTAAAAACGTTGAAACCACGCGATAATTCTGCCGAATGACATGCCAAAGGGCACTTGTTTTAGCGCTTCAGTTATTCTTGACTCGTGCTTTTTGCTTCAATGGATCACATTTAAATACAAAAATATACATTTAGCTTAGTGTTTGTTAATGAGAATATATATTACAAAGCTTTTAATTATAAAATAACTGTTTTGCACTTAAGTAATGAAACATTTTATTTTATTAGTATGATACGTGTTGGTACTTAGACAGTATAACTGAACGTCACACAACACAAAAATATTAAAAAATAAGCACAAAATGCACAAATATATTACAATACAAGTACAAATGACACAAATATATCAAATAAAAGCACAATATGCACAAATATATTACAATACAAGTACAAATGACACAAATATATCAAATAAAAGCACAAAATGCAGAAATAAATTACAATATAAGTACAAATTGCACAAATATATCAAATACAAGCACAAAATGCAAAAATATACCACAGTTCAAGTACAAAATGCACAATACTGTAGTGGTCGATTTCGGCAAACCACATTCACCATAGTGTCGTATTTGTGCATGTTATACTTATATTGTAATATATTTGTGCATTTTGTACTTATATTGTAATATTTGTGCTGAGTAATGTTCACTTGGGCCACTAAGATAATGATGACTAATAGTTACAAAGTCAGACAAATATTTTGAATTCTATAAAAGGTATATAATTTTTCAGCTAAAAGTTTAAAGTTATTACAATCGAGTTATCATGAAATTTTTAGGATAACTTTGTAACAAAGTTAAAACAAACTGGCTGACCAAAAACTTATACAAAGTTGAATATCACCTCTCCAAACCTACACAAACTCCAAATTCTCATTCTCGCAATAAAAACACTGGCTGGCAAAAATAAAATGAGTTTAACTGAAAAGAAAAGAAGGAAAAAAACCCACAGTAGTATTTCTATATCCTCAAAGAAATTCATATGAAATATATCTTCGATTAAGGACTGTAATCAGACTCCTTTTTTATACAGTTAAAACAAAGAGCTAATATGAAAAACAGCTTACATCACTCCAGAGGCAGTATATATATATATATATATATATATATATATATATATATACATAAATATACAAATAATATGGTTAACATTTACTGAATTAAATGGATCCTGTCAGGACTATAACAGAGTATATGAACGAATTTTTCTATTTCTATGAACATTACAATAAAACTACTAAAATAACATGTTTTCATTTAGTTGCATAAATTTGAAGTAACTGTGAAATGAAGAAGATCAAAACGTGTTGTATTTATAAAAAGTCAGGGTTTTACGCCAGAAGGCAACTTTGATTTTCTTCCGATTGAGCCCACAGGTTTGGTCAAGTAAAAGTTAGGTTCATTAGATTTCTTATACAAAATATGGAAACGCTTTAATGACATATGTATTACTTATTTGTAAAATGGTTATTTTTCCATACGTAATTTCATAATTTAGTTTTTTACTATAATTGGATCATTTTTGATTGGACAAATTTGCTTGAATCTGTTAAATATTAGATAAAAAATATTGTAAAAATTAATTATTATGAAATTCAAGTGAACACTACTCTGGCAATGATAAACCTTTCGAAATATGGTTAGTAGAAGTTAATTTCTCTTGAATTTTACACCAAATTCAACCTAGGCTTACTTTGAAAATTTTCGTTCAACCCCTCGCGGCCCATCCTCCTGAAAAGATAAAATGTCACTAATTATGTCAAAATGTATGTTCTTTGTAACCATTATGTACAAGATTTCACTTTTACAAGTGTAATAAACAAAAATTGTCATAGCGTTTCCATATTTTTCCACCCAGTATATGTAAGGATTTGTCAAATTGCACTTGGATGAGTAAATACAAATTAATATATACAAATGCTTAGTAAATTAAATTAATTGAACTATTGTATTCTATCAGCTTCATTTTAAAAGTGTATGTATTCCGTTTTCCAGAACGACCAAAGTCCCTTTATGTTTTTCGTCAATATCGTTTAATGTTTAAGTTAGAAGCAATTGTGTACAGAATTGTACCCAATCAACGGGATAGCTCGTGTAGAAATACTACTGATAGGCCCAATACTTAAATTTAGTAAAAAAAGAAATTCCTATTTTTGACTATAATAATTTACCTAAAAGACAATTGCACTTAGGAATCAGTGGTATTACTCTATGATATACCAACGGGTTATAGTAACAGTTTGTTGTACGTGAACCAAGTGTAGTGATGCATTTTATAATATAACCAAAGTACAACTTTACATATGTATTTTGCAGTATAAAAACCCATCTCTCAAATATGCCTCGCCAGGCTCTAGGCGTACGAGGAAATAAGGGGATTTGTATTCGTACATACCCAGGCAGTGTGGTTTGAATCAAACATGTTTGGGTCGTATCTACACTGGATGCATCCGCCCATAAATCCCGGTACATGTGTATTTGTGATTGTTGAAACTTTTGATCCCTTACAAAAATGAAAATACAGAAGTGCAAAAATATATATTTGCGTTTAGTTGAGATTATTTATAGTAAAAACAAAGATTAACTAGAAACTCTTTAACTCAATTTTAGCGCAAGTTATTGTATTTGTTATTTCCACTACAAAAAAGGCTCACCGTATTTATCTATAACTCTGCAAGGTAATTTTGAAATATTTTGAACATGTATAAAATGAACTCTTCCCCTGATGTTTGGATATGAATTAACCCTCTAGTATACCACTGGTCCTTGGAACAATTTATTTTAAACCTAAGTATTTTAGTTTAAGTACAACGATTTTTACCATTATTTTGTTTTCACTTTCGATGTAAAATATCGAAGAGGCTGTGGTTGATGCTTAAAGGCGTCGGAACTTTGAGACTGAATAGTGATAGCACAGGTTCAAATGTTGGCATTGATAGGTTGTTATCATCACCACGCGTATGGTGGGGGGATTTATCAACAACGTAAGTGGATTGGTGGGTGAGTCGTCAACAACATACGTGTATGGGTGGGTGAGCAATCAACAACGTACGTGAATGGGTGGGTGAGTCATCAACAACGCTAGTGGATAGGTGGGTGAGCAATCATCAACGTACTTGGATGGGTGGGTGAGTCATCAATAACGTACGTGGATGAGGGGGTGAGTCACCAACAACGTTCGTAGATGGATATGTGAGTCATCAACAACGCTAGTGGATAGGTGAGTGGGTTTCACTACCTTATGTTGATGGGTGCTTACGACTACGTCCATTGGTGGTAGTTGGAAGGGTTAGTACCACCACGTGGATGGGTGGGTGGGACAGTAATTATCACCGTGCGTGTATAGGTGGTCGTGTGTGGAATAGCACGTATTTTGGAAATAATCATAGAATACTATTTAATTTTTACTTACGTGTAATAATCAGTCAATATGTCCACATTAGAACTAGACGACGTTTTTCATCATCAGATCATTTGTCTCTTTTAAGTTGAATTTGAAACTTATTTCATATATAATTCGAACACGTAAAAACATATTATGGCACACACTTATATAGTTGTGTGGGCTATTTCAGTTACATTTAATTTAATTATTATTTAAGTTTAGTTTTACTGTACATTATTATTAACTAATTATTATATATTGCACACACACGTTACTACACATGAGGGGGATATTTTTAAATTACTTAGTTTGATTTATTATTATATTTGACTATTTAACTAAAATTTATTTTTAAACATGTATTGTGAATAAATAGAAAAATACAAGTGACTGGCTTTTAAAGAAATCAATTGTGAAAAAAAATAGTTGAGAATCGCATTTAAACCTTTTACCAATGAATATTTTGTATAAAAAAGAATTGTATTAATATTTTTGATAAAGGAATTCTGTTTTGATGAAATATACATTATTTAAATTAAATTATAATTACATGTAATTAAGTTAGAAAATTAATAACTAAACATTTTATTAAATAAGTCAGTTATAAACATGAAATTATACAATAGTACAATATTGGTACAGGTTATTGCCAGTGGTAATACTGGACAATACCAAATGACCATTACCACTACAGTGACAATCCCTCTAGGCTATGGAATGCCGTGTGACAATGGCCCTTTAGAGGGTGGCTGGAGTGCTACATGCCAGCCTGTACAGTACTGTACAACTTAAGGGTCATGTATTAATAACTAAACTAGTTACCTCAGAACGTTTTGAATATAAATAGTTGAGAATACATGGTTAACAATTTTATATAAACCTATAAGACGTAATTTTATATATATATATATATATATATAAATTATAGGAAGCCAATATTAAGATATATATATATTGTATATATATATTGTAGGAAGCCAATAGGTACAATTTTATTTTGTACTTCTATAATTTAATTTACAATGTGGGAGAAAAGTCCCGTAACAGATTCATGCATTTTAAATGATTACAGGTAAAGCAATGAAACCTGGTACATCATTACTTCACCTATTAATCTACTTGTTGATATAACTGCCACTTTTTGTTTCATATCAGGGGGATGGCCCTTAAGGAGCCGGAAGAAAAGGAGTAAGAGCATAGGTCGAGTAGTAAATACAATTAAAGTGTAGAGCATAACCCACGAATACGAACTCAAAAGGTTCGCTCTTAAAAAAGTTACGCTGGTTTAAACTGTTAAAAATTTACAATAAAAGTCTTGTTATAGACGGTTTAGTATTATTGCTACTAATAGACCTGTTATAGACGGTGCTCGTTAACGAAGGTCAGTCTTAAGGTTCATTTGTTTAGTGTTATTTCGTTGGCTGATTAATTCCTCAAAACTAAAGTACTCAATTTCTACACATTTTATTAGTTTTCATTAAAAATCAACTTATTATTTTGGTAAGTTAGTTGATATAATGTCGTAAGGTTAATATTTTATTGGTACCTTAGTTTAGTGTTTTTATGCTTCATACTTATTAAGTGTTTTTTTTACGCCAACATTTTCAGATTTACTTGTTTTATTTGAACCTGTAGATTTAATTCTTAATTTTTGTTTTCTAGTTTGTATCTGTATGGTAGAATGGTATTATTTGATTAAATATAAAATGGAAACAGTGTTAAAAAAACAAAAAACTGATGCATTTTTTACATTACAATTTAGCAAAGTAATGAAAATCTAACAATCGGGGAGATGCACAGAAAACCAAATGAAATACATCAAAAATACCATCTAAAGTATAATCATACATAAAATACAAACTAAGAGCTCTCCGTTCCGCAGATTAATAAACTGTGGTCTACAGTCTTACGTCAGACAGATAAAATGATAAAAAATCAACAAAAGATAACGGATTCAAACGTCCTTAATTCATTTACTCTTTAGTAAAATATATGAACAAAAGAAGGTATACAGACAAAGGCATTCAATTGAACTAATATAATTACTTAAGTGATTTTATCATAATCTGCACAACAATCTCTGTACAGTCCATTACATTGTGTATAAAAAGTTCAGAGACGATATTCATTATTATTATTCATCATTTATTTGTAAGACGCCAGTCGTAGAAATACGGGCGACGCGACGTGAGGAGCGAATGAATATAGATGAACGAGTATAGTATATGTTATTAACTGATATAAACCATTCATTAGAAAGAGTTGGATTATTAATAACCTAAAACTAAGCAAATAAGGAACCACACATTTTTACGTGGAATCCGAACCACGTAGTATTGGCCTGACTTTGGGCTAATTAACTATCCGGAAACACTGTTATCTTCCCACCACAACCATGAGACCCTGACTACCTCACAACATGGACAATTCCGATTCTGTAGTAAATTCTGTGGAATTTTATTTGTTTTCCTACAATGAGTTCTGTTGGTTTTGACGGTTGGCGTTCATCTCCATTGTTTATATTTCCAATGTATTAGACATTTCAAGGTGCACTCTGTGTATTTGTAACTTTGTGCATAAAATAAATTAATGTAAGCACTGAATATTATCATTGTAATAAACTCACTCCACTTACGTAGAGGAATACTGTAAGACCCTCCCCACATTACTTCACCACCTCCTACTTTACCTCTCTTAAATATTAAGAGGAAATTACTTCCCTCATCTTCCTCCCGACACCTTGTGTGACTAGTTATTCAAGTAGCTTGTATGTTGTGGATTCTGAATTAAACATTCCGTATAAAAAATATACAAAATAGTGTAAAATTATTTATTACGTGCAATTAATAAACATACTTCTATATTCATTTTGTTGTACGTATAGTTGGTAATACTTTTAGATATTAATACATTAATTAATGACTTTGATTAATAGTAAACACAACGCCATTTAAATATTGAATGATATTTCTTCGAACATTTAAAAAAAACGTTTTTTTTTTACTTTACTTTAAAAAAAGCAGAGGCCGATCTCATTCTTAACCTTACTCTGCTCAGTCCCCATAGACTATTGATCAGTGCAAGGAACTTGTCCTGACAGAGTAAGGGGGCGAACCAGTACAGTGAATATTACTGATAAATACTTCCAGTCTAGGCCGGATTCGAACCAGCGCTATATCTAACCCAAGCTCAAAGTACTGACGCCTTACACCGATCGGCCTCCGGCTCACCTTAAGTCATACTTAAAATACTATAATATACAAAGTCATTTTTATACAATATGCTTTTAACTGTATGAATATGGTTTACTAAGTGGTCACTAAATAATACGTAATAAGCAGACGCTTACTGTTATTAAATACCTAAAGAAACCCGTTGGATGGATGACGTCATCAAGCCACTGTTATTACGTATAGACAAGGGTGATTAATTACCACTAGGGGGTGGTAATACAATGTAACAATAGACTGGTGTCTGATAAGCTAGCTATTCATATGCTCAATATATTGGATACACTTTTTAATGAGGGAAAATTAGGGCAAATCTTATCTTTTCTTAGATTTAACCTCTTAGATGGAAAATGAATCTATATTAAAATGATTATCGCATTTTATCAGAAAACATATTTGATTTTTCACTATCTATTGAACAAAATGTATTTAAATAATACGTATTTTCCATTTTATAAGCTGTACCTACCGTGTGAAAAATAAATATACTATCCTTGAATGTATAGTTAGCAATCCGCCAGTTAGTCGTATACATTATAATGTATACCAAAAGATGATAAAACTTGATTTTTATGTATTTCGAAATCAATTTGAGAGTTAAAAAATTTAATACTATTGCAAAAATATTAACAGTTTTACAATGGGTAATATAATCATTGTATTAATTGTCATTTTCAATTCATAAAAAATAATGTATAAGGACTATAATTTGACCCATCATTAAATCTTATCATGCTATTTTGAGTACTTATCAATATGTATTGTATAATAGTTTGTTTCCTCACTACTTATGTAGTTGATTATTAAGTATAAATTGTGCCTTATTACTATAATAACTAGTTATACATTCTGCTATGTTGGACAAAGTTGAAGAACAACTTAAAGCTGTCGTATAGTAGAACCAATAGTGTTCAAGGAGTTATGAAACATTTCATTTGTTTGTAAGGATGAAAAACCCTTTGATTAAGGCTTTTCAATTAATTTATTATTTGTTCGTATAAAAATAAAGTTATTTTTCTTACTCTCTGTATTATAGAGTTTATTTGTATGTATTGCTTTGGTATTCCTATATTATAGGGATGTTATGTTTCTTATGTCAAAAAATTTGTTAGTAATTATTTTGTTTTAAAACAAAACTAGACTATTATCAAAATATAAGTATAAATTATATTGACCGCACAATCTTTCTGATGTATGTACAAAATGCTTATGGATTTAATTTCATTGTTCCTTAAGAGGCCATTACATGATTATTATTTGATAATATAAACGTGAAAATAACTAAATATCGATTAATAAAACCATTATTAGTGCGTAATGTACGATTTAAAAAATAAATAAAAAATAGTGGGGTGATTTGTTCGGATGTTTTATTTGTCATTTCACGCAACTGGATGTTTTAAATATCATCTACATAAAATAATTTTAAAAAAATCAGTTAATCAGTAGTGTCATGCTATGAAATATTACGATGAGTTATTTATGATAAAATTAAATTGTACACCTTATTACCTTAACTTCTTGTTACCAAAGTTTAACTGCAAATATAAGGTGTAAATATCGTTGGCCTACCGAAAAATCTTAAACGAGCATCGCACAATATGATATATTTTTCTAGCTTGTACAGAAAAAAAATATATTTTGTCCATATTAAAACTTCAAATTCTCACTCTCCAAACAAAAGTCTTAAATGTGAGCATTTTGTTGATGTTAGCATCTTAGTTTCAATATAAATACTTTTAAAAAAATATATAAATTAAAACTGTTAAAAAATCTACTACCAAAAATGCTAGTTTCTGTAGTAGAATGATGAACTAAGGAGAGCCATAGAATGAACAACTGTGATGTTATTTCTACGGAAATTGTTGGGTGTTTGCTGGAGTAAAGTGAAAAAAAGAGGGCAGTTGGTAGAATGAGACAGTAGGTGGAAGAGAGGTTGTAATTTTCTGCTCTGGTGAATTGTGCCTCGTCCGACACAAACAGAAGTGAATAGAAGTGAAATTACACTGTGACTGGTCAAAGTGTGTAGAGAAGTAATTAAATACATCAATCACCTTACATATTACATTTTACTCACCACTAAGCTTTTACTGAAAGTAAGCTTTATCCCTTTATACATTAGTTATAAATTACATGACAAAAAATATTCATGTAATATTTTTTCAGTATTATTATAAATATTTACATAGTGTAGTATATTGTAATAAACACAACGATCTACATTGCTTAGTTTGGTGTGAATTGTTGCTGCCAATCCCGGTGTTAGTTCTCTTCATGAGACAACATGCCAACCTTTGCCAGTACCCAATATGGACACCAGAGATTTTTGTAGGAGTCCACATTCATGTTTAACCATTTACCGGATGCCAATGATTTTAAGAGTACTTAAAACAATAATGATCTAATACAATCACCATTATACGTAGCCACCAAACAGCAGGGTTGTAGATCTTCACCAATTTAAAATCTTCTCCTTTAGAAAGAAACTGTAAACGAAAAACTAATTACATTTATAATAATAGTGGACTAAAAAAAAATAACAGTGCAATGCACTGAGAAGAAGGTAAGCAAATTTATAAATTACTTAAATATATCTCGAATATAACAGTTTTGATTTTAGTAGGAATTTGTTTCCCTTAACAAGGCCTATTTAAAAGTAAGAAAATAATAATAAAGATTATTATGCTCTTGCCCAGTAAGTAACAAAAAAACTAGTTTTGGCACTTAGGAATTTCCAAACAAATATTGTAAGGCAGCTGGTATGTAAAAAAGGTCATAAGATCATTCCAGACCTAGAACACACATAAGTAATATCTAGTAATTAAAATATAAAGTCTATCATGCAGGAGAATAAATATTTTTTGATTATTTATTTGTATTATTGGCCTACTACGATACATCCTGTGAGTAGTGTAGCACATTTACACAAGAGTGTAATACCGTGGAATACAATCCGTTTACCTGAATATGATTTTTAGGTAAGAAAGTTTAAACTACCTTTAAGTTAACAGAAAGGTAGGTGTTAACTTAAACAAGTTAATGAGCTCACAGCCGTGTTGGTTCAGCTGTGAGCTTGTGGTGAGGTCAATGTAGTTGAGTTGGGTAGTAGCTACATCCAGTTGGTTATTGAGGTATAGATGAATAATGAATTACAGAACAATGTATTTGAGCACAATATTATCTGTGGTTAGGACAAAACGATGGTACTAATTATTTTCAAAATCTAACAAAGCATTTTAAAGTACAAACAATTTGTTTATTGTAAAACATGTAATACATTTATTTAACAACAACAAAATAACGAAGAACTATTATTTAAAAGTGTTATATGTTTATATATGTATATGTGAAACGGGATAAATAATAATGGATGCGATCTGATCTTAAACATATTATTTTAATATGGGGAGAATACAATAATCGATATTGATAGTCAAGTATCAACATGGCATTTAACTGACTACTAATACTAGGAACTTTATATTGAATGTTAAGGAAAACTAATAAAATTAATATAATAATATTCTGGTGAAGTTAATATTTTTATAGTACAAGATAACAGGGATTAATTTAAAAAAAAACTTCATTACAAAGTATTTTTTCTTTTCAAAACTGCATATTAATTACCATCCAATCGAAAAAAGTTAAATCATGCTTTTAATATTTATCAAAGCAGATCTAATAGCATTATTTTCTCAAATATATCTTAAAGGAGAAAAAAAAATTTTTCACACTTTTAAAAAACTGTGGACCATTTCAGACGTAATAAAATTTGAGTTTTTAATGCGATTGTTTTGTTGTTCATCATATAAACTCAGAGGAACCTTAGTGTTGAAGTTTGTAAGCAGTCTCTTCTAAGGACACACTTGACCCTCTCCACCGGAGGAGACCTTAAGTATTGCCCCTGTCTCTCGAATCTTCTACACAATACATTCTCAACAACCGATTTTCATTTTAATCTCTCATGCATAAACAAGACATTTTAAATGAAAGAATTATCAATACGAATAGTGAATTTTTAACTATTTAAATTATTTCTTATTTTGCATTTTTTATTTATTTGTTAATTTTGTCATTGTATTTACAAAACCAGTCATATGACATTGATTAATCGATCAATTAAAAAAATATCTGTACTGGAAACAGAAATGTTCTGCATAATGTCGTCACAATTCAATAAATAACGTAACATTTAAATTAATTTATATATATAAACAATACTAGTGTAATACAATATTTAATCCACCCTACAATTGTGCAGGAAACTAATGTTACGCATTTTTGTAGCTGTACCTTCAAACAAGATCACGCTGCTTTCCATTTTGATGCTATACGGCCGCCACTAAATAAGAGATGACATAAAAAAACTAGTCTTAAAAGGGAATATGATTAAATTATTTAGTTTCTTTATGTTATACCTTTAGTTAAAACTTTGTGAATTTCTAGATTCGTTATCAACTGCATGAAGGTTTCTTTAAAGGGTGTTACTATTTCAGGAATATACAATAACGGAATTATAAGTAATTTGTATTGTTTAGTTAAAAAAATAAATTTATTGATTTTTTACAAATTTATAGCGGAATTAAGGAGCTTAAGGTTGAGGCTAGATTTTCGATATTTAAGGCTCCAAAAATGATAATTTACGTAACTATGCTTTTCGTCAATAATGCTTAATGTATAAGTTAGATGCAAATGGTGTACAGACTTGTATCCAATTAACGGGATAGCTCGTGTAGAAATACTACTGATAGGCCCAACACTTAAATTTAGTAAAAAAAGATATTCCTATTTTTGACTATAATAATTTACCTAAAAGACAATCGCACTTAGGAATTAGTGATATTACTCTATGATATACCAACGTGTTATATATATAGTAACAGTTTGATGTTAGTGAACCAAGTGTAGTGATGCATTTTATAATATAACCAAAGTACAACTTTACATATGTATTTTGCAGTATAAAAACCCATCTCTCAAATATGCCTCGCCAGGCTCTAGGCGTACGAGGAAATAAGGTGATTTGTATTCGTACATACCCAGGCAGTGTGGTTTGGTTTGAATCAAACATGTTTGGGTCGTATCTACACTGGATGCATCCGCCCATAAATCCCGGTACATGTGTATTTGTGATTTTTTAAACTTTTGATCCCTTACAAAAATGAAAATACAGAAGTGCAAAAATATATATTTGCGTTTAGTAGAGATTATTTAAATTAAAAACAAAGATTAACTAGAAACTCTTTAACTCAATTTTAGCGCAAGTTATTGTATTTGTTATTTCCACTATAAAAAATGCTCACCGTATTTATTTATAACTCTGCTAGGTAATTTTGAAATATTTTTAACATGTATAAAATGAACTCTTCCCTTATGTTTGGATATGAATTAACCCTCTAGTATACCACTGGTCCTTGGAACAATTAATTTTAAACCTTAATATTTTAGTTTAAGTACAACTGATTTTTACCATTATTTTGTTTTCTCTTTCGATACAAAGTATCGAAGAGGCTGTGGTTGATGCTTAAAGGCGCCGGAAATTTGAGACTGAATAGTAATAGCACAGGTTCAAATGTTGGCATTGTTAAGTTGTCATCATTACGCGTATGGTGGGGGGATTTATCAACAACGTAAGTGGATTGGTGGGTGAGTCATCAACAACATACGTGGATGGGTGGGTGAGCAATCAACAACGTACCTGAATGGGTGAGTGAGTAATCAACAACGTACGTAGATGGGTGGGTATGTCATCAAAAACGTACTTAGCTGGGTGAGTGAGTAATCATCAACGTACTTGGATGAGTGGGTGAGTCATCAATAACGTACGTGGATGAGTGGGTGAGCAATCAACAACGTATGTGGATGGGTGAGTGGGTTTCACTACCTTATGTTGATGGGTGATTACGACTACGTCCATTGGTGGTGGTTGGAAGGGTTAGTACCACCATGTGGATGGGTGGGTGGGACAGTAATTATCACCGTGGTCCTGTGTGGGATAGCACATATTTTGGAAAAAATCATAGAATACTATTTTTACTTACGTGTATTAATCAGTCAATATATCCACAAGAGAACTAGACGACGTTTTTCATCATCAGGTCATTTGTCTCTTTTAAGTTGAATTTGAAACTTATTTCATATATAATTCGAACACGTAAAAACATATTATGGCACACACTTATATAGTTGTGTGGGCTATTTCAGTTACGTTTAATTTAATTATTATTTAAGTTTAGTTTTACTGTACATTCTTATTAACTAATTATTATATATTGCACACACACGTTACTACACATGAGGGGGATATTTTTAATTTATTTAGTTTGATTTATTATTATATTCGACTATTTAACTAAAATTTATTTTTAAACATGTATTGTGAATAAATATAAAAATACATGTGACTGAATTTTAAAGAAATCAATTGTTAAAAAAAATAGTTGAGAATCGCATTTAAACATTTTACCAATGAATATTTTGTATAAAAAGAATTGGATTCATATTTTTGATAAAGGAATTCTGTTTTGACGAAATATACATTATTTAAATTAAATTATAATTACATATAATTAAGTTAGAAAATTAATAACTCAAAATTTTTTTAAATAAGTCAGTTATAAACATGAAATTATACAATAGTACAATATTGGTACAGGTTATTGCCAGTGGTAATACTGGACAATACCAAATGACCATTACCACTACAGTGACAATCCCTCTAGGCTATGGAATGCCGTGTGACAATGGCCCTTTAGATGGTGGCTAGAGTGCTACATGCCAGCCTGTACAGTACTGTACAACTTAAGGGTCATGTATTAATAACTAAACTAGTTACCTCAGGACGTTTTGAATATAAATAGTTGAGAATATATGGTTAAAAATTTTATATAAACCTATAAGACGTAATTTTATATATCTATAAATATATTGTAGGAAGCCAATAGGTACAATTTTATTTTGTACTTCCATAATTTAATTTACAATGTGGAAGAAAAGTCCCGTAACAGATTCATGTATTTTAAATGATTACAGATAAAGTAATGAAACCTGGTACATCATTACTTCACCTATTAATCTACTTGTTGATATAACTGCCACTTTTTGTTTCATATCAGAGGGATGGCCTTTAAGGAGCCGGAAGAAAAGGAGTAAGAGTATAGGTCGAGTAGTAAATACAATTAAAGGTCTTTATTTGTAGAGCATAACCCACAAATACGAACTTAATAAGTTCGGTCTTAAAAAAGTGACGCTGGTTTGAAGTATTAAAGATTTACAATAAAAGTCCTGTTATAGACGGTTTAGTATTATTTTCTTGGCTCAAGTTGGGAAAAAAAAGTTTTTTAGGTTAGTTAGTGACTTTTCCCTAGTGACTTTTCCCAAGTTACTTTTGTTGACAAGGGGTTCGAAAAAAATATTAAAAATATCTTACGTCAAGATGTACGTGTTAACGGAGTATTTGTATTTTGGTATTTCTTATAATTAGACTAGTATTTCAAATAAAAACATATAAAACATTTTAATTGTTGGAAAGTTAAACTACTATAACGTATATCAACAATAATATATGTCGTAAAATGTATAGGTCCGTTAATAACTTTAATTGAAATAAAGTAACTATGAACTATATATTTCTTATCATGGTATCTAACAAAGATACCGTGCTTCTTATTGTGACTTAGACAAATATTTCTGTGATTTCCAGTTTCGTTGAAATACATATCATTTTTATTTAAATTCTTGTTAACATTTTTTTAAATAAATCATTTCTGTTTGACATTTTTATTTAAATAACTTTTATAGCGAAATGATAAAGACAACTATTCACTGAATTATTAGTAGGTAATGCTGTGATTATTTATATAGTTTCTAATAATGATTTAACAGACACAGGCTAATTTAAATGGGCTCAATATATTTATTACACTACAATAGTTAAATAAAATAAAACCTTATAAACCACTAAATAATTCTTTTCCGCACTCTTAAGTACTATAAAAACTCTAAACACTCCTATACTGTACCTGGTTTAGGAGAAACATATCGCACCCAGTCTGGAAACGTATTTAAGGTTAATTTTTACGTACGTAGGCAAAGTACGGTATCTTCGTTACGTGGGAAAGTCTTGCAGTAGCAAATGTTTTCAGGACTGCAGGCATATCGGACCATCCACCCGTCCCCTGCCTATCACCGCTCAGTGAGCTCGAGGCCGGACCTTTGTCGCGCGGTCTGTACTTCAGATTTTCTTCTGACTCCTTGCGGGTCATCCTCCGGATATGACATAGAAATGGCAGTTATTTCAAAAAGTAGATTACTGGTGCAAGTGATGTACCTTTTGCTGTATCTGTAATCGATCAAAAGTTATTAATCTGTTCCGGGATATTTCTTTCACACTGTAAGTATTTTCAAATTGTATTACTTCTTTACCAATGAGCACCATTGATAATAAATAGGTAAATATGGGTTGTTGGTGATTAACTCCTGACGTTGTAAGGATAGTATAAATCCATAGTTTGAAATAACTAAGTAAAATATTCTGGATATCGGAATATAACTAGTTCGAGCAATACATGATGAGAGTTCTTTTGATATTTATATAGATCAACATTATTTTAAGCCCTGACATCACTGTCAGAAAGATGTTTTTAATAAAAATATAACCAGTTTAAAATAGTGTATAACAAATACATCAAGATATATCTAGGTCATATGATCTGTTAATTCTTCTGTGGGTTAAATGTTAACAAAGGGATTCTCAAATCAAACGTACAAAACTATAATCATGTAATATCATTGAACATTGGAAGAGAAAGATATGAACGAGATACAAAATGGTAATTAAACACCAAAATAAGGTACGCGCATTTAAACGTTATGTTAAATGTAAAAAGTACGTATACGGGTATTTATTAAAGTATTTAACTGTATTAAAAATGTTATTTATATTTTAGTGTTTCATTCCGAGCTAAAAGTTTAATAACATAATTATTTTTCATAAGGCAGCAATAAGAAGTTCATTAAGGTGCTCCTTAACGAAGGACAGTCTTAAGGTTAATTTGTTTAGTGTTAATTCGTTGGCTGATTTATTCCTCAAAACTAAAGTACTCACTTTCTACACATTTTATTAGTTTTAATTACAAATCAACTTATTATTTTGGTAAGTTAGTTGATATAATGTCGAAGGTTATTATTTTATTGGTACCTTAGTTTAGTGTTTTTATGCTTCATACTTATTAAGTGTTTTTTTTTTCACGCCAACATTTTCAGATTTACTTGTTTATTTGAACCTGTAGATTTATTTCTTAATTTTTGTTTTTCTAGTTTGTATCTGTATGGTAGAATGGTATTATGTGATTAAATATAAAATGGAAAAAGTGTTAAAAAACAAAAACTAATGCTTTTTTTACATTACAATTTAGCAAAATAATGAAAATCTAACAATCGGGGAGATGCACAGAAAACCAAATTAAATACATCAAAAATACCATCTAAAGTATAATCATACATAAAATACAAACTAAGAGCTCTCCGTTCCGCAGATTAATAAACTGTGGTCTACAGTCTTACGTCAGACAGAAAAAATGATAAAAAATCAACAAAAGATAACGGATTCAAACGTCCTTAATTCATTTACTCTTTAGTAAAATATATGAACAAAAGAAGGTATACAGACAGGTATACAGACCGGGTAGCTGTTTCTCTCTCTCTCTCTCTCTCTCTCTCTCTCTCTCTCTCTCTCTCTCTCTCTCTCTCTCTCTCTCTCTCTCTCTCTCTCGCTCTGTCTCCGTCTCCGTCTCCGTGTCTGTCTGTCTGTCAGTCTCTCTCTCTCTCTCTCTCGCTCTGTCTCCGTCTCCGTCTCCGTGTCTGTCTGTCTGTCAGTCTCTCTCTCTCTCTCTCTCTCTCTCTCTCTCTCTCTCTCTCTCTCTCTCTCTCTCTCTCTCTCTCTCTCTCTCTCTCTCTCTCTCTCTCTCTCTCTCTCTCTCTCTCTCGCTCCGTCTCCGTCTCTGTCTCTCTCTCTTTATCTCTCTCTCCCCCACTTCTCAGTGCATCTTTCTTACACGGGTGCATTCAGTAGGTCACTTTCTGAGCAGCCTGGCTATAGTTTAGAACCTGTCCTATATGCTTATATATGAAATAATCAAGAGTTTCAGCCACAGTGACACTCACACCCACCCACACACGTACGGTGGTGATGAGACTCACACCCACCCCTCACGTACGGTGGTGATGAGAATCACACCCACCCACACACGTACAGTGTTGTACAGTGGTATTTACCCACCCACCCACCCATACACGTACAGTGGTATTGACCCACCCGCCCACCCATACACGTACAGTGGTATTTACCCACCCACCCACCCATACACGTATAGTGGTACAGACAAAAGCATTCAATTGAACTAATATAATTACTTGAGTGATTTTATCATAATCTGCACAACAATCTCTGTACAGTCCATTACATTGTGTATAAAAAGTTCAGAGACGATATTCATTATTATTATTCATCATTTATTTGTAAGACGCCAGTCGTAGAAATATGGGCGACGTGAGGAGTGAATGAATATAGATGAACGAGTATAGTATATGTTATTAACTGATATAAACCATTCATTAGAAAGAGTTGGTCATTAATAACCCAAAACTAAGCACATTAAGAACCTACATTTTTACGTTGAATCCGAACCACGTATTATTGGCCTGACTTTGGTCTAATTAAATATCCGGGAACTCTGTTATCTTCCCACCACAACATTGAGACCCTGACTACCTCACAACATGGACAATTCAGATTCTGTAGTAAATTCTGTGGAATTTTATTTGTTTTCCTACAATGGGTTCTGTTGGTTTTGACGGTTACCGTTCATCTCCATTGTTTATATTTCCAATGTATTAGACATTTCAAGGTGCATTCTGTGTATTTGTAACTTTGTGCATAAAATAAATTAATGTAAGCACTGAACATTATCATTGTAATAAACTCACTCCACTTACGTAGAGGAATACTGTAAGACCCTCCCCACATTACTTCACCACCTCCTACTTTACCTCTCTTAAATATTAAGAGGAAATTACTTCCCTCATCTTCCTCCCGACACCTTGTATGACTAGTTATTCAAGTAGCTTGTATGTTGTGGATTCTGAATTAAACATTCCGAATGAAAAATATATAAAATAGTGTAAAAATATTTACTACGTGCAATTAATGAACATACATTTATATTCATTTTGTTGTACGTATAATTGGTGATACTTTTAGATATTAATACATTAACTAATGACTTTGAATAATAGGAAACACAACGCCATTTAAATATTGAATGACATTTCTTCGAACATTTTAAAAAACGTTTTTTTTTACTTTACTTTAAAAATAGCAGAGGCCGATCTCATTCTTAACCTTACTCTGCCCAGTCCCCATAGACTATTCATCAATGCGAGGAACTCATCCAGACAGAGTAAGGAGGTGAACCAGTACAGTAGAAGGTGAATAATACTGATAAATACTTACAGTCTAGGCCGGATTCAAACCAGCGCTATCTCTACACAAGTTCAAAGTCCTGATGCCTTAGACCGCTCAGCCACCGTAAGTTAGAAGCAATTGTGTACAGACTTGTACCAAATCAACGGGTTAGCTCGTGTAGAAATACTACTGATAGGCCCAATACTTAAATTTAGTAAAAAAACAAATTCCTATTTTTGACTATAATAATTTACATAAAAGACAATTGCACTTAGAAATCAGTGGTATTACTCTATGATATACCAACGTGTTATAGTAACAGTTTGTTGTAAGTGATCCAAGTGTAGTGATGCATTTTATAATATAATCAAAATACCACTTTACATATGTATTTTGCAGTATAAAAACCCATACCTCAAATATGCCTCGCCAGGCTCTAGGCGTACGAGGAAATAAGGTGATTTGTATTCGTACATACCCAGGCAGTTTGAATCAAACATGTTTGGGTCGTATCCACCCATAAATCCCGGTACACGTGCATTTGTGATGTTTGGAACCCTTTATCCCTTACAAAATTGAAAATACAATTGAACAATAATGCATTTAACTCAGTACTTAATTTTAGCTCTGTTTATTTTAGTTTCTAGTTCTATTGTAAAAAAATTAATACTGAATTCAATAATTAATCGGTTTTCAAAAATTAATATTGAATTCAAAATACAAATATTTTAAACATCTGATAATTCAGGCGAATTTCTCGATTGTTTTGTATATGATGGTAAGTGAACAATTTATTTTAATTACTTAACTACTATTAAATATTTATTTTAAATCTGCGGAAATAGTATTGAATAACCAGTGGTCCATTTTTATTTATTTATTTATTTTTTTTTTTTCGGAGAGGCCGATCCTCCTCTTAACCTTACTCTGCCCATTCTCCATAGACTTTTGATCTGTGCGAGGAAGTTATTAAGACAAAGTAAGGGGGCGAACCAGTACGGTAGAAGGTGAATATTACTGATAAATCGGATTCGAACCCGCGCTATCTATAACCCAAGCTCAAAGTACTAACGCCTTACACCGATCGGCCTCCGGCTCACCTTAAGTCATACTTAAAATACTATAATATACAAAGTTATGTTTATACATTATGATTTTAACTGTACGAATATGGTTTACTAAGTAGGCACTAAATAATACTTTACAAGCAGACGTTTACTATTATTTAATACCTAAAGAAACCCGTTGGTTGGATGACGTCATCAGGCCACTGTTATTACGTATAGACAAGCGTGATTAATTACAACTAGGGGGTGGTAATACAATGGAACAATAGACTAGTGTCTGAACAATAGACTATTTTCCATCTACCTCTTAGATGGGATAATAAATCTATATTAAAATGATTATCACATTTTATCAGTAAAACTATTTGATTTTTCACTATCTATTGAACAAAATGTATTTAAATAATACGTATTTTCCATTTTATACGTTGTACTTGTTCAGATAGGGTAAGAGGGTGAACCAGTACAGTATAAGGTGAATTTTAATGATAAATCTTCCAGTCTAGGTCGGATTCGAACCAGCGTTATCTCTAACCCAATCTCAACGTTCTGACGCCTTAGACCGCTCGGCCATCGGCTCGCCCAAAGTTTAAAGGCGTCATAACTTTGAACCAGGGTTATTGACAGCACATGTTCGAGTCCTGGACAAACAGATTTCATCACCAGGTGAATGGGTGGATGGTTAGGTCGACGATATGTGGATGGGTGGGGAGTGGGTTATCATAACCGTAGTTTATTGATTAATGGGTTATTAGCCCTATATGTTTTCGGGAAAATGTATGATATACTAATTAAATTTATTTTCGTTGTAAATTACTTATTTACTGTCTATATTTAGTATTCACTACACAGAATGTGGACAACTTACAAATAAGGATATTTTAATTGTTTTCAATTTTAATGGATGTAAAATTTGGCTATACAATTAATTGCAAGTTACTTTTAAACCCACATTATAAATAAAGAGTAACATATAAGTCACTGAAAAAAGTAATCAATTGTTTAAAAATTATATTGAAGAAAAAACTCAAACCATTTAACTTTAAATATTTTCTATCAAGCGGTATTATATTTGTCTTTCTAATAAGGTTAATTCACCTAGATTAAATATAAGTAAATAGTTTAATAGTATTATGTTTAACAAAGTTAAATTAATAATACTATTTTGTAGACTAATAAATAAATAATGAGAATTTTATTTATTTATAAGTCTACTGCAGTCAATCATATTCACAAAAGCATAGAACTATACAATAGTACAATATTGGTACAGGTTATTGCCAGTGGTAATACTGAACAATACCAAATGACCATTACTACTACAGTGACAATCCCTCTAGGCTATGGAATGCTGTGTGACAATGGCCCTTTAGAGGGTGGCTGGAGTGCTACATGCCAGCCTGTACAGTACTGTACAACTTAAGGGTCATGTATTAATAGCTAAACTAGTTACCTCAGAACGTTTTGAATATAAATAGTTGAGAATACATGGTTAAAAATTTTATATAAACCTATAAGACGTAATTTTAAATATATAGGAAGCCAATAGGTACAATTTTTTTTGTACTTCCATAATTTAATTTACAATGTGGAAGAAAAGTCCCGTAACAGATTCATGTATTTTAAATGATTACAGATAAAGTAATGAAACCTGGTACATCATTACTTCACCTATTAATCTACTTGTTGATATAACTGCCACTTTTTGTTTCATATCAGAGGGATGGCCCTTAAGGAGCCGGAAGAAAAGGAGTAAGAGTATAGGTCGAGTAGTAAATACAATTAAAGGTCTTTATTTGTAGAGCATAACCCACAAATACGAACTTAATAAGTTCGGTCTTAAAAAAGTGACGCTGGTTTGAAGTATTACAGATTTACAATACAAGTCCTGTTATAGACGGTTTAGTATTATTTTCTTGGCTCAAGTTGGGAAAAAAAAGTTTTTTAGGTTAGTTAGTGACTTTTCCCTAGTGACTTTTCCCAAGTTACTTTTGTTGACAAGGGGTTCGAAAAAAATATTAAAAATATCTTACGTCAAGATGTATGTGTTAACGGAGTATTTGTATTTTAGTATTTCTTATAATTAGACCAGTATTTCAAATAAAAACATATCAAACATTTTAAGTGTTGGAAAGTTAAACTACTATAACGTATATCAACAATAATATATGTCGTAAAATGTATAGGCCCGTTTATAACTTTAATTGAAATAAAGTAACTATGAACTATATATTTCTTATCATGGTATCTAACAAAGATACCGTGCTTCTTATTGTGACTTAGAAAAATATTTCTGTGATTTTCAGTTCTGTTGAAATACATATAATTTTTATTTAAATTCTTGTTTGAATTTATTTAAAATAAATCATTTCTGTTTGACTTTTTTATTTAAAGATAACTTTTATAGCAAAATGATAGAGACAACTATTCACTGAATTATTAGTAGGTAATGCTGTGATTATTTATATAGTTTCTAATAATGATTTAAATACATAGGCTAATTTAAATGGTCTCCATATTACACTACAGTAGTTAAATAAAATCAAACCTTATAAACCACTAAATAATTGTTTTCCGCACTCTTAAGTACTATAACAATCTAAACACTCCTATACTGTACCTGGTTTAGGAGAAACATATCGCACCCAGTCTGGAAACGTACTTAAGGTTAATTTTTACGTACGTAGGCAAAGTACGGTATCTTCGTTACGTGGGAAAGTCTTGCAGTAGCAAATGTTTTCAGGACTGCAGGCATATCGGACCCTCCACCCGTCCCCTGCCTATCACCACTCAGCGAGCTCGAGGCCGGACCTTTGTCGCGCGGTCTGTACTTCAGATTTTCTTCTGACTCCTTGCGGGTCATCCTCCGGATATGACATAGAAATGGCAGTTATTTCAAAAGGTAGATTACTGGTGCAAGTGATCGATCAAAAGTTATTAATCTGTTCCGGGATATTTCTTTCACACTGTAAGTATTTTCAAATTGTATTACTTCTTTACCAATGAGCACCATATACATTGATAATAAATAGGTAAATATGGGTTGTTGGTGATTAACTCCTGACGTTGTAAGGATAGTATAATTCCATAGTTTGAAATAACTAAGTAAAATATTCTGGATATCAGAATATAGCTAGCACGAGTAACACATGATGAGAGTTCTTTTGATATTTATATAGATCAACATTATTTTAAGCCCTGACACCACTGTCAGAAAGATGTTTTTAATAAAAATATAACCTGTTTAAAATAGTGTATAACAAATACATCAAGATATATATAGGTCATATGATCTGTTAATTCTTCTGTGCATTAAAAATGTTAACAAAGGGATTCTCCAATCAAACGTACAAAACTATAATCATATAATATCATTGAAAATTAGAAGAGAAAGATATAAACGAGATACAAAATGGTAATTAAACACCAAAATAAGGTACGTGCATTTAAACGTTATGTTAAATGTAAAAAGTACGTATACGGGTATTTATTAAAGTATTTAACTGTATTAAAAATGTTATTTATATTTTAGTGTTTCATTCCGAGCTAAAAGTTTAATAACATCATTATTTTTCATAAGGCAGCAATAAGAAGTTCATTAAGGTGCTCCTTAACGAAGGTCAGTCTTAAGGTTCATTTGTTTAGTGTTAATTCGTTGGCTGATTTATTCCTCAAAACTAAAGTACTCAATTTCTACACATTTTATTAGTTTTAATTACAAATCAACTTATTATTTTGGTAAGTTAGTTGATATAATGTCGTAAGGGTAATATTTTATTGGTACCTTAGTTTAGTGTTTTTATGCTTCATACTTATTAAGTGTTTTTTTTTCACGCCAACATTTTCAGATTTACTTGTTTTATTTGAACCTGTAGATTTATTTCTTAATTTTTGTTTTTCTAGTTTGTATCTGTATGGTAGAATAGTATTATGTGATTAAATATAAAATGGAAACAGTGTTAAAAAACAAAAAAACTTAAGCATTTTTTTACATTACAATTTAGCAAAATAATGAAAATCTAACAATCGGGGAGATGCACAGAAAACCAAATGAAATACATCCAAAATACCATCTAAAGTATAATCATACATAAAATACAAACTAAGAGCTCTCCGTTCCGCAGATTAATAAACTGTGGTCTACAGTCTTACGTCAGACAGATAAAATGATAAAAAATCAACAAAAGATAACGGATTCAAACGTCCTTAATTCATTTACTCTTTAGTAAAATATATGAACAAAAGAAGCCGTAGCTAGTTTTTCTCATCTATTTTCTCATCTAGAATTCTTATCTCCTTTCAAGCTCTTAAGTTCATCTCTTTCTTTTATCTCTTCTCGTTTCCTCTAAGTCTCACTTCTACATTTTATCAGTTTCTATTCATCACTTATTTCTGGTAGTTATGATCTCTGTCTAAGTCTTTTTATTCGTACCTTAGTCTTAGTTTCTCTCATGCTCTCTACTATTAATGTTTTTTTTCTCACGCCACTTTCAGATCTCTTGTTTACTTCGCTGTAGATTTATGTCTCTATATTTTGACTCTTTCTATTTGTATCTTATGTAAATAGTATTCATGATTTTACAAATGAAACATGTTAAAAACCTTAAGCTTTTTTATAATACAATTTCAGCAAATAATGAAAATCAACAATCGGAACACAGTACAAGTGAAATACATCAATACCACTAAGGTATATCACAAAAATACAAACTACCTCGTTACAGTAAGTATTGGTCTACAGTCTACGTGTAGTACAGACAAAGGCATTCAATTGAACTAATATAATTACTTGAGTGATTTTATCATAATCTGCACAACAATCTCTGTACAGTCCATTACATTGTGTATAAAAAGTTCAGAGACGATATTCATTATTATTATTCATCATTTATTTGTAAAACGCCAATCGTAGAAATATGGGCGACGTGAGGAGTGAATGAATATAGATGAACGAGTATAGTATATGTTATTAACTGATATAAACCATTCATTAGAAAGAGTTGGTCATTAATAACCCTAAAACTAAGCACATTAAGAACCACACATTTTTACGTTGAATCCGAACCACGTATTATTGGCCTGACTTTGGGCTAATTAAATATCCGGGAACTCTGTTATCTTCCCATCACAATATTGAGACCCTTACTACCTCACAACATGGACAACTCAGATTCTGTAAATTTTGTGGAATTTTATTTGTTTTACCACAATGGGTTCTGTTGGTTTTGACGGTTAGCGTTCATCTCCATTGTTTATATTTCCAATGTATTAGACATTTCAAGGTGCACTCCGTGTATTTGTAACTTTGTGCATAAAATAAATTAATGTAAGCACTGAATATTATCATTGTAATAAACTCACTCCACTTACGTAGAGGAATATTGTAAGACCCTCCCCACATTACTTCACCACCTCCTACTTTACCTCTCTTAAATATTAAGAGGAAATTACTTCCCTCATCTTCCTCCCGACACCTTGTCTGACTAGTTATTCAAGTAGCTTGTATGTTGTGGATTCTGAATTAAACATTCCGTATAAAAAATATATAAAGTAGTGTAAAAATATTTATTACGTGCAATTAATAAACATAATTCTATATTCATTTTATTGTACGTATAATTGGTAATACTTTTAGATATTAATACATTAATTAATAACTTTGATTAATAGTAAACACAACGCCATTTAAATATTGAATGATATTTCTTCGAACATTTTAAAAAACGTTTTTTTTACTTTACTTTAAAAAAAGCAGAGGCCGATCTCATTCTTAACATTACTCTGCCCAGTCCCCATAGACTATTCATCAATGCGAGGAACTTATCCAGACAGAGTAAGGAGGTGAACCAGTACAGTAGAAGGTGAATATTACTGATAAATACTTACAGTCTAGGCCGGATTCAAACCAGCGCTATCTCTACACAAGTTCAAAGTCCTGACGCCTTAGACCACTCAGTCACCGTAAGTTAGAAGCAATGGTGTACAGACTTGTACCCAATCAACGGGTTAGCTCGTGTAGAAATACTACTGATAGGCCCAATACTTAAATTTAATAAAAAAGAAATTCCTATTTTTGACTATAATAATTTACCTAAAAGACAATTGCACTTAGGAATCAGTGATATTACTCTATAATATACCAACGTGTTATATATATAGTAACAGTTTGATGTAAGTGAACCAAGTGTAGTGATGCATTTTATAATATAACCAAAGTACAACTTTACATATGTATTTTGCAGTATAAAAACCCATCTCTCAAATATGCCTCGCCAGGCTCTAGGCGTACGAGGAAATTGATTTGTATTCGTACAATCCCGGTACACGTGCATTTGTGATGTTTGGAACCCTTTATCCCTTACAAAATTGAAAATACAATTGAACAATAATGCACTTAACTCATTACTTAATTTTAGCTCTGTTTATTTTAGTTTCTAGTTCTACTGTAAAAAAGTAATACTGAATTCAATAATTAATCGGATAAGTATTTTTACAAATATTTTAAACATTTGACAATTCAGGCAAATTTTTCAGTTGTTTTGTATATGATGGTAAGTGAACAATTTATTTTAATTACTTAACTACAATTAAATATTTATTTTAAATCTAGGGAAATAGTATTGAGTAACTAGTGGTCCATTTTTATTTATTTATTTTTTGGAGAGGCCGATCCTCCTCTTAACCTTACTCTGCCCATTCCTCATAGACTTTTGATCTGTGCGAGGAAGTTATTAAGACAGAGTAAGGGGGCGAACCAGTACGGTAGAAGGTGAATATTACCATTGATTATATACACCTAAAATAGATAAACCATCTAATAGGAATATTTGTGGCAGTAATTTTGTTAGTTTGTGTGGCCCGCAACCACAGCTGTTTTAAACTGCATTACATTTACATGGAGCTACACTAGCGCTCCACAATGGACCACAAAAAAACAGCTGATATTTTGAGACTCAAAATTTAGCATTGGATGGGAAATCTATTTGTTTATAAAATCAATGATATTACTGATAAATCGGATTCGAACCCGCGCTATCTATAACCCAAGCTCAAAGTACTAACGCCTTACACCGATCGGCCTCCGGCTCACTTTAAGTCATACTTAAAATACTATAATATACAAAGTCATTTTTATACAATATGCTTTTAACTGACGAATATGGTTTACTAAGTGGTCACTAAATAATACGTAATAAGCAGACGCTTACTGTTATTAAATACCTAAAGAAACCCGTTGGATGGATGACTTCATCAAGCCACTGTTATTACGTATAGACAAGGGTGATTAATTACCACTAGGGGGTGGTAGTACAATGTAACAATAGACTGGTGTCTGATAAGCTAGGTATTCATATGCTCAATATATTGGATACACTTTTTAATGAGGGAAAATTAAGGCAAATCTTATCTTTTCTTAGATTTAACCTCTTAGATGGAAAATAAATCTATATTAAAATGATTATAGCATTTCATCAGAAAAAATATTTGATTTTTCACTATCTATTGAACAAAATGTATTTAAATAATACGTATTTTCCATTTTATAAGCTGTACCTACCGTGTAAAAAATAAATATACTATCCATGAATGTATAATTAGCAACCCGCCAGTTAGTCGTATACATTATAATGTATACCAAAAGATGATAAAACTTGATTTTTATGTATTTCGACATCAATTTGAGTGTTAAAAAATTTAATACTATTGCAAAAATATTAACAGTTTTACAATGGGTAATATAATCATTGTATTTTTTTTTTTTTAACTTCACTCGCCAGTTGACATGGGCCTACAGGCCTGTGCGTCAACGTTATTCAACGAGTGAAGTACCGACCGTTGGCTCAGTGGGGATTCGAACCTTGGACCTTACCCTCCGCAGTCCGAAGCCTTAGCCACTGAGCCACCACGCCGGCATTGTTATTTTCAATTCATAAAAATAATGTATAAGGACTATAACTTGACCCATCATTAAATGTTATCATGCTATTTTGAGTAATTATCAATAACTATTGTATAATAGTTTGTTTCCTTACTATTTACGTAGTTGATTATTAAGTATACATTGTGCCTCATTACTATAATAACTAGTTATACATTCTGCTATGTTGGACAAAGTTAAAGAACAACTTAAAGCTGTCGTATAGTCGAAACAATAGTGTTCAAGGAGTTATGAAACATTTCATGATTAAGGTTTTTCAATTAATTTATTATTTGTTCGTATAAAAATAAATTTTTTTTCTTACTCTCTGTATTATACAGTTTATTTGTATGTATTGCTTTGGTAATCCTATATTATAGGGGATGTTATGTTTCTTATGTCAAAAAAATTGGTTAGTATTTATGTTGTTCTAAAACAAAGCTAGACTATTATCAAAATATAAGTAGAAATTAAATTGACCGCGGAATCTTTCCGATGTACGGAGAAAATGCTTATGGATTTAATTTCATTGTTACTTAAGAGGCCAATACATGATTATTATTTGATAATATGAACGTGAAAACAACTAAATATCGATTAATAAAACCATTATTAGTGCGTCATGTACGATTTAAAAAATAAATAAAAAATAGTGGGGTGATTTGTCCGGATGTTTTATTTTTCATTTGTCATTTCACGCAACTTGATGTTTTATTTATCATCTACACCAAATAATAAAAAAAATCAGTTAATCAGTAGAGTCATGCTATGAAATATTACGATAAGTTATTTATGGTACAAATTAAATTGTACACCTTATTACCTTAACTTGTTGTTACCAAAGTTTAACTGCAAATATAAGGTGTAAATATCGTTGGCCTACCGAAAAATCTTAAACGAGCATCGCACAATATGATATATTTTTCTAGCTTGTACAGAACAAAATATATTTTGTCCATATTAAAACTTCAAATTCTCACTCTCCAAACAAAAGTCTTAAATGTGAGCATTTTGTTGATGTTAGCATCTTAGTTTCAATATAAATACTTTTAAAAAAATATATAAATTAACACTGTTAAAAAATCTACTATTAAAAATGCTAGCTTCTGTAGTAGAATGATGAACTAAGGAGAGCCATAGAATGAACAACTGTAATGTTATTTTTACGGAAATTGTTGGGTGTTTGCTGGAGTAAAGTGAAAAAAGAGGGCAGTTGGTAGAATGAGACAGTAGGTGGAAGAGAGGTTGTAATTTTCTGCTCTGGTGAATTGTGCCTCGTCCGACACAAACAGAAGTGAATAGAAGTGAAATTACACTGTGACTGGTCAAAGTCTGTAGAGAAGTAATTAAATACATCAATCACCTTGCATATTACATTTTACTCACCACTAAGCTTTTACTGAAAGTAAGCTTTATCCCTTTTTATATTAGTTATAAATTACACGACAAAAAATATTTATGTAATATTTTTTCAGTATTATTATAAATATTTACATAGTGTAGTATATTGTAATTAACACAACGATCTACATTGCTTAGTTTGGTGTGAATTGTTGCTGCCAATACCCGGGGTTAGTTCTCTTCATGAGAAAACATGCCAACCTTTGCCAGTACCCAATATGGACACCAGAGATTTTTGTAGGAGTCCACATTCATGTTTAACCATTTACCGGATGCCAATGATTTTAAGAGTACTTAAAACAAAAATGATCTAATACAATCACCATTATACGTAGCCACCAAACAGCAGGGTTGTAGATCTTCACCAATTTAAAATCTTCTCCTTTAGAAAGAAACTGTAAACGAAAAACTAATTACATTTATAATAATAGTGGACTAAAAAAAATAACATTGCAATGCACTGAGAAGAAGGTAAGCAAATTTATAAATTACTTAAATATATCTCGAATATAACAGTTTTGATTTTAGTAGAAATTTGTTTCCCTTAACAAGGCCTATTTAAAGGTAAGAAAATAATAATAAAGATTATTATGCTCTTGCCCAGTAAGTAACAAAAAAACTAGTTTTGGCACTTAGGAATTTCCAAAAAAATATTATGTCAGCTGGTATGTAAAAAATGTCATAAGATCCAGACCTAGAACACACATAAGAAATATCTTGTAGTTAAAATATAAAGTCTATCGTGCAGGAGAATAAATATTTTTTGGATGTATATTTGTATTGTTGGCTTACTACGATACATCCCGTGAGTATTGGTAGCAAATTTACACAAGAGTGTAATACAGTTGCATAATTGGTTCTAACTCAATCCGTTTACCTGTGACAGAAAGGTAGGTGTAAACTTAAACAAGTTAATGAGCTCACAGCCGTGTTGGTTCAGCTGTGAGCTTGTGGTGAGGTCAAGGTAGTTGAGTTGGGTAGTAGCTACATCCAGTTGGTTATTGAGGTCTAGATGAATAATGAATTACAGAACAATGTATTTGAGCACAATATTATCTGTGGTTAGGACAAAACGATGGTACTAATTATTTTCAAAATCTAACAAAGCATTTTAAAGTACAAACAATTTGTTTATTGTAAAACATGTTATACATTTATTTAACAACAACAAAATAACGAAAAACTATTATTTAAAAGTGTTATATGTTTATATATGTATATGTGAAACGGGATAAATAATAATGGATGTGATCTGATCTTAAACATATTTTTTTTAATAGGGAGAATACAATAATCGATATTGATAGTCAAGTATCAACATGGTATTTAACTGACTACTAATACTAGGAACTTTATATTGAATGTTAAGGAAAACTAATAAAATTAATATAATAATATTCTGGTGAAGTTAATATTTTTATAGTACAAGATAACAGGGATTAATTTAAAAAAAACTTTATTACAAAGTATTTTTTCTTTTCAAAACTGCATATTAATTACCATCCAATCGAAACAAGTTAAATCATGCTTTTAATATTTATCAAAGCAGATCTAATAGCATTATTTTCTCAAATATATCTTAAAGAAGAAAAAAAACATTTTCACACTTTTAAAAAACTGTGGACCATTTCAGACGTAATAAAATTTGAGTTTTTAATGCGATTGTTTGTTGTTCATCATATAAACTCAGAGGAACCTTAGTGTTGAAGTTTGTAAGCAGTCTCTTCTAAGGACACACTTGACCCTCTCCACCGGAGGAGACCTTAAGTATTGCCCCTGTCTCTCGAATCTTCTACACAATACATTCTCAACAACCGATTTTCATTTTAACCTCGCCTGCATAAACAAGACAGTTTAAATGAAAGTATTATCAATACGAATAGTGAATTTTTTACTATTTAATTTATTTCTTATTTTACATGTTTTTATTTATTAGTTATATTTGTTAATTCTGTCATTGTATTTACAAAACCAGTCATATTACATTGATTAATCAATCAATTAAACAAAATATCTGTACTGGAAACAGAAATGTTCTGCATAATGGTGTCACAATTCAGTAAAGAACGTAACATTTAAATTAATTTATATATATATATATATATATAAACAATACTAGTGTAATACAATATTTAATCCACCCTACAAGACAGAAACTGTTACTAATGTTACGCATTTTTGTAGCTGTACCTTCAAACAAGATCACGCTGCTTTCCATTTTGATGCTATACGGCCGCCACTAAATAAGAGATGACATAAAAAAACTAGTCTTAAAAGGGAATATGATTAAATTATTTAGTTTCTTTATGTTATACCTTTAGTTAAAACTTTGTGAATTTCTAGATTCGTTATCAACTGCATGAAGGTTTCTTAAAAGGGTGTTACTATTTCAGGAATATATAACAACGGAAAAGTAAGTAATTTGTATTGTTTAGTTAAAAAAATAAATTTATTGATTTTTTACAAATTTAAACGGAATTAAGGAGCTTAAAGTTGAGGCTAGATTGTCGATATTTAAGGCTCCAAAAAGCGATAATTTACGTAACTATGTTTTTCGTCAATAATGCTAAATGTATAAGTTATATGCAAATGGTGTACAGACTTGTACCCAATCAACGGGATAGCTCGTGTAGAAATACTACTGATAGGCCCAACACTTAAATTTAGTAAAAAAAGATATTCCTATTTTTGACTATAATAATTTACCTAAAAGACAATTGCACTTAGGAATCAGTGATATTACTCAATGATATACCAACGTGTTTTATATATATAGTAACAGTTTGATGTAAGTGAACCAAGTGTAGTGATGCATTTTATAATATAACCAAAGTACAACTTTACATATGTATTTTGCAGTATAAAAACCCATATCTCAAATATGCCTCGCCAGGCTCTAGGCGTACGAGGAAATAAGGTGATTTGTATTCGTACATACCCAGGCAGCGTGGTTTGAATGAAACATGTTTGGGTCGTATCTACACTGGATGCATCCGCCCATAAATCCCGGTACATGTGTATTTGTGATATTTGAAACTTTTGATCCCTTACAAAAATGAAAATACAGAAGTGCAAAAATATATATTTGCGTTTAGTAGAGATTATTTAAATTAAAAACAAAGATTAACTAGAAACTCTTTAACTCAATTTTAGCGCAAATTATTGTATTTGTTATTTCCACTACAAAAAACGCTCACCGTATTTATTTATAACTCTGCTAGGTAATTTTGAAATATTTTGAAAATTTATAAAATAAACTCTTCCCCTGATGTTTGGATATGAATTAACCCTCTAGTATACCACTGGTCCTTGGAACAATTTATTTTAAACCTTAATATTTTAGTTTAAGTACAACTGATTTTTACCATTATTTTGTTTTCTCTTTCGATACAAAGTATCGAAGAGGCTGTGGTTGATGCTTAAAGGCGCCGGAAATTCGAGACTGAATAGTGAAAGCACAGGTTCAAATGTTGGCATTTATAAGTTGTCATCATTACGCGTATGGTGGGGGGATTTATCAACAACGTAAGTGGATTGGTGGGTGAGTCATTAATAACATACCTGAATGGGCGGGTGAGTAATTAACAACGTATGAAGATGGGTGAGTTAATCATCAAACACGTACTTAGCTGGGTGAGTGAGTAATCATCAACGTACTTGGATGAGTGGGTGAGTCATCAATAACGTACGTGGATGAGTAGGTGAGCAATCAACAACGTATGTGGATGGGTGGGTGAGTCATCAACAACGTTTGTGGATAGGTGAGTGGGTTTCACTACCTTATGTTGATGGGTGATTACGACTACGTCCATTGGCGGTGGTTGGAAGGGTTAGTACCACCATGTGGATGGGTGGGTGGGACAGTAATTATCACCGTGCGTCTATAGGTGGTCGTTGTGGAATAGCACGTATTTTGGGAAAAAATCATACAATACTATTTTTACTTACGTGTATTAATCAATCAATACGTCCACAAGAGAACTAGACGACGTTTTTCATCATCAGATCATTTGTCTCTTTTAAGTTGAATTTGAAACTTATTTTATATATAATTCACACTTGTGAAAACATATTATGGCACACACTTATATAGTTCTGTGGGTGATCTCTGTTACGTCTAATTTAATTACTATTTAAGTTTAGTTTTATTTTACATTTTTATTAACTAATTATTATATATTGCACATTCACTTTACTACACATGAGCGGGATATTTTTAATCTATTTACTTTGATTTATTATTAAATTCGACTATTTAATTGAAATTTATTTTTAAACGCGTATTGTGAATAAATAGAAAAATACAAGTGACTGACTTAAATAAATCAATTGTGAAAAGAATAATTGAGAATCGAATTTAAACCATTTACCAGTGGATATTTTGTATAAAAACGTATCGCATTCATATTTTTGATCAAGGAATTATGTTTTGATGAAATATACATTAATTTAATTTAATTATAATTACATATAATTAAGCTAGAAAATTAATAACTCAAAAATTTCTGTATAATTACAAGAATTTTTTTTGCAAACTTGATAATTTTATTAAATAAGTCAGTTATAAACATGGATCTATACAATAGTACAATATTTGTACAGGTTATTGCCAGTGGTAATACTGGACAATACCAAATGACCATTACCACTACAGTGACAATCCCTCTAGGCTATGGAATGCCATGTGACAATGGTCCTTTAGAGGGTGGCTGAAGTGCTACATGCCAGCCTGTACTGTACAACTTAAGGGTCATGTATTAATAACTAAACTAGTTACCTCAGAACGTTTTTAATATGAATAGTAAACTGTACATACTTTAGAAAATCTAAATAATCTGACATTTGTTACGGAAAAACAGCAAACCATTATTAAATGAGACTATTTTATTTTTTAATTCCATCACGATTTATATATTTAATATCGAATTGTATTCGATCAATTGTCAATAAATGGTTTGTTAGTGGTTCACTAATGTTTATTTGTTTCGATATTTTTCCTTAGTAAGAAAACTAATTAATTTGGAAATGATAATTTAGCCAAATCAAATGTAAATGCTGTGAGTTTTTCAAATAATTATTACTATTTTTCTTGCCACTGGAAACTTTCTAAATATTCATCTGAGCTAAAGGAGGAACCTGCAGGATCAAGAGGCATCTCCAATAAGGTAACGATATTGTATTTATATACTATCTATAGATAGAAAGTCAAAAGATATTCTACCGGTATGTAACAGCCAATCGATCTACCTATTAGTAATGGACTTGTTAGTGGTAGGGGGTGAAACACTGGGGTTGAAATAATACAGTTAATTTTATTACGTATCATAATTTGAAAAGAAATATGTGTGCAGAAATGCCACAGTGTTACACAGATTACTATTACAGTACGACTTGAAACAAGGCGTACACGTATTTTTGTCCGTGTATTCTCATAGGACACAACTTTGACAGTTCTTACTAGCATTCTCCCACGTTGTATGTTTGTCAAATACATGGTTGTTATTACAACTAACCAACTTAACAATTCTGAAAACAACTTACTCTACAAGTAGTAGAGTTACTGTATCTGTGGAACTCATAATGACTGTGTGTTTTATTTGTAAATGAAACATTCGTTTACTATGGATTCTCTTTAAAGCGCTTAGAACGTTTTTCAGGATAAAAACAATACTTTTTAAGGTGGCTTCAAGGAAAAATAATGTGCCCCAGCTGACGGAGGGAGATTATTGGATCAGGTGCCGGCTAAAGATATTTGAATATGTTAATTTCTACAGAATTAAGGGTAACTCGATGTTCAGTATACTCAATGGTCAGACCATTCAGTGAACAATGATTTCTGCACTGTTCACAAATACGGTAACTTAGCTTCTATTCCACTTCCTTTATATTTCTTTCTTTAACATTAACGGTTAATTTGTTTTTTTTTTAAGCAAAATGTATGTTCACGTATTTTTTTTATGAATCTGAAATAAGCGTTTTAAATTTTGTAAAATGTTAAGTTATACAAAACTGTAACGTAGTTAATACAGAAAATAACTAGACGAGTTTGAGAATTAGTCAAAAAACATATAAAAGAAAAAAAAGAAGATAAGTGTTAGAAATGGTAATGTATTTTTTTATTATGAAACAGCGTTATTGTGAATTTTTTTGTAGAGAGGTCTGAAATAAGTTTTTAAATATAATTTCATTTATTATCTCTTTGTTTCCAAGAATATTTATTTAACTTAATTACTTGAAGTAGAAGCTGAAGCTCACGGGTACTAGAAATAATATATTATTTTTCGTTTCTAGCAGCTATGAATATATGTTTGATGGAATACGTTTAAAAGTTTGTAGCTATGTTTAACTCCAGAAGCACTCTTAGAAAAAATTAAGTAGCTTTCCTATAAATATTATATAATTTATTTCTGCCGTATTTTACTGCACACATTAAAGTTAAACACATCATATTTGTAGCATACAATTACAGTTTTGTCAATTATTTACTATGTTTAATGATCTCGTACATGACTTATAGTGCAGTAGTGTAAATAAAGTACTCGTCCCAATAAGAGACTTAACAATAATGTAACTCTACATCGTAACAATAATTATTAAATAAAAACCTTCTAGAAAATAGTATGTAGGTGTTAGAAGGTTTATATTACTCAAAATATGAAGGCACAGGTGTTTTTGGAGCAAAACCTTACTGACTCAGCCAGAAAGCAACATATGGTTACTGTTTAGTTGGGACGCACTATTCTGTGGCATAGTGGTGTCCGACAAGGAGGGTTGTTTGACAGGATCAATATCTCTACTACAGTTGCACGAAACAAGACATGTTTTGCTATTTTTCCCTAAGATAAAGGAATAGGACACGTTGTAATGAATTCAAGATTTATTAAATAAAAAAAGACATAAATGGACGTGTCAAAAAGAAAAAAAACTATATTAAATATTGAAAAATTTAAAATCAACGAAATAATGAAACTAAATTAATAACAGTCTATAAATGAAATATAAAATTATAAACAATTTAATTATTAAAATAACTCAGGATTTAATATTGAGATGATTCAAAATCTATAATTCTTACTTTAAACATAAAGTGATGTTTCATAGCAGCAGACTTACTGACCTATCCATAAAGTAACATGTGGTTCTAGTTCACCTTCGTGATAAACGTCCGTAAATTTAATATCGAACTTTGATAGCATGAGATGTATATTTTTCAGACCTCATCAAAACATTTGCTGTTGTGTAAATGAAAAATAACACATACTCACTTATTATATGTTTATTTTTATTACTTATGATTTATGTTTTGATTTGTTTTATTTGATACTATTTTCGTAGGCAAACAATATTTGTTTCATACAAAAGGAACTACACAGTAGTATAATAGAAGAAGAAAAAATGTATGCATACAAATACTGAAAACATTAAAAAAACTTTTTGGACTATAAGAAATATAGAGCAACACTAACAATTTAAATTAGAAGTCAAAAATTATGTTTCTTAGTTGATGAGTATTTTTATCGAGCTTAAAAAATTAAAATGGTACTCTGAATACATTTAGTGTATTATATATTAGATGTATTGTTATTAAAATAAGCACAACTTTGGATGTTGTTTAGTAATAAAATAATTACAGAAATTATAGTAATTTACTTTACTATTATTATTCAATTCACAAGTTATCGTACAAAAATATCTGTAGCCAATTTAAAATGAGGAAACAATTTTAAATTAAAAAGAGGCAACAATTTTAAACAAAAAATTATTTTGTCAAGTTAGGGCCAAGAAGCCTTCTCTTACACTTAAACTGAGTTTATGTGTATATATGGACTTCCATGAGTTTGTACGGCGCTCATGAAACAACTATGGTTCGTGAACATTCTGAGTCCAGTGGGAATCCAAATAAAATTCAACATAAAATGTAATATATATTGACCATTTAAAAATGTTTTTCCACCACAACTAATTCAATTCAAGATAAGAGGAAATCTATTGGTAGAATCCCATTAGTTGATCGTGAAACCATGTAAAACATGAGGAATGTGATTACCCTAGTTCGTATTTAACTCACAAGGGGATTTAATATTGCTACAAGATCACTACCCTGTTATGTATGTCCAATGACCTTTAAACAGTGATTAGCTAGTGTCACAGCTAGTCCACTAATCTCGTAAATCACACTTAGTGGCAGATTCCTATGTGCCGTCACTGGAAATGCCGATGTTTTTGAACCAGATGATACTACTGATTCCAGATGTAAAGTTAACTAATGAGGGGAAGTACTATAATATGTCAACTAATTGAATATGTAAGAAACATATGATTTTTTGTAATTTTACTAGTTATACTCTTATATGTCTATCAGACATACTAAGTTATTTGATTTTCTTTACAAGTATTAACGATTAAATACGTTATTTAGAGGTAAGTACTCACATAAATAAATAACATTGCGTAGTTATTATATCAATTATTCATCTTTTACATAAGTTGTTACTATTACCAATACAAAAACACAATTACTTTGCTTTAGATAGAAACATATAGCAAAGAGCCTTCTACACTGTATATATTCTACATATAATACTATCTGGTACGCCAAATATTGTAACATCATAATTTTCATGCAGTACTTTGTTAATATTTAGATTTCAATATTACATATCATAGTCAAAAATATAATTATATTCGGAGACGAAGTACACCATAGCTAAATGATTTGTATTCTCGTTTTACACATTAATTATGATTCATACAATTTATTTCGTATAGAACTAGTATCTAACAGTTCATATATTTACTTTTACAAATGGTAAAGACGTTAATGACTCTTTTTATTCATTGATGCATTTGATAATATTTGTATTTTTCTACACTACAGGTAATTTGCTGATACTAATTTTACACTAGATGTTAAACTTTTCTTAGGTCTATATATTAGTAAAGAGAAGTATTTACATGTTTTAATGAGTATAAAAAATAAAAAAAAAATCATATCATTGCAGATCATTCTTTTAACAAAACTTAACCTTATGGCGTAGTTTATTAACGATCTCACGTTGCTTATCTCAAAAATATTCTGTAGGCAAATTCATAAATATAAATTTTAAAAGACTCAATAAATATTGACAATTAGTCTAAATTTGTACTTTTCAGACGAATAAATATAAAACTACTAAATTAATAGTAAATTATTTGTTACCTAAATTTACTTTTCCATATCAGTTAGTTGATGATGAAGCACTAAATATAAGATTGGTTATTGTATGGCCTACGGCTGTGAAAAAAACTTATGTCATTTGTAATAAATTTCTCAAATCAGCGGTACTTTGATCAAAATTATTAAATTTATTTTATACTTGCAGTGTTTTTAAATTCTCACTTTTTATAAAATATTCAAATATTGTTAACTAAGATTTGTTTTATTAGTATTTTATAAATATAAAAATTATCTACAGTCAAAATAATAAGCTTCTAATTTTAACTTTCTGTAAAAAAATCATTTCATATTTTTTATGAAAAATAATAGAAATTTATTGAAAATACTAGTCAATATAATATCTAGTGCCAGTTTCAACCAAACTAGCATCTCATTAAAATTTATTAAACCATTAACACGGGGATAAAACGTACATTTTATAAATTAAATAATTTAATATTTCAAATTTAAATAAAATAATTGTACAGGTCAGAAATGTATTTCTAATTTGTACAAATGTAGAAAGTTTTAATTAAAAATATTAAGAACTGTCTTTCAAAAGTACAAGTTTAATTTAACATTAAAATAAAATGTCATTGTTGCATTTATTAATGGAAATAACTAAAATAGTAGTTAAGATTCTTTTCTCCATATTACAATATTTTTTTATTACACTTTTGTACACTCGAGGGTTACAATCTGATATAAAAAGTGAAGAGAGTTTGCATAAATGGGGTGTCCAGGAGGGAATGGACACAGACTGTACCCATTACTGAAGTGGGGGCCGTAACGTTATTGGACACCGAACACGGTAAAAGCATCGAATGTAGTTGGATCAACGATGAAACATTTTACGTAAAGTATTCTTTAATTACGTAAAACCAAATACATTCTCCGTTTGATACATTTTGTGTAATACATTTTGACCATCACAATTGAACATTATTTGTTCTATGAATATTCAATAAAATATTAATCGTTTAATTATGAATTAAGCTAAGACAAATTTCGACAACATTAAAAAATATTATGAAAGGTTTGCAGGGTACTGTATATTATGAGTACGAATTTGTTTTCATATTTATATTGTTTATTTACAAATTTAGGCATTCTGGAATTATTGTGAGAAGTTTGAAAACGAATTGTCCTTTGAAAATTGTTTTTCAAAGGAAATTCAACATTTAAAACTTTTCGAATTTGAATACTTTATACCAGTGTAATATTTGTAAACCAATTATAAGCAATTTAATAGTATTAAAAGTTTCAAATAATTTGGGAATAACATATTTTCCATATTCAAGTTAATAGACTGTACAATTTTAAGATATGTATATATAAATCTAAATCACCTATTTCAAAGTTTCAAAAAAATACATAGTTACTTCAGTGATAATTTTCTTGTGCGTTTAGTGTAAAACTATATCCTCATTAGAGAAATAATACAAATGTATCTGCCTTTGACAAGATATTAATTTTAATACTTAAATAACTATACAATCTAGAAAAAAATTAATATTATTATGTGTAGAACGTTTCATACCAGAAAAGAACTATAATGTAAGAAAGTTTTACAATAGGTTCAATGCATTAATATAAATTGTCTAATTCACCTTTTGTACGTTGTTGGGAAAATTTGTTGTATAGTTTTATCCTATTGTTATAAATATATTTTTTACATATAGTGATCATGTCTAAGGGCGTTTTATGGTTTAAATATCACGGAGATTTTGTAGCTTCTTATTTCCACCACTTGATTTATTTTAAAACAAAAATGTGTTTTATAAAAAGTAAATAGATAGTAGAGTCACCCAGTTTTTCAAAAGCTATTTATATAACAATTCTTTTTTTGAATGATGATTATGCTAATATAATTATAAATGCGTAATTTTGTAAAATAAAAAAGTTCTTCCTATTAAAAATGTCATAATATGTTTATTTTGGTAAAATAAATCCATATTATATTGTTAATAGAACGCTTATTTGACTGTAAGATGATCATTTTCTGAGTAAACAATGTGTTTGGAATGTATTTATAGCAAACTACGAGATATATTTAGCTTATATACACATATCATATTCCCTTAAAGCATAATAAATGATAAACATAATTAAATCCGTTATTACGGAAATAGTTTTCATCTCATCACTTATGACATCAAAACAAATATTATCTCTCCAGTTGGCTGTTGGTTTAAGGCTTAAGTTCTCGCTTAGTGTCATGTAGGCAAACACTGTTCGCATACAATGTTCAAAGGCACCACCAAAGCTCTTAAATGCATTTCAGGAACTGTTTCAGGTCAAATTTAATTGAGCAAAGAAGTATTTTAACATATTTTGCTAGTAGTTATTTTAGTATGAGGATCATTTTAGTACCTATTATAATGTTAATAAATAGCATATTATAGAATAGAATAATAGAATAAGTTTATTCCAAAAATTTTACATAATTATGGCCCCGCTAAGTAACAAATAATACTTGTCAGCGGGGTCCATCTTAACTGTAACATGTGATACATCAAATAAATTAGTATATAGTACATAGTAATGTAATAAATTTAACATAATCTTAAGAATAACTGTATAGAAACAATGGCAATTGGCGGGCAAATAATTCACCTAGTGTATAAGTGGCAAACTTAAACAAGTTAACTGATATTACATAGATAGTTTATAATAACAAGTACTATGAATATTTTATAAAAAGGTTGTTCCCAAAGATGGTGCCTTTGTACATTTCATGAGGAATGTGTGGAGCTGATTAACTTCCCTTACCCCAACTCAAAAACAGGTTTCTCTGCCAGATGTGATTTAACATGTTCTCAAACTAGCATCTGCTTTAACTAGTCAGTTCAGTATCAGCTCCAACCATGTGCACTATATGCTCCAAGCTTACAGAAAAATTTTCAATGATGAAATAAACAAGAAATCAGCTTAATTAACCTATTCAACTGATAATCCCAAAATTTCTCATTTGTAATGTGATTCTTACAGTACTAACACTACCCAATATTATGTATTAATTGTTATGTACTATGGAATATATTCAATGTTGCTATTGTGTTTAAAAGTGTTTGGTGTTATATGTAATCCATATTTTAACTAACTTCATAGTTTTGGTGTTATAAGTGTGTAGTTTACTAATTTACTAACTCCAAACTAATAAAATAAAAAAAAAACCGAAAACTAAGGCAGTCAGTACTATTCACGAACCAAATTGATCAGTAGTGATGCGTTTTGTTGAATGTAAGTACACTAACAGTATACATTTAATAAAAATTATATGTATCTAACAATGAATTGAATTAACTCCAGTATTGACAACTTACACTAATATTTAAAAGTAAATACAAAAAAACACAATTCCACTAAATTTATTGAGAAAAAACCCATACTTAATCATGAACTTGTAGTACATAATATTTATGCAGTCAGATAGACTGTCATATTGTTAATTAACTGTACAAACAATTTTATTTTAGTGAGTGACCTAACAATTTGTGGTAGTAAAAAGAAGTTGCATCCCAACTGTAGGTCAGTGAAATATCACCATAAATTATACAAAGTAATATAATGAGATTATATTACGTAATAATCTCATTTTATATGTTAGGAGTTTAATATATAATGGAACATATTGAATATATGTGTATATATACAGGGTGTCTTTTTTTAAATGGGCCACAATTGTAAGTTTGCAAACAATAAGTCTGACAAAAGACATTAAATGGGGAACCTTAACTTATTTTCAGAAGCAATTAAAAAGACACATATACAGTTTTGAAAAACGTACGCCATTTTCCAATATGGCGGTCAACTTTGGTTTTCCTTATGGAGCACACTATATTTTATGTTTTTTTTTTTTTTTTTTTTTTTGTAAGAATAGTAATTTTAAGACTTTATTCGTGTCAGTTTTTCTATATTTTGCTTAAGAACATAGATATGAGAACTCCTTATGTAAATTAAAATTCCTTATGTAAAAGCTTCAGATTCCTTATGAAGCTTACTATTGAGATAAAAACTTTTTTAATATGCATTAAAAAAATAACCGAATCTGCAAACATTACTACATATATTTGGAATTCGTATACTTACCTATTCTTTTTCACAATTTAATAGCATAATTTATTAAAAATATAACACACGTGAAGTTGAAACAAATATAATTCTATTTGTCACAGATAAATATATGTTGGCAGCACTGTTACTATTATCAACTGTTTAAGTCAACTTCCAATGCAATACGACATTTGTATTAGAAGACTTAACTGCTGATAATGGTATCAGTGCTGCCAACATAAATTTATATGTGACAAAATAGTACTATATTAGTTTGATTTCTGCGTGTTATAATTTTAATTAATTAAGCTGCTAAATCGTGAAAAAGAATAAGTAAACATACGAACTCCAAACTTATGTTGTAATGTTTGGAGATTCGGTAATGATTTTGAATGCATATTAAATATGTTGTTATCTCAATGGTAAACTCCATAAGGAATTTGACAATTTTGAGATCTCACACCTACGTTGTTAAGCAAAATATCGAAAACTGACAATAATATAAAAGTCTTAAAATTACTATTTTTAACTGAAACAATAATAAAATGTAGGGTGTTTAGTAAGAAAAAACTAAGTTGACCGCTATATTTGAAAATGGTGGCCGTTTTTCAAAAGTTTAAATGTGTGTTTTTAATTGTCTCTAAAAATAAGATAAAATTCCACATTTAAAGATCACACTAGTGGCCCATCAAAAAAAGACAATCTATATATTAAAAAAAAACATTTATTACCATCTAAATATAAGTAAGGGCTAAGTTTTATTTTTATAACAGTAAAAAAGTACCCAAATTATTTGAAATTTATATAGTTTTTAAAATAATAGTAAATAAATAAATGTTTACTCCAACAATGTGATGATTTTGAGTTTTCAAAAGTATATACTAAACAACTTGTTTCTCTTAGATAATTATACATCAGGGGTATTTTCGAAGACTTAAAGCAAGTTTTGTAATCTCTTAGTTACTCCATTATTGTGATTAAAATTATAATACGTGACTCACATAGAAGTGTGGGACAGCACCGATTTAATATAAGACGGAACTACCCTGGGTTGTTACACACCCTTGAACTATCACCCTCAAGTAACAATAAGGTGCAGGTGGAATAAAAATAAAGATAAACAGAGGTGTTAACACCATAGTAAGCATACGCAGAGTTTTATTTTATGTACTTGTTTAATTTAAGAAATTCTATATTTTTGAAAAGTAATTGTTAATTTTAAGAAATATTGTAAGATTTTCAGATACATTTAGAAAAACTTTGATTGGGGACTTAGGAGATGAAGTGTCCAAACGTTTTTTACTGTTACCTTTTGTTGGGGGACTTTAGGTTTCATAGGGTTTGAAGGGGGAAATATGTACAGTTTTCATATTTTTTTTAGTTTTTTTTATATTTTAAGATGTTAGAGTCTAATATCATCAGAAACAATGTCACAGGGTATTTTTTTTTAGTTTTTTTTTATATTTTAGGATGTTAGAGTCTAATATCATCAGAAACCATGTCACAGGGCCAGCATTTGTTTTACTGCAAAACATTTTGGGGTAATAGTTTATTACTGAGAAACAGTAAAGATTATTAAACTACACAAACTCTCGCTTGGGAGTAATTTAAGAAAAGTGTAACTTGAGATATTGGAAAAAAAGATAACGCATTTTAATCGTAACTAAATATAGTAGTAATATTAAGTAGTAAACATAAAGAATACATAAGAGTAGATGAAGAAGAACACTAAGTAAGCCAAATGGAAGCATTGAGAAGATAACCCTTCAGTGGAATCCTCAAGATGCTAGCGGAAAAGGTAAAACCTGGACAGATGGAGAGATCGTCTGGACTCCTTCTGCTCCCAAAGGACATAAAGGAAATGTCAGGTTATGTCAAGTTGAAGAAGAGAACGGGGAAGTTAGTTCTCCTTGGAGAGGCTTAGAGTCATATTCACACTTGGTGATAAAACTTGACTGGAAGTTTCTATAATATAGACTATGATTTTAAACATTTAAAATTGAAAATAGTTTTACCTTAATATGTAATGAGTTTTAAATTATAATATAAGATTTTATTTTTTTGACATAATTTTAACACGTTCCTTAAGTAAAAAAATACATATTACGTGGTTTAGTATACGGGGTAAGTTAACTAAAATTTAAATCTATATTAGGAGAGGGAACAAAATCTTCAACACGGACCATTGTGTTTATTTTAGTAAAAATGTGCACTATTTTTACATGTGAATTTTGATAATTTGCGTAAAAAAATTAATATTTTCAATGCACTAAGTTAATTTGGAGTTTCTTCAGTTTTATCCCATAAAACATCAAATTATTGTGAATATTTCTCTTCAATTTACAAATATTTTACGGTAATATAAATAAAGTTTGTGAAAACAAGTACCAATTTGTACTTTGTTCTTTAGGTACAGTTTATTTTATGTTAATTTTAAAATAATTTACAAGAAGGTAAGAATCCTTGTCATGTAGCCAAGGTCCCTGCTAACCCCTCACTAGCAGCGACTCGTAAACCCCTTCACAATGCGGCACCATAAATATTAAAGAGACCATAACGTCTATGTTTTTTAAAGCTTGTCAATTAACTCTCATATCTCAAACAAAATTTATGGTACTGGAAGTTTGTCATCTTAGAAGGTACGTACCTTATATATAATTGTCATATTAACTGTGATTTATATGGCATAAATGTATTCTATTTTGTTTAAGTGATATTTATTATATAAATATTACTCTATAAGAAACCAGCAATTTAATATATTCTTCTGATTGCATAAAATCAGTCTTTTATATACATTTATAAAATGTGAAAAGTAGTTTTTGTATGTGTATAATTTGTTATAAATATAACCAAACGCTATATATATATATATATATATATATATGACTATATTCTTTTAATTACAGCTATATAAATGCATTGAGTACTTTGATATTTCCATTTTATTATAAAGAATAAATCATGAATCCAGGATAAAGGCAATTGTACAGAGTGTAGGCTACTTATCATGCGTATAATAAGTATTGTATTAGTTACATAACATAATGTTTACGAGTGCCTAGTAAATATAGTGGTGCAGTACTGTAATCCAGCTACTTGGGAACAAAGTGTTGAGGAGATTGTGGCGATAGGTTCTATGATCAGTACTCTTAATACTGATAGCGTCCGATCAATGGTTATCATCAATGTAGACACTACTCGATGCAATAGTAATAATTAATAACTGAAAGTACGCTTTAGGTACGCTAAATTAAGTTTATGACTATTATAAAAATAAAACTATTATTGAAATTATAAATCCGACAAAATATAAGACAACACTCGTAAATTAAAATCTTTCAAAAATATAAAAGAACCTATTTGTGGTGTTTTGAAACTATAAAAGAAGAAAAAAAGAAAAACTGGTGAAATGTCTTTAATCGTTAAGTGAAATGAAGCCCTTTCCCTCAATGGGTATTACTGTTGAGTGAACTCCTGTGAAAAGCCGTTCAGAGGCTTCCATCTCTATTGAATGGATTCGAGTCTAGTGCAGACTGCTTTATCAAAGATCCTTTAATTGTACATGTTAATACCTACACCGGAGTTACTAATTATATATAATCTAAAAGTAAACAGGGCATTGTTGGTATGGTTATGTACTACATCTAAAAATAAGATTTCTTTTTGAAAAATTGGCAAAATATGAGTGTATTTCTCTTGAGGAGGTTGATTTCGATCACAGAAGAAAAATCTAAAACATTTTTTCTGATAGTGAAAAAAAAATTTGTAAGCCATTATTTTATATTTTTATATTAAATTTTTTATACCAAAAGCTTATATATAACTGATTAATAAATACAATTATTTTACGGCAAAAAAAAAACACAATTTTTACTTACCAACCAAATAACTTATGACAATTCTTTATTTATTCCATGACTTGCGTTAAATTATGGCGCCTGATATCCGTAACGGCTTGCCGGCCGTCCTTCCGGTGAGAATATATGTGCATTCTGTTATCGTAGTTTTAATAGTTGTTATTTATAATCATTACTTAGTTGCCACTAATTACGATTCATCACGAAAATAGTTGTTATAGACCATTTCAGACCGAAATACATTTTAAATTAGTTTTCAGCGTAAACAAACATAAAAACGATTTAAATGCCATTTAAACTAACGGAAATATGTCAAAAATACTAAAAGTTGTGGCGTTTATTTAAATTATTCAGTAAAATTAATAAATTCCGCAGAATAAAAAGAATATCTCATAAACATAGAGCACATTTTTGACCAATTTCACGGACAAATTTTAAATTTCGTTAGGTGGAAAAATACTGCTTTGTTACAGAATTGTTTAAGAATTATTTTCAGCTCATAGATTCTGTCTGGTAAAAATACTTTACCAGTATATAACTCAAAGTGGAATAAGGAATTTAAATTACAAGCAATTTAGCAAAGCATTTTTGTAGTTATTACTTTTTACTAATACAATACGCATACAAGCGGTAATGCAAAATGTACTATAATTATAATTAATAAAACTATTTTTAAATAAAAAACTAATATATAATAATAATATAATGTATAATATTATAAAGTGTGTGATAATTTGGTGATTTAAAAATAAATGGTTATTTATATGAAACTTTACAATATAAAAAGCTTTTAGATATCATAATTAAGATACTTCCTAACAACTTTCTTATTTATGTATTAAAATAAGTAAATGTCTATTAAATTAAATTGTAATCAAAAGAGTAATATAATGTTAAAGTAATAACTGTAACTTTATTTAATAAACTGGTTTATAAGTAAAGTTGTACATATTAAGCACCATATACTAATTAAACTAATATTTTAGTTGACGTAAGACGCTATAAAATTGTATTCCAATGTAATAATTTTTTTATAAGTAAAATGAAGTAGTTTTGGTTTATGATTTTTATATATGCCAGAAACATTTAAAAGCCAATAATTTAGTAAAATGTAGGTAATATTATCCGTATTGTAAATATCATTATGTTACATACTACAATATGTTACATATTACAATATGTTACATTATATAATATGTTACATACTACAATATGTTACATACTACAATATGTTACATACTACAATATGCTACATACTACAATATGCTACATACTACAATATGATATATACTACAATATGTTACATAATACAATATGTTACATACTACAATATGTTACATAATACAATATGTTACATACTACAATATGCTACATACTACAATATGCTACATAATACAATATGCTACATACTACAATATGCTACATAATACAATTTGTTACATTCTACAATATGTTACATACTACAATATGCTAAATACTACAATATGTTACATACTACAATATGATACATACTACAAAACGATACATACTACAATATGCTACATAACACAATATGATACATACTACAATATGCTACATACTACATATTGTTACATATTACAATATGTTACATACTACAATATGTTACATTCTACAATATGTTACATAATACAATATGTTACATACTACAATACGATACATACTACAATATGTTACATACTACAATATGCTAAATACTACAATATGTTACATACTACAATATTCTACATACTACAATATGCTACATAATACAATATGCTACATACTACAATATGCTACATAATACAATTTGTTACATTCTACAATATGTTACATACTACAATATTGTTACATATTACAATATGCTACATAATACAATTTGTTACATTCTACAATATGTTACATACTACAATATGCTAAATACTACAATATGTTACATACTACAATATGCTACATACTACATATTGTTACATATTACAATATGTTACATACTACAATATGTTACATATTACAATATGTTACATTCTACAATATGTTACATACTACAATATGTTACATACTACAATATGTTACATACTACAATATGCTAAATACTACAATATGTTACATACTACAATATGTTACATACTACAATATTCTACATACTACAATATGTTACATACTACAATATTCTACATACTACAATATGCTACATAATAAAATATGCTACATACTACAATATGCTACATAATACAATTTGTTACATTCTACAATATGTTACATACTACAATATGCTAAATACTACAATATGTTACATACTACAATATGATACATACTACAAAACGATACATACTACAATATGCTATATAACACAATATGATACATACTACAATATGCTACATACTACATATTGTTACATATTACAATATGTTACATACTACAATATGTTACATACTACAATATGCTACATAATACAATATGTTACATACTACAATATGTTACATACTACAATATTCTACATACTACAATATGCTACATACTACAATATGCTACATACTACAATATGCTACATAATACAATATGCTACATAATACAATTTGTTACATTCTACAATATGTTACATACTACAATATGCTAAATACTACAATATGTTACATACTACAATATTCTACATACTACAATATGCTACATACTACAATATGCTACATAATACAATTTATTACATTCTACAATATGTTACATACTACAATATTGTTACATATTACAATATGCTACATAATACAATATGTTACATAATACAATATGTTACATACTACAATACGATATATACTACAATATGTTACATACTACAATATAATACATACTACAAAACGATACATACTACAATATGCTACATAACACAATATGTTACATACTACAATATGTTACATAATACAATATGTTACATACTACAATATGATACATACTACAATATGTTACATAATACAATATGCTACATAATACAATATGTTACATTCAACAATTAGTTACAAACTACAATATTGCTACATACTACATATTACAATATGTTAAATACTACAATATGCTTCACTACGAACTGCAGAACTAATTTGATTATTTATATGATCAACTGATTTACTATATATATATTTATATATATATATATATATATATATATATATATATATATATATATATTTATATTGTATTGAGCCAAAGATAATGTGAGATATATGAAACATTTGTGAAAAGACAGGGGTAATTAGTTGGCACCATCACCACTAGGGTTGGTGATACAATAGAAAAATAGACTGGTGTATGATAAGCTGGGCCATTCATATGTCAGTGATGTTGAGTCAAGTATTGAGTGTAAATGACAATGTGGAAACTGAGGTATTGTGATAAGACAGGGGTAATTAGTTACCACAATCACCACAAGGGGCGGTGATACCTTAGAACAATAGACTGTTGTATGATAAGCTGGGCCATTCATATGTCAGTGATGTTGAGTCAAGTATCGAGTGTAATAGATGACAATGTGGAAACTAAAGTATTGTGTAAAGATAGGGGGTATTTAGTTGCCACCATCACCAATGGGGGCGATGATACAATAGAACAATAGACTGGTGTATGATACGCTGGGCCTTTCATATGTCAGTGATGTTTTGTCAAGTATCGAGTTTGATAGATGACCTTGTGGAAATTGAAGTATAGTGTAAAGTATTGTGTGTAAAGAAGGGGTAACGTAGTCTTATAGTAGAATTTGAGTGTATTAATTTATAAAAGGAACCAACTTTAATTTTAAATAGTATAAGAGAGATAAACAAAAGATAATCTGCGTTAAATTAAATTTCACATAAGTAATTTATTAAACGTTAAGGCTACAGTTATACTTAACATACAAATGGTACAGAGTCGTATGAGCTGTGTTAATACAAATAGCCATAATTCGGAGACGACACATTTCAAAGATCTAACGTAAATCTCCCCGCTTGCTGCATTAAACAATCTAGAGTTGTTAGTTTACTCACAGCATATTATGACAGACGTCTAGTTGCCAAATGAATTTGTATCCACCAAAATAGTTTTTAAAATGATGTAATACATATCAAATTTCTTAATTCGTTTTTTGTGAGTGTTACAAATAAAACTTATAACTAAATCAATGTGCATTCTTATTCTATAAAACTTATCTTACAAGATTTTAGAATATAATTAGTTTTACGAGAGTGAAATTTATTCAAGAGAAATTAATATGACTTAAACAGTTCACGCAATACAGTAAATTATTTGTTTCTGCAAGTATTTCAATACAACTTTCTAAATAGCTAAAGCTATTTAGTATATGATATAAAAAATATATGGCATTTTGAGAAGCACTTTCATGAACTTAATATAAATTAAAAATAGTTGTATCCCTTTAATATTTTTTTTTTTTAAATAAAAGGAAAACATAATTATTTGAATCTTTTAAATATACAATTTAAAATTTAAAATGTCCAAAGTATAAAATTGTTATATATTTTTTAATTTCATGGAGAAAATGTACATAATTAATTTATTGCTGGTATGAATACTAATACTTTCAAACATTTTGAAAATAGTTTACTGATAATTTCATGAAATAGTGAATCCTGAATATGCAGGAAAATATCCTTTTAACAACGTTTTTAAATTCAAACTTTGCATGGCTAACCCTAATTTTCTGCGTAAGTGTAATTAACATTTCAGGTAATCAATCTGAAAGGAAAGTTTCTACAAAGTAATTTGAAAAAATTAAACATGGTTATAATTTGATAACACAAATTGTTATTTTTTTATTATTATTATTTGGATCAGAGTGTTTTGTTGTGTACTCCCTAATATAGTTATATTTGAAGCGTTACTTTCTTTTAAATATAATTAATTCTAGAAATCTAGTATAAAAAACAAAATATTAATAACATCTATGTTGATGTACATTGCCATAAAATAAGAAAAAAAAGAGCTCAATGTTGATTGTGTATTTTTGTCAACTTGCTTTATTTCAGCTGGCACTAGTAGTGCAACTCTGTAACCCAGTTACTTGGGGACAAAGTGTTGTGGATTGTAGGTAATAGCTTCTATACACTGGCCTCATAATACTAACACGACATCCGCTCAATGGTTACCACTACTAAAGAAATCTAGGGTATCCATGTTGGGTAGTAGTTAGAGTTCGGATGTTGGATAAGGAAAGTAATTAGGTATCTGGCTCATCAGTTTCCTGACAGTCAGACAGATACCACGTGGTTCGGATTCCCCGTAAAGCTGTAGGTCCCTTAGCTGCCTTGGCTAATGGACTGTTAATAAATTTATTTTTAAGGAATAGTCGATTTTAGTTAGTAACAATACCTACACTCGTACATATAGACTCTAAACACTCATTCATTCATCCCTTATATTCGCCTATATCTCGATGATCGGCGTCTTACTAATGGGTAATAGATTAATAATAGATAATAGTAATAAATGGTTTCCTCAACTTTATTGGTTTCTAATGTTTAGTGTCTTAATAACCAAAGTAAATAAATAAATTGATAGTTTAAATGTATGATACATTGACATATTCAATAATGACGTAATAATATTCATAAAAAAATACTCCTTAAAAAAATTTTATGTATTAAAATAGGTTATTATGACTGGATTTTTGTTTTGATCGGTTGAAAAAATGTCGTTGTCAACCTTTAACCTTTGTAAAGTCAAATAAAATACCATGATTGGTCCTAATTCCCCCCCCCTCTCTCTCTCTCACTCTCTCTCACTGTCTTTGACGTAAAATAAAAACACAGTGAAATACAGGAAACTTATTTAATCTTAACGCTTACAGATTACAGTTAAAATTCACAAGAGTGTCTGTCTTTTATTCTTGATTTTAATATATAAATTAACATGTTTTATCCTGCTAAGAAGTAAATGTCACTAGCTTTCTTAAAATGACTTTAAGTGCAGGTTTTTAAATTTGGTTGTAACGTAGAACTGTTATTTTCTTTATACAATAGAATTTTTACTATGAAAACATAGAAGGTATCTTAGAAAATTTAAATAAATTACGTATATTAGTAAACTATATTTCACCATTCTGCATTTTATATTCATAACAAAAATATAACAAACGTTTTATATACAAAACTACTTTTGTAAAAATTTTCTGAGTTAATATTACTAGAGGTTCCCCCTTTCTATAACAATGAAAGTGTACCTCCAATAGATTACATTTAAAAAAATAATACAATATAATAAATTGTAATCTCCAAGAGAAAATAAGGTATACCTGTAACAGTAGATTGAAAACACTGTTAAGTAGTTAGACCAAATTATTGTTTAAGTCCTAAATAAAAAATTAATATTAGAGATCACTACAAATGTTGCTTATGAGTTTAAAAGACAAGAACTAATCAACGAGTTGAAAAACATCGAAGTTATGGTCTCTTTAATATTTATGGTGCCGCAATGTGAAGGGGTTTGTTTACGAGTAGCTGCTATTGAGGGGTCAGCGGGGACCTTTAATAAATGACAAGGATTCTTACCTTCTTTTAACTTATTTTAACAATATAAGTAAAAGAAATCATACCTTATTAAAAAAGAATTATCGTACCCCAGTCTGTTGTTCTATTATATCACCACCCCTAGTGGTTATTATGGTAACTAATTACCCCTGTCTTTACACAATATATCAGTCTTCACGTTGTCATCTATTACACTCGATACTTGACTCAACACCACTGACATATGAATGGCCCAGCTTATCATACACCAGTCTATTGTTCTATTGTATCATCGCCCCTAGTGGTAATGGTGGCAACTAATTACCCCTGTCTTTACACAATATATCAGTTTCCACATTGCCATCTATCACACTCAACATTTGACTCAACATCACGGACATATGAATAGCCCAGCTTATCATACACCAGTCTATTGTTCTATTGTATCATCGCCCCTAGTAGTGATGGTGGCAACTAATTACCCCCTGTCTTTACACAATACCTCAGTTTCCACATTGTCATTTATCACACTCGACACTTGACTCAACATCACTGAAATATGAATGGCCCAACTTATCATATACCAGTCTATTGTTCTAATGTATTCCCGCCCCTAGTAGTAATGGTGACAACTAATTACCCCCTGTCTTTACACAATATCTCAGTCTTCATATTGTCATCTATCACACTCGAAACGTGACTCAACATCACTGACATATGAATGGCCCAGCTTATCATACACCAGTCTATTGTTCTATTGTATCATCGCCCCTAGTAGTGATGGTGGCAACTAATTACCCCTTGTCTTTACACAATACCTCATTTTCCACATTGTCATCTATCCCACTCGACACTTGAATCAACATCACTGAAATATGAATGGCCCAGCTTATCATATACCAGTCTATTGTTCTAATGTATTCCCGCCCCTAGTAGTAATGGTGGAAACTAATTACCCCCTGTCTTTACACAATACCTCAGTTTCCACATTGTCATTTATCACACTCGATACTTGACTCAACATCACTGACATATAAATGGCCCAACTTATCATACACCAATATATTGTTCTATTGTATTCCTGCCCCTAGTAGTGATGGTGACAACTAATTACCCCCTGTCTTTACACAATACCTCAGTTTCCACATTGTCATTTATCACACTCGATACTTGACTCAACATCACTGACATATGAATGGCCCAGCTTATCATATACCAGTCTATTGTTCTAATGTATTCCCGCCCCTAGTGGTGATGGTGGAAACTAAATAGCCCTGTCTTTGCACAATACCTCAGTTTCCACATTGTCATTAATCACACTCGATACTTGACTCAACATCACTGACTAATGAATGGCCCAATTTATCATTCACCAGTATATTGTTCTATTGTATTACTGCCCCTAGTAGTAATGATGACAACTAATTACCCCCTGTCTTTACACAATATCTCAGTCTTCATATTGTCATCTATCACACTCGAAACGTGACTCAACATCACTGACATAGTTAGTTAGTTTATATGGGGATATGCAGTTGGTCCAGCCAACCCTTGCAACGAAGCCTAAGGCTTTTTGTGCCAATCCCAGTGCCTAATCATCGTAAAGCTGGCAATCCTTGACCAGGTCAAGGAGCTTCTTCACTAGATTAGTAATTTCCAAATGTCCCAGAGGTGAGCCTTCAAAAAGTGCTCTTCTCCTGGCTCACTGACATATGAATGGCCCAATTTATCATACGCCAGTATATTGTTCTATTGTATTACTGCCCCTAGTAGTAATGGTGGCAACTAATTACCCCCTATCTTTACACAATATCTCAGTCTTCACATTTTCATCTTTCACACTCGAAACTTGAATCAACATATGAATGACCCAGCTTATCATACACCAGTCTATTGTTCTACTGTATCATCGCCCCTAGTAGTGATGGTGGCAACTAATTACCCCCTGTCTTTACACAATATCTCAGTTTCCACATTACCATCTATCACACTCGATACTTGACTCAACATCACTGACATATGAATGGCCCAGCCTATCATACACCAGTCTATTGTTCTATTGTATCACCGACCCTAGTGGTGATGGTGGCAACTAATTACCCCCTGTCTTCTCACAAATTTGTCATATATATCACATTATCTTTGACTCAATACAATATATGTATAAATTTTTATATATATATATTAGTAAAACAGTGGATCATTTTAATAATTATATTAGTTCTGCAGATCGTAGTGTAGCATGTTGTAGTATGTAGAATATTGTAGTATGTAACATATTGTAGTATGTAGCATATTGTAATGTATAACATATTGTGGTATGTAACATATTGTAATATGTAACATATTATCGTATGTAGCATATTGTAGTATGTAGCATATTGTGGCATGTAACATATTGCAGTATGTAGCATATTGTAAAATGTTACATATTGTAAGATGTAACATATTGTAGTATGTAGCATATTGTATTATGTACCATATTGTTGTATGTATAGTATTGTAGTATGTAGCATATTGTAGTATGTAACATATTTTATTATGTAGCATATTGTAGTATGTAGCATATTGTAGTATGTAACAATATGTAGTATGTAGCATATTGTGTTATGTAGCATATTGTAGTATGTATCGTTTTGTAGTATGTATCATATTGTAGTATGTAACATATTGTAGTATATTTCGTATTGTAGTATGTAGCACATTGTAGTATGTAACATATTGTAATATGTAACATATTGTAGTATGTAACATATTGTAATATGTAAAAATATTGTAGTATGTAACATATTTTAGAATGTAACAAATTGTTTTATGTAGCATATTGTAGTATGTAACATATTGTAGTATGTAACATATTGTAGTATATAGTATATTGTAGTATGTAGCATATTGTAGTATGTAGCATATTGTAGTATGTAGCATATTGTAGTATGTAACATATTGTAGTATTTAGCATATTGTAGTATGTAGCATATTGTGGCATGTAACATATTGTAGTATGTAGCATATTGTAGTATGTAGCATATTGTAGTATGTAACATATTGTAGTATGTAGCATATTGCAGTATGAAACATATTGTAGTATGTAGCATATTGTATTATATAACATATTGTAATATGTAGCATATTGTATTATGTAACATATTGTAGTATTTAACATATTGTAGTATGTAACATATTGTAAAATGTAGTATATTGTAATATGTAACATATTGTAGTATGTATCATATTGTAATATGTAACATATTGTAGTTGGTAACATATTGTAGTATGTAGCATATTGTAATATGTAACATTCTGTAGTATGTATCATATTGTAATATGTAACATATTATAATATGTAACATATTGTAGTATGTAATATATTGTAGTATGTTACATATTGTATTTTTGTAACATATTTTAGTATGTAACATATTGTAGTATGTAACAGATTGTAGTATGTAGCATATAGTAGAATTTAACATATTATAGTATGTACCATATTGTAATATGTAGCATATTGTAATATATAACATATTGTAATATGTAACATATTGTAGTATGTAGCATATTGTAATATGTAATAATTGTAGTATGTATCATATTGTAATATGTAACATATTGTAGTATGTAGCATATTGTAATATGTAACATATTCTAGTATGTTACATATTGTAATGTGTAGCATAGTGTAATATGTAACATATTGTAGTATGTATCATATTGTAATATGTAGCATATTGTAATATGTAACATATTGTAGTATATAGCATATTGTTGTATGTAACATATTGTAGTAAGTAATATATTGTAGTATGTATCATATTGTAATATGAAACATATTCTATTATGTTACATATTGTAATATGTAACATATTGTAGTATGTAACATATTGTAGTATGTAGCATATTGTAATATGTATCATATTGTAGTATGTAACATATTGTAGTATGTTACATATTGTAGTATGTTACATATTGTATTTTTTAAATATTGTAGTATGTAACATATTGTAGTATGTAGCATATAGTAGAATGTAACATATTCTAGTATGTAGCATATTGTAATATGTAGCATATTGTAATATGTAGTAATTGTAGTATGTATCATATTGTAATATGTAACATATTGTAATATGTAACATATTGTAGTATGTAGCATATTATTGTATGTAACATATTGTAATATGTAACATATTGTAATATGTAACATATTGTATTATGTATCATATTGTAATATGAAACATATTCTATTATGTTACATATTGTAAAATGTAGCATATTGTTGTATGTAACTTATTGTAATATGTAACATATTGTAATATGTAACATATTGTAGTAAGTAACATATTGTAGTATGTATCATATTGTAATGTGTAACATATTCTATTATGTTACATATTGTAATATGTAACATATTGTAGTATGTAAAATATTGTAGTATGTAGCATATTGTAATATGTAACACATTGTAGTATGTAACATATTGTAGTATGTAGCATATTGTAGTATGTAACATATTATAATATGTAACATATTGTAATATGTAACATATTTTTGTATGTAACATATTGTAGTATGTAGCATATTGTAATATGTGACATATTTTAGTATGTAGCATATTGTAGTTTGTAACATATTGTAGTATGTAGAATATTGTAGTATATAAGATATTGTAGTATGTAGCATATTGTAATATGTAACATATTTTAATATGTAGAATATTGTAGTTTGTATTATATTGTAGTATGTAGCATATTGTGTATGTAACATAATGCTATGTACAATACGGATAATGTTACCTACATTTTACTAAATTAATGTCTTTTAAATGTTACTGGCATATATAAAAATCATAAACCAAAAATACTTCTTTTAACTTATAAAGAAATTATTGCATTCGAATACAAATTTAAAGCATTTTACGTCAACTAAAATAATTGTTAAATTAGTATATGGTGCTTAATATGTACAACTTTACTTATAAACCAGTTCATTAAGTATGGTTACAGTTATTACTTTAAAATTATATTAATACTTTGATTACAATTACATTTAATTGACATTTACATATTTTAATATGTAAATATGAAATTGGTGTGAAGTATCTTAATTATGATGTCTAAAATCTTTTTATATTGTAAAGTTTCATATAAATAACCATTTATATTTAAATCACTACACACACTTTAATTAAACATTGAAATCAGTATATTTGTAACCAATGCTAGTCTTATACATTAGTTTTTTTATTTAAAAATAGTTTTATTAAATATAAGTTTAGTACATTTTGCATTACCGCTTGTATGCGTATTGTATTAGTAAAAAGAAATAACTACAAAAATCCTTTGCTAAATTGCTTGTAATTTAAATTCCTTATTCCACTTTGAGTTATATACTGGTGAAATATTTTTACCAAATGGAATTTAAGAGCTGAAAATAATTCTTAAACAATTCTGTAACAAAACAGTATTTTTCCACCTAACGAAATTAATTTGAAAATTTTCCGTGAAAACGGTCAAAAATGTGCTCTATGTTTATGAGATATTCTTTTTATTCTGCGGAATTTATTAATTTTACTGAATAATTTAAATAAACGTCACAACTTTTAGTATTTTTGACATACTTCCGTTAATTTAAATGACATTTAAATAATTGTTTATGTTTGTTCACGCTAAAAACTAATTTAAAAGTATTTCGGTCTATAATGGTCTATAAAAACTATTTTCGTGGTGAATCGTAATTAGCAGCAACTAAGTGATTATTATAAATAACAGCTATTAACGACTATAACAGAGTGCACATATATTCTCACCGGAAGGACGGCCGGCAGGCGGTTACGGATATCAGGCGCCATAATTTAACGCAAGTTGTTTTTATTTGTCATGGAATAAATAAACGATTATTATAAGTTATTTGGTTGGTTAGTAAAAATAGTTTTTTTGCCGTAAAATAATTGTATTGATTAATAAGTTATATATAAGCTTTTAGTATAAAAAATGTAATAAAAATATAAAATAATGGCTTACAACATTGTTTTTTCACTATCAGAAAAAAAAATATTTTAGATTTTTCTTCCGTGATCGAAATCAACCTCCTCAAGAGAAATACACTCATATTTTGCCAATCTTTTCAACAGAAAACGTATTTTAAGATGTAGTACATAATAACCAACAATGCCTTGTTTGTTTTTATATTTATAAATACTCTTTAAAAGTTTACAAACAAGTGGTAATGCTGGCAAACAAACTCATAAATAACAATACATTCATATAACTTATTTATAATTAGTAACTTCAGTGTAGGTAGTAACATGTACTATCAAAGGATCTTTGATAAAGCAGTCTGCACTAGACTCGACTCCATTCAATAGAGATGGAAGCCTCTGAACGGCTTTTCACAGAAGGAGTTCCCTCAACATTAATACCCATTGAGGGAGAGGGCTTCATTTCACTTTACGGTTAAAGACATTTCGTCAGTTTTTCTTTTTTTTTCTTCTTTTTTAGTTTCAAAACACCACAAAAAGGTTCTTTTAGATTTTTGAAACCTTTTAATTTCGGAGTGTTGTCTTATATTTTGTCTGATTGATATTATCAATAATAGTTTTACTTTAAAATAGTCATAAACTTATTTTAGCGTACCCAAAGTGTACTTTCAGTAATTAATTAGGCGATGATAAATTAGAACAATAGACCGGTGTATGAAAAGGTGGTCCATTTATATGTCAGTGATGTTTCAGCAAGTATCAAGTGTGATAGATGACAATGTGGAAAGTGAGGTATAGTGTAAAGACAGGGGGTAATTTGTTGCCACCATAATCACTATAATCACAAGGAGTGGTGATACATTAGAACAATATACCGGTGTATGATAAGCTGGGCCATTCATATGTTAGTGATGTTGAGTCAAGTATCGAGTGTGATAGATGACAATGTGAAGACTGGTATATTGTGTAAAGACAGGGGTAATTAGTTGCCAACACTGTAACCCAGCTACATGGGGACAAAGTGTTTGGGAGATTGTAGGCGATAGGTTGGATGCTCGGTCCTCTTAATACCGACATGGCGTCCGCTTGGTGGTTGCTATAGGCGTGGACACTACTAGAGAAGTCTGGGGTGTCCATGTTGGGTGGTAATCATTGTGCGGATGTTGTGTGGGGGAGATAACTGAGCATCAGGCTTGTCAATTAGCTGAAAATCAGACCAGCACTACGTGGTTCGGATTCCACGTAAAGCTGTAGGTCCCTTAGTTGCCCTGGCTGTTGGGCTATTAATAAATTGCCCTTTCTGAGGAACAGTTGAACTCAGTTAGTAACCAGACTACACTCATCTACACTCATCCTACACTCATAAAAAACCATTCATATTCGCCTTAAAATACGCACAACGTTGTGTCGGCGTCTCATATGTAAGAATGTAAGAATGTAAGAATGCCACCATCACCACTAGGGTTGGTGAAACAATAGTATAACAGACTGGTGTATGAAAAGCTCGGCCATTTATATGTCAGTGATGTTGAGTCAAGTATCGAGTGTGATAGATGACAATGTGAAGACTGATATATTGTGTAAAGACAGGGGTAATTAGTTGCTACCATCACCACAAGGGGCGGTGATACAATAATACAATAGACTGGTGTACGATAAGCTGGGCCATTCATATGTCAGTGATGTTGAGTCAAGTATCGAGTGTGATAGATGACAATGTGAAGACTGATATATTGTGTAAAGACAGGGGTAATTAGTTGCTACCATCACCACAAGGGGCGGTGATACAATAATACAATATACTGGTGTACGATAAGCTGGGCCATCCATATGTCAGTGATGTTGAGTCAAGTATCGAGTGTGATAGATGACAATGAGAAGACTGATATATTGTGTAAAGATAGGAGGAATTAGTTGCCACCATCACCACAAGGGGCGGTGATACAATAGAAAATTAGACTGGTGTACGATAAGCTGGGCCATTCATATGTCAGTGAGGTTGAGTCAAGTATCGAGTGTGATAGATGACAATGTGAAGACTGATATATTGTGTAAAGACAGGGGTAATTAGTTGCTACCATCACCACAAGGGGCGGTGATACAATAATACAATATACTGGTGTACGATAAGCTCGGCCATCCATATGTCAGTGAGGTTGAGTCAAGTATCGAATGTGATAGATGACAATGTGAAGACTGATATATTGTGTAAAGATAGGGGGTAATTAGTAGCCACCATCCCACCACTAGGGGTGGTGATACTATAGAACAATAGACTGGTGTACGATAAGCTGGGTCATTCATATGTCAGTGATGTTGAGTCAAGTATCGAATGTGATAGATGACAATGTGAAGACTGAGATATTGTGTAAAGACAGGGGGTAATTAGTTGCCACCATTACCACTAGGAGTGGTGATACAATAGTACAATTAACTCACATACGATAAGCTGGGATATTCAAATGTCAGTGATGTTGAGTCAAGTATCGAGTGTATTAGATGACAATGTGAAGACTGATATATTGTGTAAAGACAGGGGGTAATTAGTTGCCACCATCACATCTAGGGGCGGTGATACAATAGACTCACGTATGATAAGCTGGGCCATTCATTCATATGTCTGTGATGTTGAGTCAAGTATCGAGTGTGATAGATGACAATGTGAAGACTGATATATTGTGTAAAGACAGGGGTAATTAGTTGCCACCATCACCACTAGGGTTGGTGAAACAATAGTATAATAGACTGGTGTATGATAAGCTCGGCCATTTATATGTCAGTGATGTTGAGTCAAGTATCGAGTGTGATAGATGACAATGTGAAGACTGATATATTGTGTAAAGACAGGGGGTAATTAGTTGCCACCATCACCACTAGGGGCGGTAATACAATAGAACAATAGCCTGGTGTACGATAAGCTGGGCCATTCGTATGTCAGTTAAGTTGAGTCAAGTATCGAGTGTGATAGATGACAATGTGAAGACTGATATATTGTGTAAAGACAGGGGGTAATTAGTTGCCACCATCACCTCTAGGGGCGGTGATAAAATAGTACAATAGACTCACGTATGATAAGCTGGGCCATTTATATGTCTGTGATGTTGAGTCAAGTATCGAGTGTGATAGATGGCAATGTGAAGACTGATATATTGTGTAAAGACAGGGGGTAATTAGTTGCCACCATCACCACTAGGGGCAGTAATACAATAGAACAATAGCCTGGTGTACGATAAGCTGGGCCATTCGTATGTCAGTTAAGTTGAGTCAAGTATCGAGTGTGATAGATGACAATGTGAAGACTGATATATTGTGTAAAGACAGGGGGTAATTAGTTGCCACCATCACCTCTAGGGGCGGTGATAAAATAGTACAAGTGACTCACGTATGATAAGCTGGGATATTCAAATGTCAGTGATGTTGAGTCAAGTATCGAGTGTGATAGATGACAATGTGAAGACTGATATAATGTGTAAAGACAGGGGTAATTAGTTTCCACTATCACCACTAGGGGTGGTGATACAATAGTACAATAGACTCACGTACGATAAGCTGGGTCATTCATATGTCAGTGATGTTTAGTGAAGTATCGAGTGTGATAGATGACAATGTGAAGACTGATATATTGTGTAAAGACAGAGGTAATTAGTTGCCACCATCACCACAAGGGGCGGTGATACAATAAAACAATAGACTGGTGTATGATAAGCTGGGCCATTTATTGTCTAATATTAGGGATATTGACGGAACATATTTAGTATATGTTTATTAATACCTTTATAAAATACATGTTGCTATTGAAGCTTGATCATTATTTTTTATTTAATTTCATCAACCTCTCAATATTTGTAAAGCTAGGGAGAATATAATTTAACCCAATCCATTCCAACTTAAAAGCCAAGCGTGCAATACGATGGGTAATGTTTTATGAATGGAAAATCTGTTTGTGCTCAGTTACACAAATACTTAACACTGACTTTTATTTCACTGCTTAATATTAGTTAGTATTTAAATACATACAAAACCATGGTATATACCATTGTTGGTTTTCAATGTTCTGTTTTTTTTTCTTTTTTTTTATAAATGATACATTTTTTTTACTTTTGATTCTTGTAAATTGTCTAGTTATACAGATATTGTGCTAAGGATGAGCACTAAGAAAAGGTTTTCCAATTTCTATTAGAAATAATTTTTCAAAGAATTATTCTGTATTAAAAAATTTAATATATTATCACTGAATAACATAAAATAGTAATTATTTTTACCGTCGCTTTTAATTTTCATAAACAAGACACTTTTAACTAATATACCTCAAAAGTACTTAAATTTCACATCTATTTGTACATATTCTAAATCATATTAAGACTATATGAACAAATATACATAGTACAACAAACAAAATCTATCTCGAAAACTTTTTATTTAAAAAATAAAAGTGGTTACTGGCCCAATATGTTATAACAAACATGTTATATAAAAAAAGCCACAGGTTATAATGAAGAGAGTTGGTGTGTTTTTCACTCCTACTAAGTAGTAGTGCTAATAATTTCTAAGTAGAAGAGTTTTAGTTTAGATTGATTGTATCAACGACTTTATTTAAATTTGGAAGAATAGTAGATCTAACGTTACTTAATCAACACAAGACCAATTTCCTAAGTCATTTAAGCCAACTTATTTTTTCATTGTATTACATAAATTTAACATTGATAAGATTAGTTCATATTGTAATCATGGTTATTACAGTATTGTTGTTTTGTACAAATAAGTATCTTTCGAAATGTACACTCCTGTTTGTAATTGGGATGATTAGGGTTTACATGTTCTACAAGTTAAAATAAAATCAATTTTAAAGAGGTCATATTTTACTAGGCAAAATTAGGACTAATATGTCCTTTTTAATATGGTGAATATCTCCTGAACCACCTGCAGTAACTGGGCAGGTAGGCTGCGTGTAAACTCAGGATTTCTCATTTGTCACCCAACCAAGGAACCGCCACGCTCTATGACTAAATACCGTCTTAAGTCTAAATAAAATTGACACACTTGTAAATGATTAAAACATTCTATATTTATTTTCCAAAAAACAAAAAGTATCATCTGGAATGTACTGAAAATATTAAACTAATAATCCATTATGCTCACCGAAAATCAGGCAATAATTCACTCCAAACTTTATGGAAATATTCGAACTTTTTTTTAATAAGGTACGTTTTGTACCAATTATGTTGTTCAAATAAGTTACAAGAAGGTAAGAATCCTTGTCATGTATTAAAGGTCCCTGCTGACCCCTCAATAGCAGCTGCTCGTAAACAAACCCCTTCACACTGCGGCACCATAAATATTAAAAAGACCATAACTTCGATGTTTTTAAACAGCTCGTTGATTAGTTCTTGTCCTTTAAACTTATAAGCAACATTTTTAGTGATCCTTAATATTAATTTTTTATTTAGGACTTAACAAATAACTTGGTCTACCTACTTAACAGTGTTTTAAATCTACTGTTACAGGTATACCTTATTTTCTCTTGGAGAATACAATTTATTATATTGTATTATTTTAATATTATATTGTATTAATAATATTTAATCTGTTGAAGGTACACTTTTATTGTTATAGAATGGGGGAGCCTCTAGTAATATTAAAACTCAGAAAATGTTTACAAAAGTAGTTTTCTAAATAAAACGTTTGTTATATATTTGTTATGAATATAAAATGCAGAATGGTGAAATATAGTTTACTAATATACGTTGTTTATTTAAATTATCTAGGATACATTCCATATTTTAATAGTAAAAATTCTATTTTTTAAAGAAAATAACAATTCTACGTTACAAGCGAATTTAAAAACCTGCACTTAAAGTCATTTTAAGAAAGCTAGTGACATTTACTTCTTAGCAGGATAAAACATGTTAATTTATATATTAAAATCAAGAATAAAAGACAGACACTCTTGTGAATTTTAACTGTAAACTGTAAGCGTTAAGATTAAATAAGTTTCCTGTATTTCACTGTGTTTTTATTTTACGTCAAAGACAGTGAGAGAGAGAGAGAGAGAGAGAGAGAGAGAGCGAGAGCGAGAGAGAGAGAGAGAGAGAGAGAGAGAGAGAGAGAGAGAGAGAGAGAGAGAGAGAGAGAGAGAGAGAGAGAGAGAGAGAGAGAGAGAGAGAGAGCGAGAGAGAGAGAGAGAGAGAGAGAGAGAGAGAGAGAGAGAGAGAGAGAGAGAGAGAGAGAGAGAGAGAGAGAGAGAGAGAGAGAGAGAGAGAGAGAGAGAGAGAGAGAGAGAGAGAGAGAGAGAGAGAGAGAGAGAGAGAGAGAGAGAGAGAGAGAGAGAGAGAGAGAGAGAGAGAGAGAGAGAGAGAGAGAGAGAGAGAGAGAGAGAGAGAGAGAGAGAGAGAGAGAGAGAGAGAGAGAGAGAGAGAGAGAGAGAGAGAGAGAGAGAGGTGGGGGAGTTAGGACTAATCATGGCATTTTATTTGACTTTACAAAGGTTAAAGGTTGACAACGACATTTTTTAAACCGATAGAAACAAAAATCCAGTCATAATAACCCATTTTAATCGATACAATTTTTTTCTCAGGAGTGTTTTTTTATAAATATTATTACGTTATTATTGAATATGTCAATGTATCATACATTTAAACTATCAATTTATTTATTTACTTTGGTTATTAAGACACTAAACATTAGAAACCAATACAGTTGAGGAAACCATTTATTACTATTATCTATTATTAATCTATTATCCATCAGTAAGACGCCGATCATCGATATATAGGCGAATATGAGGGATGAATGAATGTTTAGAGTCTATATGTACGAGTGTAGGCATTGTTACTAACTAAAATCGACCGTTCCTTAAAAAGTAATTTATTAACAGTCCACTAGCTAAGGCAGCTAAGGGACCTACAGACTTACGGGGAATCCGAACGACGTGGTATCTGTCTGACTGTCAAGAAACTGATGAGCCAGATACCTAATTACTTTCCTTATCCAACATCCGAACTCTAACTACTACCCAACATGGATACCCTAGATTTCTTTAGTAGTGGTAACCATTGAGCGGATGTCGTGTTAGTATTATGAGGGCAGTGTATAGAAGCTATCACCTACAATCCACAACACTTTGTCCCCAAGTAGCTGGGTTACAGCGTTGCGCTACTAGTGCCAGCTGAAGTAAAGCAAGTTTTCAAAAATACACAATCAACATTGAGCTCTTTCTTTTTCTTATTTTATGGAAATGTACATCAACATAGATGTTATTAATATTTTGTTTTTTATACTAGATTTCTAGAATTATATTTAAAAGAAAGTAACGCTTCAAATATAACTATATTAGGGAGTACACAACAAAACACTCTGATCCAAATAATAATAATAAAAAAATAACAATTTGTGTTATCAAATTATAACCATGTTTAATTTTTTCAAATTACTTTGTAGAAACTTTCCTTTCAGATTGATTACCTGAAATGTTAATTACACTTACGCAGAAAATTAGGGTTAGCCATGCAAAGTTTGAATTTAAAAACGTTGTTAAAAGGATATTTTCCTGCATATTCAAGATTCACTATTTCATGAAATTATTGGTAAACTATTTTCAAAATGTTCGAAAGTATTAGTATTCATACCAGCAATAAATTAATTCTGGACATTTTCTCCCTAAAATTTAAAAAATATAACAATTTTATACTTTGGAAATTTGTAATTTTAAACTGTAAATAATTATGTTTTTCTTTGATTTTTAAAACCATATTAAAGGGATACAATTATTTGAAATTTATATTAAGTTCATGAAAGTGCTTCTCAAAATGCCATATATTTTTTATATCATATACTAAATAGCTTTAGCTATTTTGAAAGTTGTATTGAAATACTTGCAGAAACAATTAATTTACTACATTGTGTCAACTGTTTAAGTCATATTAATTTCTCTTGAATAAATTTCACTCTCGTAAAACTAATTATATTCTAAAATCTTGTAAGATAAGTTTTATAGAATAATAATGCATATTGATTTAGTTATACGTTTTATTTGTAACACTCACAAAAAACTAATTAAGAAATTTGATATGTATTACATAATTTTAAAAACTATTTTGGTGGATACGTATTCATTTGGCAACTAGACGGCTGTCAACAATATGCTGTGAGTAAACTAACAACTCTAGATTGTTTAATGCAGCAAGCAGGGAGATTTACGTTAGACCTTTGAAATGTGTCGTCTCCGAATTAAGGCTATTTGTATTAACACAGCTCATACGACACTGTACCATTTGTATGTTAAGTATAACTGTAGCCTTAACGTGTAGTAAATTACTTATGTGAAATTTAATTTAAAGCAAATTTTATTTTGTTTATCTCTCTTATACTATTCAAAATTAAAGTTAGTTCTTTTTATAAATTAATACACTTAAAATCTATGATAAGACTACGTTACCCCTCCTTTACACACATCCAAGCAGCCTAGTATTCTGTGATTTCAAAATATGTTTATTTTTAAAATGCATTAATTACTGTTTTGTATTATTCTGTACTCTTTTTATCCATTAATACACTTCTTTTTTTTGTAAAGGTTACCTATAATATTTAAACGACCAAACATTTTGATTTGTATGATACCATACTTTACTAAGAATAGTTCCATAAAAACACCAAATAGTTTATAGATAAAAACTATAATATAAAATTATAATGATAAAATACCTTATATAAATGTATTTTTTACATTCATGCAAAGACTATATTCATTAAGCTATCATTTTTACTGTCACTTTTAATTTTCATTAACAAGACACTTTTAACGAATTTACAGTGTTCCTGAAAAATATTTCAGTTTCACATCTATTTGTACATATTAAAAATCATATTAGGACTATATGAACAACATAGTACATAATACATAGTACAACAAACAAAATATATCTCGAAAACTTTTTATTTAGAAAATAAAAGTGGCTATTGGCCCAATATGATATAACAAACATGTTATATAAAAAGAGCCAAACATGTTTCATAAAAAAAATTTTAGGAATATTGACAATTCGTCTTTAATTTTATTTTAATTGTGATATTTTCAACATTAGGGCTAAAAAATCTTAAAAAGTGATTGAAGAAATTATAAAATACAATCTATTAAAGTATACAATATATCTTGGATATATATACATGGTTGCATTAATGGTTTGGTTATGTTATGTTGCATAACATGACTTAATTTATATTATGCAATATTTAAAAAAATGTATATTTTTTTAATAAGCCGATGAAATGCAAAATTGATATGCAACATCGCAGATGGATCAGCAAGTATAAAGGTTAGCTTTTAATTGTGCTACAACCAAATTCTTAGATGAAATGACAAATACTCATATCAAAACAGAAATTCAACTTCACGGGATTACATTTATTATGTTATGTATAGCTATGTACCTTACATGAAATTGTTTTATATCGACATAAAATAGTTAGATATTCTCAAAAACCAGCATAATATAACGTAGAAACATTATATTTTTTCTTTATCATTTTCATTTTTCACTCCTACTTAAAAAAATCATGACAACACATAAAGATCATGACATATAAAATAATACAAACAGTATCTTTTTTAATGAATAAAAATTTATAAACTATGGAAATACAAATAATAATTATAACTGGAATTGATGAATAAAGACCTAATTTGTGAATATTGTTGCCGTTATAAAATATAAAGCATATATAAAAAGACTATCGTTAAATTAACACATGTCTATTTGTTTCTCCCTTGCAGTGAGCTGTATCAACCCAGACACTGCAGTGCCATTAATGTTAATGTACCATACGGATCCACACCTGAGGGTTGTTTATCTCTTTATAACAATGTCTGAACAACGTTTAGACATTAAAATAAAAACCATCTTGGTAGTGTTCAGTAAAACTTCAATAAATCAGTGAGTTATCGGTATTTGAATAACAACAACAATCTAATATTGTTTTCTATTTACTATTTATAAAACTGTGTACATATGCGTAATGATTTTAATTTATTTTTAAAAGAACGAACGTTTTCTACAAATATTCTTGAATGTAAACAAATCAAATAACAAAAATATCTCCTTATCTATGTAGTAATACACTTTCAGCTTTTCTTAAACTTTATTTTATTTTAGTATATTTTCAACACACTGCGTCGCTTAAGCAACGTATAAATATGGTCCTTCGATATTCGAATTATAGTAAATAAGAACATGTTACAATTAATTTATAAAATAAAATCAACAAAAAATATCTGAAATTAAAAAAAAAGATTGCATTAGAGTAAAAACATAAGTCAGTAATTGAAAACGTAGAATGTTTACTCAAACTTAGTGATGGTGTAATATCAGATTCTCAGGAATACTCTCAACTTAATGTTATGTTTTATCATTTATGAAAATATTTTGAAGAATTCGCATGTACACATGAACTAATCAGCATGGGAAAACATTATATTTAGAAGAATTATTTTTTGAAAAAAAATTTGAAAAACATCATTCACGAGACTTCACCTGGGCTTTACACTGTTCACTTACAATTCAAAAATGTCCGTCCTCGTCTTGGTAACTCGGTTGACGTAAAAGGTTTTCTTTGCTTAGAAAAACAACAAAATTCTAATACAAATTTTAAAACCTCCTACGCTGATTTCATGAATAATCCTGCATTGTCTATAATCAGGATTTATGGAAAAAGTACCGTATGATGAATTGAACTTAAATGGTAAAAAAGCTCTACTTTTTAAGTCATCATGCGGTTCAGAAAGAAAAAATCCTCTATTGTAAAGCTGATGATTGTGTTTGTTGCCAATTAAAACACCCTCCAAAGGTGTGTCTGTAAATAGCACATATGGGCCGTAATTACTTGTTATATTTAAATTTAATGATAATCTGTTTTGTTAATGTAAAATTTAATATTGTTCTAACAATTTGTCAAAATAGTGTTGTACTCGTAAAATATACGTGTAGTTGTTACGTTTTCTTTTTATTTAAATTTTGAATCACGAAGTTTTAGCCGAAGGAATGCGATGATTATCCAATTATTTGGTATATGGGAAGTAAACAGAGCTTCGAAAAGTTTATTGTATAGTTAAAATAATTGTTTTGTACAGTAAATGTACCCTTTTTCATATAATTTTAAGATTACTTCTAAAAAATCAACCTAAGGCTTTCATTATAATCTACAGGCAAGAAGTAAATAAATGATTCGAGTATAAACAATATTATTACCTAAAAACGTTCAATATTCTATTAAAATAATACTAATACTCCAGCAAAATAGGTTGTGTTGTAAATTTAAACAGATTAGAAGTAACATATTTAAATATTATTACTAAACTGTGAAGTATGTGAATTCTGAATATTGGGAATATTTTGATAACTTCCATATCACATATTTGCAATATCAGGAATGTTCAATATAAAGAACGTATCTGAAGAGGTATTGAGGCCAACTTTTAGCTATGTGGGGAGTTTCTGACAAGGGTTTTTACATATAAAACCTTATTTAGCTGACACTATTTTTACTTGTCTTAATGTTTAGAATAAAAATAGTTACTATACATCTTAGAAGTGTTTTCGTACATGATACTATATTCTATATATTTTCTGTTAAGTAATAAATTATTAAATAATGTGGTAAATAAATTGAACGTGCAAAATATGCAACTTGAATGTTAGGAATATTGAAAATTCGTCTTTAATTTTATTTTAATTGTGATATTTTCAACATTAGGGCTAAAAAATCTTAAAAAGTGATTGAAGAAATTATAAAATACAACCTATTAAAGTATACAATATATCTTGGATATATACATGGTTGCATTAATGGTTTGGTTATGTTATGTTGCATAACATAACTTAATTTATATTATGCAATATTTAAAAAAATATATATTTTTTTAATAAGCCGATGGAATGCAAAATTGATATTCAACATCGCAGAGGGATCAGCAAGTATATAGGTTAGCTTTTAATCACGCTACAACCAAATTCTTAGATGAAATGACAAATACTCATGTCAAAACAGAAATTCAACTTCACGGGATTACATTTCTTTTTTTATGTATAGCTATGTACCTTACATGAAATTGTTTTATATTGATATAAAATAGTTAAATATTCTCAAAAACGAGCATAATATAACGTAGAAACATTATATTTTTTTCTTTATAATTTTTATTTTTGCTCTAAGAATCAAACCTAAACTACCCATAACAATAAACTCAACACACACTGTGGTATTTGTGATGTAATCACATTTCTCACGTATACAAGGATGAGCTAAACCCTCTTTTAGCTGAAACAGGTTTAGTAATCCGCTTAAAGGCTTTGTTTGCGCTCATGAAAACTGCATGGTAATGGTATTTGCTAACACAACACCAAGTAGTAGGTCAATGTAATAGTACACCGTCGACTTTAAAATACGTTACAGTTGATGATCACTGTTTAATTTCAGGTTAAAAATAACGCAAAATAAAAAAGTAACATTTTTTTTAATAAGCCAATGAAACGTAAAATTTATATTCATCCTGAATAGTGAAATAAAATTCGTCATTAACAGGGTTAAAATATGACGAAGTATTTTTTACCCTTTTTTGAAAAACAATCGGCCTATTTTTATTGTTCTTTTGTAAAATAAATTCTTTCGCTTGTAAAAGACGTACAGATTTCTTACAAGAATTTTATTTGTTCTGGGCCTTTAAAATAATAATTAAAAAAATGTATATATAGTGAAAATTACCATTCCAAAGTGTAGTATAACACTTGTTTGATTAGTACTGTTTTCCTTTATTAGGTCCAGATAATTTAGTAATACACCACTTAGTAATCGTTAATATTATGTTTTTCTGCGCTTTACATACAGACGTATAAAAGATGGAGCCTCAAAGATTCCTGTCTATTATTACTTGTGTAAATATAAATTAGTTATTTTTCGTTTCAATAACGGTTGTTTAAGTTTTTATTTTATAACTAGAATGTTTGTATCAAAATATAAGTTAAAATATGATTAGAGATGTATTTGCCGTAATATTTGTCCTAAATACGTTTTGGCCTGATGCAAATGTACTCAACAATCAGTTTTCATGTAACATTTCTATTTAAAACTTAAAGAATTTATAGCCTCAAGAAATTTATGTTATTATAGATCGTGAATTTGTATTAGTTTGATGAAACTTAAAATATTGTATTGCATAGTGTATTATTAGTATTGAGTCGACACTGGTGGCGCAGTGCTGTAACTCAGCTACTTGGGGACAAAGTATTTGGGAGATTGTAAGCGATAGGTTTCATGCTCGGTTCTCTTAATACCGACACGGCGTCCGCTCAATGGTTGTCATCAATATAGACACTACTAGAGAAGTCTGGAGTGTCCGAGTTGAATAGTAGTTATGGTTCGGGTGTTGTGTAGGAAAGAGAACTAAGTGTCAAACTTGTCGGTTGGCTGAAAATCAGACCAACACTACGTGGTTCGGATTCCACGTAAAGCTGTAGGTTCCATAGTTACTCTGGCTATTGGGCTATTAATAAACAGTCCATTCTGAGCTGTCAAACTCAGATAGTGACAATGACTACACTCGTTCATCTACACTCATCACATTCATTCACGCCTCATATTTCTACGATCGGTGTCTTAGAAATGAAGAATGAATAATAATGAAGTAGAGAAACAACTAGGCCAGTTCACCTTCAAAAACGAGGTGTAAATACAAGTAAATAAAATGTTTTTCATTGAATGGTTATAAAATAAACATGTGATTTTGTATATTATCAAATATTTTTATATAAAACCAATAAAGTCGATTGAGGCCTGTTATTTAGTTAAAAGTGTGGGTTAGTTAATTAAGGCTGGTATAAAGCTGAATATCACATTATAATCAATACCCATTGTTGGGAAACTAACATAGTGGCCGTTTGGAGGTTTGTAGATTGTCCATACTTGAACAATGGTGTTAGATAAACAAAACAACTTTGTGCTTCAACACTCACTGTTATTATGATATTAACATTTCGTAGATACATATTGCAAGTTAACATTGCTTATGTTATCAAACATAATACTGTACATTAGTTAGGTTTTCTAATAAAACGTTACGTGATGCACAAATTTGTATTGCATTGCTTTGATCATATGTTGTAATGTAAAATATCTGACATAACTTACCCGTAAATAAGTTAGGTGGGTGTATGATAAAATATCTAAAATATGTATATAAAACGTATCATAAACTAAATAACAACTAATACTTTAAAAGATTACTTAATAGATAACAACTAAATTACTTCAAATAGATAATATCCATTAAAGGAAACTAAGATAAAAGTAAAAAACGTTAAAGGAGATACAATATTAAAGCGGTTTTTAAACCTCCAACAAACATAAAACAATTACTCCACCCACTACATGTTACATTCCTACAATGGTTGTTATTATGTAAAATGATTGTGTGTGTTAAGTAGTTGAAACTGGAATGCACTCCTACGATATTGAAGGATAATAAATATCTTCTAATGATTACGAGGAATTTGAAATAGAAACACTCAGTTATCATAGTCCATTCCTTTTACACAAAACGTACAACTATAAGTTTTATAATACTGTACGGTTTTAACTCACACATCTAACACTTGTGAAATAAACATTTTAAATCTCAAATAATTAAAAAAAATATAATGATAGCTTTAACAAATTAATGGGAATGGAAATTAGTACATTAAAAAAAATTTACACAGCAGAGAGAAAAATCAAGGTACCAGTAAGAATAATGGAAAATCAAGAACAGTCAGTATTGTACTAGAAGAGGTGGATCCCTAACTTCTTGTGAGATTCTTGAAATGAAATAAACTTGAACGTAATTTCATTTCTTTACGTAAGATAAGTCATGGATTTTGTAAATGGTGCTAACATAGTACAACATTAGTTCTTCTAATAAAAAACGTCGTGTCTATGTTATATGTTTCTAAAATATTAAATCAGTTTTTATTAAGAATAAAATGACTTGTTAATAAAGAAATTGTTTTAATCATAAGACAATTTTATAAAATGTACGTGAATTATTCTTTTAATTTACTTAAAAGGTAAACAAATTTAATTTAAATATCTGATGAATAATTAATTTTCTTTATCAGAACAGTCGTTTGATTTTATTACGTAATGAATTATTTATGTGTTTAGCATTAGTTTAAAACAAAACCACCCCACATTGTAAATGAATGTAGCCATTAATACGAGGGCCTGGCCTTTAATCCCGAAAAGATAATGGGATGAAGATAAAAAGAGGAAATGCCGTAAGACTGTATAGTTATTTCACTTCTACTCAAGTTACTGTTCCTGGATGTCTCGTTTTTTCACATCATTGGAGGATTTTTTAAAATAAAATGTAATAAACTGACTTATAATATCATATGGTTATATGTTCTTATGGACGCCATTTAATCTATAAGAAAATCTGGCGTCTACTTCCACATGGTCGTAAACAAATACCATAGACTGTTACACGTATTATAATAAACACGCTAATATCATCTCATAGCTTAATAGTACCTTCATAGTACAATACATTTTATTATAAACGTTTTTATATGTTTAAAAAATCTTAAAATTGAACAGCAATAAAGAATTAAATTGATAATGAAATGTATAAAATATTACAAATATTCAAACAAATTCTTTACTATGTATTTACGTGCATATCCGAGACCTAAATACAATATTTGTTATTTATCACTTTTTTTTGAACTTGCATAAATATATTTTCTTCAAATAAATATGAAAAATACCGGAATAAACCATTTTTATTCTGTGAAATGAGTCTAACTTTCGACGTCTGCTTGTAAACGTAACAGTTGAAGAACACCGTTCGTACAGACACATGGTTGTTGTAGGCCTTCTTAATATATTTACAAATGACATTCTTACAATTTTTTATTATTGCAATAATATACTGGTATGTGATGAAACTAAAAGATTGTTTATTAGGAGTTACACCTACAAATTAAAGTGAATTTTGTGAGAGTTTTTTTCAATTGGTTGAAAACTCTACAGCAATTACATTATATTATATATAAAATACAAATAAAATATAGTCTATTAACGCTTCAAATTTTGGAAATAATAGAGTTCTGTAGCTACAGTGTGGGACAGGATAACATTTTCTTCCCTCCACCCACCATTTAAAAAAAAATTTGTTATTTCTATTTTCAACGTAATTTCACAATTAAATATATTTTGTACAATAAAATAGCACCTAGTGCAACATAAGTAAATTATTACGATATTTATGTAATCGCAACACAGTATATTTTTTATATTACATGTAAGCAAGTAAAAAATGCTTAAATATATTTACTATATTACATTTTTACCATCAACACGACTTAAAAATTATGCAAAATATTCTTAAATGAAATTTACTTACTTTATACTACGTGAAATAACATAATTTTACAAATTTGCTTAAAAACCCCTTAAATAAAAAGATATTTCAACTGAATCTCCTGTACTAGTGTACATTTATACGTTTTTAGCGTTTATTTTATTAATTCAAATACTAAATAAACTATATTTGTCCTTATTATTTTGAATGTTTTATTATTTAACCATAACGTATTAGTATATTTTAATATTGTCGCTGTTTAAATTTAAAAACATTCTTGTTTCGGTCAACCAGTCAAGTGATCTATTAAATCTCTGAGCCATAAAATATAAACTGTTCTGAATTTTTTGAAAGTGCTTTATCTTGTTTAGTATATACAGAGTGGAACTAAATATGGAAACGTTTTCACGACGATGTTAATTTTTCATAGATAATTGGAACTTTTTTTAACAATTGTTTTACTTAAAATATTTTTATCAGAACAATTTACTTAAAAATGTTAAATAGTGGAGAAATAATAATTTTTAAATTAGTTACTTTGAAATTCAAATGACCACTTTTCTGAAAAGGATAGACCTTTCGAAATCCGATTTGCGGCAATTATCTTACTTTGATTATACCTTTCATTTGATACCAAACTCAACCTAGGTCACGTTGAAGGTTTTCGTTCAACTCCTCGAGGGCCATCCCCCTAAAAAGATTTAATGTTGCTAATGGCACAAAACAAATTTTCTTTGTTCTTGTCTCTAAAAAAACCCATGATCATGTTCAAAATTACACTTTTACAAGTGAAGTCATATACAAGTTGTGAAATCGTTTCCATTTTTTCCCACCATGTATATACGTTTAATTAAGTTCATATAAGTGTCAAACCTACCGTCTGGGTTAAATTTAACTGTATATCACTACACATGTAGGCCTACAGTAGTTTTAGATGTTCATACAGCAATATCCAAACAATATTGTCTATGTCACTGTATTAATCAATTTAAGTTGTAAGTATTCATGTGTAAAAGATAATTTATTGACCACATCTAAGATTTTTGAAAGAAATCAGTCAGTTTTGATAAAAATAGTTATTTATATAATTTTGAAAATTAGTCAATGAAATTATTATTAGAACAATTATGATTACAAAAACTGTTGGCCTTCCATATTTTTATTAATTCTGTTTTTTAACACCTTTGTACTATTTACGTCATTACTTAATTGTAAAAAAGTGTAAATTGTAATTGTATATAAGAAATATCAATCCTTACAAAATATTTTTTATTATAAACTACATTTATTTAAAGTATGAAAAATTCACTTTTATTAAAACTAATAATTACCATAAATTTATTTTAAAGAGTAAATTATAATCTATCTATATCACCTGATGTGTTTTAAAAACATAGACCATACTAAATTAGCCTTACTAAAATACATATAGTAAGAAACCTATACTTTTAAATATTTTGACGTTGAATACAAAATTACTATTTCCACTAAAATGCTACATGTTTACTTGGTCTCATTGATTAATTTCTATAAATAAGTCATTAGAACTGTTTACACACATATTTCCATATATACTAGGCTAAATAATAGGGAAAATGACTATGTAAATGTGGAGAAATATACTAGACACGGGACACAATTGATCCATAAGGAGCCGTAACGAGCCAAGTTAAGTCACTATTATATTCCCCATTGTTCTCCGTAACTTTCACAATGGCTGCCAACATTTACAGCTCTTAGGCCTTTTTGTTCTTCTCAAGACGAGTCTTTGTCTTCCAGTTCCAAGATGGCGTTAAAGTCGCATTTACTTAGCTGTAAATCAAGAGCCACTCCATTGTTTCTATGGTAACAATGTGTTCTTTTATGATCTTTAAAGTTTTCACATAAGCGATTTGTTTACTGAGCTTAGAGTTTACATATTGTAAATAATTTATATAAATTTTGACTTAATATACGTTAAGAAAACGAGATATTCACTATCTCCTTAGTCCTACAATAGTTTTAACATATGTGGCAAGAAAAATTACTATTATCTGACAAGTCAGTTGTAAGTACTTGACTCATAAATGAAGTATTTAACATTTTTTCATCAATTATCTATGACATTTCAGTCATACTTTACACACTTTTTTTACCTGTCTAATACTATTTAAAATTTATTCAGACTTATTGTTTTAAACCAAAATAAGAGTCTTATTTTTTTTCTTATCTCATTTGCCAGACCATTTTAAGATATTTAAAAGGTCTACGTATAATACGATATGATTTATGATTAATAGCCCTTAAATTCCCCCTGTTAATCGTAAGGAAACATCAATATGCAGTAAAAGAGTTCCTTATATTTTTATGGCCACTGAATCATGGATCTACATACACCCTCTACAATTACTGCTGACGTTTTGGCCAGATTGCATTAGACCACCCTCAAGGTGAGTGACACAACGTAAGTACGGTTCAACTGACGGGGGTTGACTGGGTACAGAGGCTTTGTACCTGGCGAGGAAGAGTTGGTGACGTGTTGTTCTAGAAGGTTGAGATATTCCTCTTCAAGAAAAACCCACGATGTTTTGGATGTTTCTATCTTTCTTACTGGTCACTTGATTTTCCTCTCTGCAGGGTAGTTTTATTTGTTTTATAACCAGAATTCACGTAGTGCTAGTTTCCATTCCTGTGCCTTTATTTAAGTTATAAAACATAGTTTGTTCTTTTATTTCAATAAACTCAAAAAGGTTTTTTTTAATGGTAAATTATAATTTTAGTGTGTTCTTCTTAAAGTTTTAAAGAAAAATATTATCAGCTTAACATGAAAATAATTGTTGTATACCAAACATAGAACAAATTAAACTTACAGGTTATAACTACAATTTAGCTTGGGTATTTCCAACACTGATAAGCTTTTCCTATTCACTTTCAACATAATAATTAAGTATTTGAATTTCGAAGTTTTTTACAGTGTGGGGGAATTTTAGGGTATACTTGGGATACAAATTAATTACCTTAACTGATAACGGGAATGGACTGGCCAAATATGAAATAGGTTTTGGTGCTTTAGACAGTGTTTCATGTTAATATGTGGATTTTATACCATTTATTGTGTGGCTTCTTATTTACTTTTTTTTTATTGAATAAATTTATACGAATATTTATTTAAATTCGTTGTTAGCCTGATACTTGATTGTAGTACAAACTTTTGTATTTTGTTTCTTTAGTAAAATAGTATTTTTATTATTGCAAAAATGTTAACGTCATATATCAGATAAGTACAAACATCGATAAAAAACTTGACATAACCAAAAGTGGAATGTGAAATTATGGTTACACTTTTTACAAGTGGAATTTAGTTAATTACTGAACTTAAATATTCAAATATATATAAAAAACTTACATTACAACATGAATATTTTACTGCATAAAACATTATGTTGGACGAAGAAAAAAAAAAATTGAGAGAAATTTTGATGTTAGTTGTAACGAAATGGTTAGATGTTTATTGTTAGGGGGTGGAGGAGGGTTGGATACAGTGACATAATAGTTACATGAGAGGGGGAGACCTTCTGCCCTGTAAAATTTCAACATTGATACCAATATAGTTTTAAGTATCGTGTTATTCATTAAATTCATACTGAATTGGTATAGCTCATTTCAATAATGTTTTCAAAGTTAAAGCTTTAATTTTATTTTTATTTCTATACAAAACACATGATAACTAGGAACTACAAAAGTATTGTATTATAAAAATTTTAACCCAATTTCTGAAGTAAATTTAGTTAAATATTCTTTACCTTCATAGCAGATAACAGTAAAAAAATAAATATGCCCCAAAAACAAAAACTATTAACTAGTTTAAAACGCTAGTATTACAAACGTCTCAAACAAATGAACAACTCTGCTGTGGATGCATAACTGTGTTCATAATGTTCATAATATTGGTGTTCAAGGTTACTTTACACGATTATGACCACTACATCGGAGAGCGAGTTTCTAATCTTTACAAAAAAATACGGTCCCTCCTAAATTAGCTTGTTTTCCAATTGATTAAAAAAATTTATAAAAAATTTAAATATTTACCAACCAGCCTACGATTTATTTACTCATACCAATAAATATGTTACTTCGTGTCTGAACTATTTGTTAGGGTAATACAACGTTTTTATAGACGAACTTATTTTGTATATTACACAGGTATGAAAAATATATATTAAATACAATGGAGAAACTAATAAAAATTTATATAGCGACGAGATTGAAAACTCCTTACCCAATACTAAAATATATTTGCAATAATATAGTTGTTGATTGACAATAGATCATATTAGAGATAAGATCGTGCATAATACAGGTTTCCAACGAGTCGACAGCGTCACTCACCCCCAACTCCCATTCATTTAACTTGAAGCCCTTTAACACCTATTCTCTACTTCGCTGAATGGCAACCTATTAAATAGGCTTCTCAATCTTTTATGAAGCACATTTACATTCTGTAGAGGTAAATTATTTTTCTAAATCAGACAGGTACTTTTCTTATATTTTCATAGGTTTTTCATAGGTGAAAGTCTATGTAGATTGTTGCCAAACAAATCCAAGTTAAATTGTCAATTAAAAAAATACAATATCTAAGAAAGTGTTTGATTTAAAAATTATATGTCATTTTTCATTACATATACTTCGAATTTTTCTTTATCACTTAGTAAAAAAGGCTTTACTTATCTCCAGCAACTATTACTATTATTTATTAATCATTCATAAGACGCCAATCGTCAAGATATGTGTGAATATGAGGAGAGAACAAGTGTAATGAGTGTAGAAGAACGAGTGTTACTAACTAAGGTCGACTGTTCCTCAGAAAGGACCATTTTTTATCAATAGCCCAATAGCCATAGCAACTAAGAGACATACGGAATCCGAACCACGTAGTGTTGGTTTAATATTCAGCCAACTAACAAGCCTGACACTCAGTTCTCTTCTGTAACATCTGAACCTTGACTATCATTCAACATGGACACTCCAGACGTTTATAGTAGTGTCTACCTCGATGGCAACCACTGAGCGGATACCATGTCGGTATTAAGAGGACCGAACATATAACCTATCACCAGCAAACTCCTCAACACCTTGTCCGCAAGTGGGTTACAGCACTTTGCTACTAGTGCCGACTATAAAATATATATTTATCACAGAAAAATATGGAAAAACTAAGAAGTGGTTCTTAAGAACCTCTCCACTGAATCCTATAACTCCGATCATAGGAGACAGTGATTAATAAATTAATTCAATTTATGACAAATATAAAATTAAATATATACTAATTGATAATTACAAGAAAACTAAAATGTCTGATCCTAGAAACAGAGGAATTCTTATGGTTTTGGTCACGTTTAATATCACATACGAAACACAACTTAGGTAATACGTTCGATAAAATTATTAGTGGTTGCGTCATTAAATATTTCCTCACGCTCCCCCCTCTCCAACCCTTATCTCCTTTGTAAACATAATACTGGATGTATGTACTTACTAGGCTTCCAAGTCTTGTATGAAAGTACTCTTGACACTTTGGATACATAGAATATGTTCCATATCATGTCACTTATTGGTAGTTGACACTTTGGCCAAATAGATGTTCCATTTCATGTCACTTATTGGTAGTGGACACTTTGGCCTCATAGATGTTCCACTTGATGTGACGCTTATTGGTAGTTGACACTTTGGCCACATAGATGTTCCATTTCATGTCACTTATTGGTAGTGGACACTTTGGCCTCATAGATGTTCCACTTGATGTGACGCTTATTGGTAGTTGACACTTTGGCCACATAGATGTTCCATTTCATGTCACTTATTGGTAGTGGACACTTTGGCCTCATAGATGTTCCACTTGATGTGACGCTTATTGGTAGTTGACACTTTGGCCACATAGATGTTCCATTTCATGTCACTTATTGGTAGTGGACACTTTGGCCACATAGATGTTCCATTTCATGTCACTTATTGGTAGTGGACAGTTTAAGTATGTACACTACGTATTAACTTAATGTACATGTATTCGATATGTTGTTTGTAATTTTAGCAGCAAAATGTGGATGGAATGTTTTTGTTCATTTTTCATTAAAAAAAATTAACAACAAATATTTTAATTGGAGCACATGTATTTCATGTATTTCAAAGGTTAAAACTTTGGTAATGAATCATTTTTCAAATGACTCCTTTAGTTTAATGTAAAAGAGTATACAAATAATATTTAAGTATAATTATTATTAAAAAAATATTTAGCTAGCTATTTTTGTATTGACACTGGATTCTTTTGTAACAAGGAAGGAACTCATTACCTTTTAGTTAAGAAATATACTTTACGTTTTTAAAATATCATGAAATGGCCATTGCCAATAAACTCTTCAAATACTAATGAGTGAGTCAATATAAGCTTTATACCAACTTCAAGCCAAAACGTGTTTACTCTGAGGATACAATGTTGCTTTTAATTAATAATTCTCGTATTTGTCCTGCATACATTCAGCAGATCCACGAATACGTGTGTAATTTAGACATATTTACAGTAATTTCCTCAAGGTTTGTATTTATACATTTAAATACATTAATAAAACTGCATAGAACATATAATTTACTATTTTTTTTTTTTGTCTTTGAAATTTAATTCATTTACCTAAATCGAGTAGTATGAAAACTTAGAACAAAGGATATGAAGTTGTAACTAATGTATTTACTAGCTATTTCCATTTTCAGTTTCCAAATACTCTCAGTTTATATTATTGTAATATTAAGTCTATGATATATTACTTTAACAAATTGTTTATAAAATACTATCAATTCATAATGTAAAATTATAATCCAAAATCTTCCAGGGTAGCGTTTTTAAAACTCAATGGACATACATAAATTGCCCTGGGTATTGGGCTATTAATAAATAATCCTTTCTGAGCTAAGTCGAACTCAGATAGTAACAATGACTACACTCGTTCATCTACATTCATTACGCCTCATATTCGCCCATATCTTTACGATCAGCGTTTTAGAGATGAATAATGAATGAATGAATGATGAATAAACCGGATAAGTCTGGTCATCCAAATGGGAAATCGTCATCTGACTAAGGCATACATTAAAATAGTAACCCCTCTTTTATCATGCCGTTATTTTAGGATAAGATAATTATCAATTGCAGGTAGTATATATATATAAAAAAAAAAAAAAACTATGATAATAATAATTAGTAAATATAATTAAGTTAATATAGTTAATTAATGTTTATTTGGTATGAGTAAAGAAAATATATCCTGTTATAAAAATGCGTTTTGTTTATAGGACTTTTATAAATCTTTATAAAGCTTTTACGCAATAAATTTTCTTTGTATCAATACTACAGCCATAACACGATAAGGTCATATTATTGCAAACTTAATCTATACATTTTTGAAATTTTCGAAGGTAACTAAAAGCTAGTGATTATTTTTATAACAGATGATTGAGTAAGTATAGAAGTAGAGCTAATGTTAGATATGTTGATAGTACCAGAAGAACTGTACATTTATTATTTATACATGATTCTGGATTCAGTTACAAAACTATAAAGTGATCAGTAAGAGCCAAAAGTGTTAAAACTTTAAAAACTTCTATTAACTGAATTATAACTGAGAAACTGGGAAAAATGTGTTAAAATGAGTAGAGTTACTTAAATTTAAAATACGTTTATAACCGATTATTTTAAGTGGTCAGTTTTGACTTGCAAATAAAGTAGGAAATAAACAAATATTACTGTCAGATTAGTGTTTTCAGTAATGTGTGTGCATATGAATTTTTTCATGTCACAGGCCAAAAATGTAAAATAAACAATTTAATAAAAATGGATACTTTATTTTTTTAATGATACCTCTCATAAACAAATGATTTAGATCCTCTCCATATATGATTTACTTATTTTAATATATTTAATGATTGTTCAAGCATGACCTATTGTGTCCTGAATATTTTTGTGTTAAGTATTAGTTATTTTTTTAAAGTATAAGATAATGTAACACACTGAATATTTTTATTAGACTCACTCCACGCACGTAGAGGAATTCTTCAAGACCCTCCCCCCCCTACTTCAAACCCCCTACTTTACCTATCTTGATAATTAAGAGAAAATTATTTCCCTCACCTTCCTTCCAACACCTTGTACACTATGTTATTCATATAGCTTGTATATAGTGGATTCTGAATCAAAAATATTACTTGATAAAAAAATTCTAAATAATATCAGCATATTATATCTTGTTAATATTAATATACTCCTAGGTTGGTTTTTTATCTCCAAATTGCATTGATTTAACATATTTAATATAAGTTTTTATTTTAATTTATAATAAAGAAAACATCATGTCATTACTTGCCAAAGTTTCTCTTGAAATCTGAAAAGCCTTGCATCAATGGATATTGATAAGCTATAAATAATATACAATAATATATTACATAATATTTATGTATGTTAAGCTTTTGATGGTAGTATTGTATAGTCAGTTGGGACTAAATAATACTTTACTAGCAGGCGCTTACTATTACTAAATACCTAAAGAATCCCGTGGGATAGATGACGTCATCACAACACTGTTATTACGTATAGACAAGGGTGATTAATTACCACTAGGGGGAGCGGTAATACAACGGAACAATAGACTGGTGTCTGATGAACTGCGCTATTCATATGCATATGATTAAAAAACAACATAAAACGGTAAACGTTTTAATGAGGGAAAATTTTTCTTACACTTAACCTCTTAAAGGTGGACCTCTGAGGAACACGATGGACTGAGTCCGGGCTCAGGCAGTCTCGTGCTCTTATCCCAAGAACCGGATCGCAGGTACATCAGAGATCTGCTGAGCTGTAACCGGGCCAAGGTGAGGGTGGTTACGGGAATGCTGACCGGACACAATCTTCTTGACAGACATATGAAGATTATGGGTCTAACAGAGGACTCCACATGCAGGCTCTGTGAGAAGGATGAGGAGAGCTCCATACACATCTTTTGTCATTGTGGAGCTCTCTCATCTCTTAGATATAGGACTCTGGGTGCCGCTTTTCTGGAACCAAAGGATATTAGAATGGCTAAATTCAGGGAGATCATGTCCTTCATAGGAGGTACTGGTCTCTTGTGACACTGTCGTCAGGCTCGGGGCGCAAAGGGCCACGGAGTCTAGGCGCAGTGGGCTTGGTAACAGGACCACAACCCAGTGTATCTAATCTAATCTTATCTAATCTAACCTCTTAAATTTATAATTATCATATTATACTGTATATTAAAATAACAAACATAGCGTATTTCATTTGTGAAATGAAATTGTTTGGTTTTTCAACATCTAATTAACATGTTAACTATTACCACTAAGCATTCGACGATGATGTTTACTGTAAAAAATATAAATATATTTTTCTTAAAAGTACGAGTTAGTAGTAAATATATAAACATAAAAAATGTAAAATTTTATAGAATTTTACATAACATTTGAGACTGATTGAAGATTATAACTTTATAAAATGGAATGTTTGTCTTCTATTATTGGCCATAACTATGTAATTTATTCCGCAAAAGTTGAAGTTTTCGGTCAAAAGCCTCTTTAGATCAATCGACATTATTTAAAAGAGCTGGTTAGTGAGGGATTTTTTAACCTATGTTTAAAGGTATTTTTTTCTCATTTTGACTCTTAGTTTTTACTTATAAGTTACACAATTTAACGATGAAATATTTTACTCCTAGTATAGTACAAAATAATACGTAAGACTGTGTAAACACATGATAAGAGACTAAGAGACTCACTAAAATACTTGTTAGTATTGGATATTTATTTTTCTATACATAGTAATATTCCGTATTATAAACAAAAAGAAATGATAGCTGTTATTATAATTTAAACAAAATGTCAAACAATCTCATTAATCAATGATTAATTTTATAAATATATACATCTTGAATACAAATTTATAAACCGTAAAAATTAATACAATTCTAATATAGATTAATTACGTTACCAAATAATTATAATCAAATAAAAATAATAAAACGTTAATATCCTCACTAAATCTGAAATCTTATAAACAAAAGAATAAAAGAGTAACAAACTTTACATTTTACCTTGGTTTTTGATCAGCTAGAAGAGACAAATATTAAACTATATCTAAACGTGAATAACTGAAAATTATATTACTCTTCTGTTTTACAATCAGAGTTTGCTAGTCGTAACACAAACCACTAGACTAAGTGCATAATTAAAATGAGTGGCATTTTTTCAGATCTGAAATCGCATATTTATCACTAATTTTATGACAATTATTATAAAACAAGTTGAAAAGCTTTAGATTTTATACGATAAGATTACAAAGATAAGTTGAATATTCTCTCAAAATAACTTTTTTTTAACTGCTTTACTCTTATCATCATGAAACATTATGCATAAACAAAATTACTATGAACAGTATTGGTAAATAGTTTCTTGTACTGTATTTTTGTATTTTCACTTTAAATATGTTATGCTGCATTTTTAACTAATTTTATAGTTGTGATATTCAATATTTTGCTTACTATCATTACATTAAATGACCAATATATCCCATATTTTAGTTCCGATCTATTACCATACATACTTATTTCAATTTTTCTTTTTGTGATTAAATCGAACAATTATGCCTCCGTTTTGGTGTTCAATAGAATTACATGTTCAAAAAATGAAGTGGACAAAGTTTTGAAAATCATTTTGACACATATAATATTCAAAAGGATAATCATACCTCTAACATCAGTATTGTCCATAAATATTCAATGATTCAAATATAAATGGAATACAATTGTTTCAGTGAATGCTAGTAAACTTTAAAAGCTATTATTAAAACTAATGGAGTGAGTTAATGTACATTATTCTGTAAACTCTAAACTCGTAACCGTCATATTAACAAACGAGAGATTAATGTGAAAATCGGTTGTTGAGAACCTATTGTGTAGCTGAGGATTGGGGCAATACTTCAGGTCTCCGGTGGAGAGGGTCAAGTGTGTCCTGAGAAGAGGGTCTAAGGACTGCTTACAAACTCCAACACTCAGATGCCTCTGAGTTTCTACGATGAAAGACATATATGTTAATAATAACGCAAACTGTTAAGTATTTCTGAAATATCCTAAAGGATATCCTGAATGTGTTAAATAAGTAATTTTGTTCGTAATATAGCTATTTAATGTAATTTAATATATGTTCAATAATATATTGTTTCAGTTTACTTTGATAGATGCAAATGTTAAAGAATATCCAAAAGAACGCCTGTGTAAACAAACTAGCTCCTGCAATCTACACCATAACACCATAATTTCGCACCATAACAAACGAATAAACTTCAATAGGATCATGTTATTCACTTTTCCATCTCATCTACGTAATTCCAGCATTAAAAAAAATATAGTAAAACCGTAACTTATACAAGATCTAAATTCATAAATCTTCTTCAAGACCAAATAAAAAATATCACAAAGCACAGCACTTTTCCAACACACTCAAACAACATATCATCAATAGACCATAATATTCAATCAAATAATTCATGATAGAACTTACTTAAAGTTAAAAAAACAAAAAAAAGTAAGCTTGAAGATGTTTTAGTGGAGAAGACGTAAAAGTAACAGGTTGTGACTCAACTGGATATACTCGGTGTTCCAGTCTGACTTATTTCTATACCTCATTAACCATCTAGTTGTAACTATCCAAAACGAATACGTTTATTTAACCACAAGCTAATATTTGAACGAGCCTATATCTATATATAGGCTCAATAGTTTTTTTTTTTTAATTCACACCCACCACCTTACTGTTAGAATAGAGAGGAAAAATAATACACAACATGTTCAATGCAAAAAACCTATTTTATTAGAATACCACCAATATTCATGGATTAGATCACATAAATGTTCATAAATATTTTAGAATTTCCTGATTGTACAAATCTATCATATGTATATGCTATTCGGTTTAAACTTACCAAACTGTGGTATTTTTGGACTATGGAGGTGTCCTTTACAACAAAAGTGCCTTCCTTCTAATAATCAAAACCTCGAGATAAAAAAATGTTCTACCAAAATAAAACTTCGAGATACTGTTATGTCTTCAGTAGCTTATTCTCTTCTATTTGTGTTTTCGGTACATTAAAACTTGACAGTAACGTAAATTCAATCTGGTTTCCCTCATTTAAAATCTCTTTCCAAATAAACAATATTCTGTTGTTAATAGGCATTCCGTGTCTCGTGAGAGTGGATCAAACTGATTGTAGTGAACACATTGAAGACTTTGATATTAGGGTTTCATTTACGAAGCCTATATATCTTATACTTTCATTTGTTTGTAGGTTTATCTAATTAATTAAGCTTTTACTGGTATTATGTGTTTAATGTTTAAAAAACTCACTAAGAAAAGGATTTGTATTATTTTTAATACATAAGTTTGTAACTTATAAGTATAGGAAGGATAACTGGCGGATATTTCGTCATATGTATCTCTTCGACATTAAAATATTAAATAATAACAGTCATAATTTGAATTCTTCCTATTATGTCAATATATATATTTACAACAAATCAGGCATTTACAAAATTAATTGTACAGACTGTGATAAATTCTACATTGGACAAACTGGAAGACCATTCAAAACACGCTTTCAAGAACACATACAAGCTCTCAGAAGCTATAACACAACTACAATGAAATCCACATTCGCAGAACACATGCTCTCTACAGACCACACGTACACAAAAGTTGAAGAAAACATGAAAATATTAAATTTTATGAAAAATGGCAAGAAAATGAATGCAACAGAAGAATTACATATATATTTAGCACAACAAGAAAATCCAGTGAACATATTGAACACACAAATCAATTATACAAACCCAATTTTTGATAACATTCGAAACATTAAAAATTATAATTAAAAAATATCACCAACTTATCAATAATGATCATTATTTATAAACACCACATGTTTTACAATTTTATTTAAAGAATTGTTATATACTTAATTTAATTATTTAATTTACACTTGAAACTGGCCATAAAATTTAAACATGTTGTGTTAATCAATTTTAATAGAAATGTTAAGGTTACTCAGTTTTTAATTTTATTACATCTTAAAAATACGTAAGTAGCCCTAATTTTTTACTTTATATTATATTATATTTATATATATTTACAACAAAATAAATATAATATAATATAAAGTTTGGTAAAATATAAATATTATATGTATTTATGAGTAAATCGTACATTGTTTTTTTACAACAGTATATAATAGTGTTAATATAATTTAATATATTAGCATATAGTGTAAGATTTATAAAAAACTTCAAATATATTTCTGTTGTTATTAAATAAGTAAATTATTGACTAGTAAGCTACTCTGGAAATAGATTTTTCTGATATAGTTCGTAGTATGATGGTTGATAAATTTGAACCTTAAATCTCTTGTGACGTAATACGGAAGACAAAAATTAAATAGTGCATCCTGGAAAATAATAACACTGTACGTATGAGGATGGTTGGGTTAATACCACTGTATTGTTATAATTGTGTCAATATCACAGTACGTGTACAGGTGGGTTGGTCAATACCACCGTACGTGTATAGGGGTGGATGGGTGGGTTAATATACCACAATAAGTTTATGATTGGGTGGATGGGTCTTTACCACAATAAGTTTATGGGTGGGTATATTCGTCAATATTACTGTACGTGTACGGGTTGGGTATGTCAATACCACCGTACGTGTATTAGGGTGGGTGGGTGCATACCACAATAATTTTATGGGTGGGCGGATTGGTCTATATCACAATAAGTTTATAGGTGGGTGGATGTGTCAATGCTACTGTGCGTGTATGGGATGGGTATGTCAATAACACCTTACGTATATTGGGGTGGGTGGGTGGGTCAATATCATGGTACGTGTATGGGTTGGGTAGTTCCATACCACAACAAGTTTATGGGTGGGCGGATGGGTCTGTACCACAATAAGTTTATGGGTGGGTGGATGTGTCAATACTGTACGTGTATGGGTTGGGTATGTCAATACCACCGTACATGTATTAGGGTGGGTGGGTGGGTGCATAGTGCATACCACAATAAGTTTATGGGTGGTCGGATGGGTCTATATCACAATAAGTTATAGGTGGGTGGATGGGTCTGTACCACAATAAGTTTATGGGTGTGTGGATGTGTCAATACTACTCTACGTGTATGGTTTAGGTAGGTCAATACCACTGTACGTCTAAGGGTAGGTGGGACCAGTTATTCAATAGCCACTCCACTGTACTTGTCTGGAAGGGTAGGTCGGTCAATCAGTACCGATTTTAGGACAGATCAAATACCATTATACGTTACCTAACACATTTATTATGAACAAACTATTGATAAATAATAGTTTTTGTAATAACTAAAAACTGTCATCCTTAACATTTGTTAGCCAGGATCTGGATATTTAATTTTTGTTGGTACATAAAATAGTGCTTATCTACCTATTCTATAGGAAGGTATTATTGGGTGTTTATATTTAAAAACAAGTATATTCTGCAGTATGTTTGTAATATTCATTGCAGTTAAATATTATAATTAATTATAATTATTACCTTTGGTAAAGAACTTAGTAGTGGATAAATGTGATATATATGCATATTAACTGATTTAATTGCTTCTCTCTCAGACTTTGACCAGCCACAGTGTAATTTCACTTCTATTTACCTCTGTTTGTGTCTGACGAGGCACAATTTAATAGAGTAGACAATTACAACCCTCTTTTCCTCTTACTCTCTCATTCTACTGACTGGCCTCTCCTTTCGTTTTCTTATACCAAGCACACACCAATTTCCGTACAGCCATTAACACAGGTGCTTTTAATTTGTGCTCAATTTGGCATTTTGGAATAAAAATTACCTTTTGAAAAGATATTTCACAACTTTCAATCATATTTTCTTGAAGCTTTCGTGATAAAATAAAGGGTTACATTCAGTAAGGAATTTTTTTGTGATATCATATTTTCAAGCAGTGAGGATTGTAGTGTAAAATAAATTAAAATTATTAAAAGATAATCTTTGAGTCTTTAACAATTCATACTAATCGTTGGTAAAATTAATTAAAACTTTAAGTTATACTTTTTATTGGTATATTAATGTTTAAACTATATAAGAAACATTTGATTTGGTTTGAAGGCAAATCTTTATTCCTATCACTAAAATGTCCACTCAGTATTTAAAATAACTATAGTAGAATATAACCTGTAGCTAATCATACAAAACTAAATAAACGAAGATTTATTTATTTCATTTCAGTTATTTATACTAATAAATTCAGAAACTCTAAACGCTAAATTGATGATTTAATTTTTATTTAAGCTTATGCATTCTTAATCGATTTAAAAATATTCATTGCCCTCGAGAAATTTGTAAATTGTAGGTGATTCACATTTTACTTGATGAAAATATGACACCAAGGATACATAAATATAAAAAAGTGTTAATCAAAATACCTTACTTATAATTGTGCTTTTAGTAAAAAGTATATTTACTAGAACTTTATATAAACATTTATATTGAAATTTATTCTTAACCTAAACCAAACATTAAATATTAACACTCCAAAAGTGAATAGAGATCATAAAAAATATGACTTATTGGAAGATACGTACAGCATTTAAATAAAAATCTTTTATTTAAAAAGGGTTAAAAAATTAACGCTGGTTATAAAATAAATGGTGGTGACACAAAATGTTATGTTATTCATTAAAACTCTATCTAGGGGGAAAAAATATTGTGTCAAGGGATTGAACTTGGTCATAATAGTCGAAGACCTTCTTAACTTTAGTAAAAGAGAAGTAAAAATATTTAAATCCAATCTTGTTCTAAAGTACTTTGTGTCAGTTTGTAGTATTTACTTCCTTCTTAGACTGTTTCAGTCAAGAGTTTAGTGAGTGTTACACTTGCCTAAGAAGAATCATAAACCATCAAGAATATTACGAATGGTGTTATAGTTTGAAACACTATTGTGAACTTAAATGAGTTTTATATAGTCACTATCGTCCAAAGTAGTTTTAATAAATAAAGTTTGTAGTTTTCACATTTAACATTTTACACGTTGATTATTTTTAATATTTATTCAAACCAGAACATTGTAAAATCTTTGAAAAAAAACTTTGAAACCATGTGTAACAAAACATTAAATGTAAAGGACATATAATTTCGATTTCTCTTCTAAAATTATCATGCACACAATCACTCATAAACTCTTATGTAAACATGTTTTTAAGTCATTTAAGGAAACGATATTACAGACTTCATTTAAAATTTTTTTTTGTTACTTATTTTAATTTATATTAGCTTCTATATGTCTATAATTGATTGTTCTATATAAGGCCACAAGTATAATTTATGAAATAGTCATTATTCGCAGAAGTGTTTATAGACTTGCCAGTGAAATTTAATAATTTTTAATTTAAACTTTACCCAGAAAATTTTATTTTAAATTCCGTTTCACTTAAGTGTTACAACTACTATGAGTGATGACTAAAATTTAGGATCAATAATAATAATAATACAAATGAGTAGAAAAATATTAATTATACAAAAAATTAGGATACATTTATGAAATTGGGTTTCTTCAAATATAACCCTTATTTGACAAAAATCAAAAAACCTGGATACTTGTTACACTTTCATCAAATAAAGAAAGTAATATATCTGAATTCAGTACTCTGGTTAGCCAAAAAAAATTAAGAAAATTTTATACATCAAAACCAGCAGTTATTGAAAGCAAATTCGATCATATAAAAATGAAGAATTATAAATTATTTCATTAGAATTTTCTCATTTTTTACTTCAGGTTAGTAAACAGGACGACAGAAAAGTTCAGAGAAAACCCCCTTAATGAAGAAAGAAAAATTAAATTTGATTTTCAGCTCTTAACTGTTTGAATTATTTTTTCAAACAGTATCAATCAAAACCTGCTCTAAACTGGAATAAACCAACTCATACACTTACAGTGGTACCCATAAACCCATAAATAGGTCACAAAAAGAAAGTTTTTACAAAACGGTAGTACTGTATTATTTTTACCTATGCATACATAAAAAGGATGGGTGAGTGCTTAAACTAGGTAATTTTGGATTTTTTTTATGTGGGAAAGATAAAGACTTAAAGTAATCTATAGAATCATTTCATTTTTTCCTTATCGGTAAACGTGGTATTTTGCAATTAGAAAAAAATAATTCTTTGTTTTTATCACATTTTAAAATTTTTCAAACTAAAACAGTTTGTTAGTTGAGAACGAATGTATTATATTAGTTTTTTTTCACTGCTAATTTTTTGTCATGAGTTATCTTTTTGATTAATTACAATTAGAATGATTAAGAAAGGTTATATATGTATTATATTAGCCTAAACTGGAACTTTTAAACATAAAAAACATGTATATTAAATACCCCGCAAGTAGTTTAAAAAATAAAAAAGGTTTCTTAATAGTAGTGGCAGACCAGGCACTCTGGCACAGTGAATAAATTACACGCTCTGTTGAGCATGACCCGGAAGTGACGTCATAATCAGCCGACCATGAAGTGACGTCATAATCAGCCAACCATGAAGTGACGTCATACCTATGACGTCATTGTTTTCAAGGTCATTTGAAAGTTTAAAAAAAATCTAATTAATTTTTATTATTAATAATAAAAATTATTAATAATAAAAATTAATTAGATTTTTTTTATTTTCTTTATTTTTTTATTTTATTTTTTATTGAAAATGTTATTTACAATTTAATTTTAAACTATTATTTACGTACTAAAATTATGTACAATAATTATTTACAAACAAAAATGCTCAACATGTATTTCTAAATTATTTATTATTATTAATAATCAAAATTATGAATAATAAAAATTAATTGATTTTTTATTTTCTTTATGTAAAATGTTATTTACAATTTTTCTGTATCGGCCACCACCACTGAAGTGTTTTGTTCTTCTCGATCCCGTTGCTGTAGTTGTTCAACTTGTAGTTCTTCAAGTTTTTTTTCACACTTACGATAAGCCGACACATCCATTTTCATGTCCCACCCGTTGCTCAAAAGCCTGTACATTTCTTTCTTAAGCCATTCCAAATCTTCTTCTTTTGTTAACCAAAAGTAATCGTATTCCACAAGTTTTGCACGCAAAGTCATTTCTTCGTTGTCGTCAATTGGTACCAGGTGTACTTTCTTGTTTTTATTTTTCGATAAAAAATAAGCACCTTCTTCTTCTTCTTCTGCATCAGAATCACTAAGATGAGCTTCGTCTCTACGATATGTTATGATATTTGATTTTATGTCATTACCTCTGTTGAACAGTTTGTAGATTTGATTCATAAGCCAGTTTATGTCGAAATCAGAAGTCACCCACAGATAACCGTATTCAACAAAACCTTCACGCAAACTCATTGCAATGAAATTGTGTAACAGTACAGAGAGATGTGCACACTACAAGAGCAAGTCGTGTAGTGTGCATACTGGAGGAAACACACTTTTATTTATAACCTCCAATACAAACAAATTAATTATTAGATTCTTGAAACATATGTAACAAGTTTATTATATTGTTAACTTGAAAAACCTTTTCTGTAGTATTAACTGTCATTTCTAGTTTTATTTTAAATTTTAATAGAATTAAATTTAAAAGTTCTTCAATAAAATCATCTACTTTTTGTTTTTCAAAAATATGTAAAGTTTGAAATTCAATAAATGTTTCCTTTAAATTCATCCTTGTTGAGTTATTATAGATTCAATGGGTGATGATCAACCTCATCATGTCCGTTGCTACTGTGCAACTGTTCATTAAGACTCTTAACAGTCGATAGTGTTATGTTTTTCCAAACGATGACGTCAACTTCCAATTTACATTCAAAGTGTATCATCTCTTGTGCTTCTGTTTTAAATTTATCAAGTTGCATGGTGGTACGAATTTCGATTTCACGAAATTCAATTGCTTGCTCAATAAAAATGCAACTGTTCAATGTTGACAATGAAGGTGGTGGAAAACGGCTTTTAATATAAAGTCGAACAAATTTTTTTGCATTTAAAATTGCTCTAATAACATTTGTAAAGTTAAACAAATACAAAGGACTAGATATAAGATAGTTAAAACGATTGTCAAAAACTTCCATGTTTTGTTGCCAACTGATATGTTTACTAGGTGAACGCTTATACTACTATAAGGAATATCCCTTCCATGCGAGACCTTTTATACAGTACAAGTACTTTATTATTATTATTATCATTAATTTGTTTTCTCTGTCAATTGTTTGTTATTTTTTTATTTGTTCCCAATCCAAGAAATTGTCTTTATTAATATTCGAGTCAGAAGCACTTCTTGCAGCCTTGTGTATGTAGTTAAATAAAGCAGCTCCAAATCGACTCAGTTGTTCGTCACGTAATTTATTTGTTTTCTCGATTTCAAATCTAACAACTCTTAAATTTGTTGCATCCGTATCAGTGGTTGCGTCAGCAAGTTGTGATATTTTTAAATTTGCTGCGTTTATAGTGTTACCCATTTTAAGACCGGGTGCCATTTTCTTGAGCGTTCTTATATTTACTGCTTCCCCATCATAAACAGCGTCTCCTATATTACTAAGTTTTTTTCCGGAAAAATCCCAATGGTCAACTAAAGAGTGCGGTGTTAATTTTTCAACGTATTGTAGTGTTACAGCATCATTCGGTAAATCAGGATCAGCACAATACCGAAGACGTTTATACTTTAAATCATAATCACCATCGCTGGTGGTTGCAATTGTTTTACTATCAACAAATTCCTTATTGGCCGCGTCAGCAGGAAATGATGGTTTGCGTAAATTAACAATACATTTTTCACGCGCATCGTAGTGGCCAATCTCATTTTTTGTTAATGTTTCTTTTTCTAAATATCTTTTTGTTACAACATCGTCTGCAAGTAATGGTTGTTTAACATTGCGGATCAGTTTTTGTTTTGCATCATAATTAGTATTGTTACCTTTTGTAATTGTGTTCTCCTCTAAATAGCCTTTTGTTATAGCATCCGATGATGACTTTGGGTTCCCCAAGTTGTGAATTATTTTCCCGTTAGCATCATAATCACCAACTGGTGTTAGAAAAAACAATTTATGAGATGGAGATTTTTTTCCCGCAGTAGAACTGGCATGTCTACCGAACTTGTCTATACTCATGTCAATTTTGTTTTCTTTTCTAAATTAAATGTGTCTACACTTGCTACTCAATCGATACTGAAGGAGACTGTCTTAATGATCCTGTTATTTATATCGGTCAAGGTCATCCAGTTTATTTTTTAAAAAAAAGGAATATAACCGATGGTTATATTCCTTTTTTAATTTTTTATTTTATTTATTTCAAATCATATTTACATTATTTATTTACAATTTTTATTTACAATTTTTATTTACAATTATTATTTACAAACTATTTACTAAGTGCAAAGTAAGTTCTGTGGAATTGGTTCCGCATTTTCCATGAGAGACCAAGTAAAATGTTCCAGGCGTGATAGAATCCAAATCTTCATTTTGAAGTAGAATGACAAACCTCTTTGGTAGGTAAACTTGGAATTTTGGAAGTTCTCCATCTTTGTAGGGTGTATCGCTGAGAGATACCAATATTGCATCGCCAATAGAAGTCTCAACTTTTTTGAAACTGAAGACAGTGTAGTGTTTTTCTTCCTTTAGATCACAACATTTCTTCAACGACAATAAGTCCGATTTTGATTGTTCATTAAATCGGTTAGCTATTTCTTGTACGTAATTCTTCGATTCCATTTTGTTCTTGTGTTCAACAGTGTTCAAGGAGTGACTGCTCACAACTCATAGTATGTACATGTGCGTTCCGGCTTTATATATAAATACCTTTCCCCCCCCCCCACTTGTTTTTTTAAATTAAGACATTGGAATTTTACCCATTGCAGCCAAAATACGTTGTGTTTTAATCAAACAACAATTTCTCAATTTGTGTTTTTCATTTTTAACACTGTTACACAATCCACCTCCAGTGTTATAGTGGAAATATTTACTAATTAAGTAGTTAATTACAGTTCCTCTTGAATATCGAGAAATGAATAAAGCTTTTTTCAAACCAGTAGTATAAATTATATCAAACTGTTTACAATAATGATTCATAATATTATCTAATTCTTCGTATTGGGTAAAGCCTTCGTCCCAAGTGATGTTATGAAAATTATAAGTCAACCATTTGTTTGTTTTTTTAGCTTTGTTAAATAAGTTGTTATAATCATGAGGAGGCTTAAATAAAAAGTAATTTAACATATTGGTTGCTAAATCCATTATTACTAGCTCTTTTACAATAAATTCATTTGAATTTCCAATGAATGATTGAAATTCTATAATACATTGTTTGTTAGGAACACTTAAACATTGGTAGTTGTCTTCTCTCTCCATGGCTACTACAATGTGACTAGACAGTACTCATCAACAAATCAGTCTTATGTAATCTATCTCCTATACATACATACTACTAATAATAAATATTAAACCTAAATGCTTGCTCCATCATCTCCAACTTGTTCTTCTTCCTCATCTTCTACCTTAATAACTCCATTCTCATCCTCATCTTCAGGTTCTTCATCGGTATTACAACTGAGCATGGATCGGAATAAATCAACCTCTTGAGGAAGTCGGTTGTAAATAGAAGTATCAATTGGTCCGTAGATAAGATGTAAATTTGGTTGTTTGCAAATCGCATCAGTTAAATAGTCTTTTACGACAGGTCCGCAAAATACAAGTTGTTCCAAATATCGGTTTATAGCGGGTGTTACAGCAATCATCACAGAAAATTCTTTATCATTCAAAACCACTTTACTGTCATACTTTGTTAAATCTCTGAATCGAACACCTTGTGCAGAACGTATCTTTACATTGTCGATTTCTACGTTTGATTCAGTCAATCTTATGGAGGTCTTTTTACCATACACTTTATTAATCAAATAACACTGTACAAGATTCATGTTTTTGTTGAATGAGTTCCATCCGTGTTCAGAAAATAAAACTGACTTTGAATTGTGAGTTAGCAAAATGCCTGGTGTGAAATCCAAAGATTTAAAAACACCAATCATGATACTTTTGTCCATACTCACTGTTAATGGATACACTATTTTCAAAAAAATCTCTGAAATTGGATTTGGCATAACCTCATCATTACCTTCACCAAGGTAGTTATTCAATTTCTTCTTTTTTGCATTTTTTGAGAGTAGCAAATCTTTAGCTATATTCTTTAAGTTTTCTTTGATATTTTTTTGTGAAGTCGGTGTTTTTATTATTAATTCTTTTTCTTCTTTAGGTAATAGTAATTCTTGATCACATGATGAATCCATAGTTAGCTTGTTCGCTTGGCTCACCAATCAAAATAACTGAATCCCATCTTAGCTGCCCCCCGTTTTTATACCCCTCTAAAAAGGAGTGGGGGGTAATTTTTTTTTTTACTTATGTTATTCTTTTAACCATTCCGGTAAGTGGAGTGTAAGTCACAATCGTATCATGCAATATTAAATAATAACCTATTGTATTTGCAGGTATATTTTCTTCAAATTCAATTTCTAGTCGAATGTCTACTGCAGAAGTTTTTATAGAGTCATTTTGTTTAGAACAATCAATAACCACAATCGGTGCTAAAGTTTTAAATTGTTCTGGGTTTAAAAGTGGTGTATTTATTTTGTTGTAATATGATTTCTGAAATCTTGAATACATGTCGTACAATATGCTGTACCGCTCTTTTGCAAAGGAGACATTAAGATTATCGTAGGGAAAAAATTGAGAATTTAAAAATAATTTTGCATTAACAAATTTACAAGAGTCGAATGTGCCAGCGTTTGCAGTTATGTTGTTTCTTTTGTTGGTTTGCAAAGCAAAAATAACATATCTTGGTTTTTCAAGTTGGTTGGAGGTCTTTATTTGCCACGAATGACGTTGAGTAGCTGGCATGCTGGGGTATTCATGCATTTCCCAACTTCTAAATGGTAAAACAATGTCCCTGTCCGAATTTAACTGTTTTAACAATGTTAACCTATGTTGGTCAGCCAATCGAACATGAGGAACTCTCCATACAATTTTTGAAAGAGTTAAAATCCAGTCAAGTGCTGTTTCAGTTACTCCAGCTTTTTCAACAATAATGTCATAATTTGTAGAAGTCCTTAATAATACCAATTCCTGTTTTACGTTCATGACAATTCTTTGGTAGTCTTCAGCAAATCCCAATAACAATCTTAAAGGGATACAAAAGTCAAAGTGGCCTTCTTTGTCCGGTGTTATTGTTTCTTTTCCAGGAAATACCCAGCCAGCTGTCTGAAGTACATTACTTTCCGTTGGTGATATTGATAATAAACCTTTTATTGTGCTAGTTATTCCAACTTTTTTAACAGAGTCCACTGTAACACCTGAGATTTCATATCGAATCTCTTCAAACAAGTATGCCATAGGATTGTTAATAAATGGAACTGTGGTGCCAGCTGTTTTATTTTTCTTAAACACTTGACCCTCGATATATAAGTAACTTTCGCATGGCAATGTGTAAGCATCTTGTTGTTGTATTAGAATACGTATTTCATCATTGTTTTCTAATTTCGACGAAGTGTAAGGGTTGTGCGTGTGATATTCCTTTTCCCACAGAGTTTCGTCGAAAACCGGCCCGTTTCTTATATCTAGTATATCCATTTTGTTGAATGTCAAATCCAAGCTGTTTTAAAAATTCTATGTTATCGCTTGTTAACTGGTCAGCGAATGAACACGAAGTGAGTTGCTCTCCGTCTGAATCCTTATTAATAAATGACAAACCCATATTACCTTTTTAATTACTAGATTTAATATGAATCCTTACGGTTATAGTTTCACCTCGAAAATCAACTTGATTACCGTCTTGATCTAATACATTCAGTACTATGTCTGATATGTGACTGGTGCTAAGCGGTAGGTACACGAGGTTATGAGGCTTTTCAACAATTTTAAAGCCGGGTTCAACAGTTGGATAGAATGAGTGTAAAATATGTTTATTCACACCATTTAGATAAGAACCTTGAATTATATTGCAACTTATATTAATCACATTCACTTGAATTATATTCACAGTGTTAACACCTATATGTGTTACATTTGGTTCCAATACCTTTGCTGATGTTGGAAACCCTAAAAGTGAACCTATTGAATTGGGCTTTGAAAAATCGATGTAATATTTACTTGTTATTTCAGCTTTAAGCAAACTGTTGTTTGCTTCTATTTTGATGTTTTTTTCTCCAAGATTCTTTTGTAAAACTTTATTGATGTCATCAATTTCATAAGCACCTGTGCTCAGACTTATAACATGATCATCAATTAAATTACCTTTGTCATCTTTACTCTTGTAATAGTAAATTTTGTTGTTTAATCCTTCACTTACATTCGGTATTGAATTGAATGTGGTAAAATCTAACAAAGCTGCTTCCCATTCTTTACTTTCTGAAAGTCGTAATGCTGGAAAGAGGGTTGTTTCTAAAATAGAAGACTTACTGTTTAATGTAACTGTGTAAGAAGACATCTTAATAGCTACTGGCGCTGCTAGCTAAGAAGTCTAAACATAAATGACCGCACACGTCTGTATTCCAATCTTGTACTCGGGTAATGTTATACATAATTTTTCGTGAGTTTTTAAAATATTTCATTAATTCGAGAGGTGGTGGTATATTTCCAAAGCTATCAAAATAGAATACTGTATTATGGAGTTTTTTATAACAGACCCAATGTGTTCCAGGCCCACTGGTTTTGTCCAAGTTAACTATTGCTGTTTCATTTTTCCATATTGATTTCGGTAAATCATCCAACATAAAAACTCCTCTGAAAAAGGGTATTTTCAAACATGTAGCATATTTCAATAATTCATTGTTTGTTAAAGCTTTGTTTGGAATAATTAATTTATGCTGTTTATTTAATACGCACGTCGGTATGGTCTCAGATACAACCCTTTTCCCGATCTTATCATTGACCACAGGTTTGAATTTTTTTTTTATTATTCCTATTTCTGCGTCTTTTGATGTTGCCACCTCTTTTTTTATTTTGGTTGCGCTTTCTATTTCTTCTCCTTCTCCTACTTCCACCACCGATAGCTGTCTTAGCTTTCATTGCTGCAGTTACTGCTAGTGCTGCAGCCCTTTCACCAATGCTAGCGTCACTTGATTTAACTCTTTGCCACGCTTTTTCCGCTAATGCTCTATCCGCGATAGATCTATGCTCAGAATCACTATACTTCGAATAGCTTATGTCGTGTTCCTTACAGGCTTCGTCTAACTTATTTATACCACGGTCTCCTCGTGCTAGACGTTCTTTTAGCCTAGTCCCAGGACCACAATACTGATACCCTCCAGGCACGTGCAATTCTATTGGTAGATGGTCTATAGCAGTATTAACTATATCTGCAATTGGTATTTTCTTAATTGCAGAAGTTACAAAGGATTGTAAGCCACCTCCGTGCCTCACGAACGTCTGCTTGCGACTGACCTCTGTAGTACCATTCATTGTTATTTAAAAGATTAACTCGTTTTCATGTGTTTACACTGAACAATAATCACGTACTGAAATTTAGTTCTCCTTTTCTTACAGTATATACCCTGATTTTCTTAATTCGTCAGTTAATGCAATAATTTCATTATCAACTCCTGAGTGTCCAGCTTCTTTGGCTTCGTATAACAAACGCATTCTATTTACTAGTTTGTTTACATCATTATAATATATGATATTAGTATCATACGCACTTCTCATTTTTAATCCTTGCCCCATTGGTGAAGAAGAAGTCAGGCTATACTTTCTGGTAGGAAATAATTTAGAAACAATCTTTTTATATTTTATAGATGTGTTTTTGTGTACTGGTAATGAGTCCATGTAGTTCTTTTTATGAGCATTTGTAGCTAATAAAATATTTTTATATGTTTGCAAGTCTTTAGTCGTGTACTTTTTAGGGTCAGAAGTAAATATTAATTCAAACAAACCAGGGGTGCCTTTAAACATTTTATTGTCTATTTGCAAATTATCCGATTCATCAATAGTTAATTTACTGTTTCCAATCATTAGTCCTTCGTCTTCTAATCTTGCACCAAAAACATGATATTTTCGTTTTGGTGCAGAAGAATGCAACATTTTTAAAACATACTTCCGAGTTAATAAACCTTTTTCTCTTATATCGCGACCGATAAGGCTCAATCTGGAAGGGGTATGTGGTTGTACTAAACTAGTTTCTGCTTCTGTTTCCATACCCTCAGACAATTCCTCGTTTTCGCTTTCTATTTCCTCTTCCTCACCTTCATCATCATCATCATCTTCTTCTTCTTCCTTTACATAATTTGATTTAGCTTTTGGTAAAAGCTCTTTCCTTTCAATATCTGAAGCCGTCAGCTTTTTACTTATTTCTTGTAATGGACCTACGACTGGTTTGAAAGTCGACTCCAAGTACGCTTCTTGTTCAGAAATATTAGATTTCAATGCTTGCGTTTTTCTTTTTATCGAATCACTGAGCTCCTTTATTTTTTTAGTCAACCGTTCTTGCTTTTCCATCTTGAATGGTCAACAGTCAAACTAATAATGAAACGGGTATTATATTATCGAGTTAATATTACATACTTATCAAAACCAACCCGATATCGACCGTTATTAATTGAATCATCTTTGACAATGACAAAAAACCCGTATTTGTCTTGCCATGCTTTATTGCAAAGATTTCTCCAATCATTGAAAGTCATATCACTTCCCACGTGATCATTATAAATATGTTTTAAGTTTGTTTCATCTTGTTTAAACAGTATCATAAGATTTACATTATCCCTAATTAATTGTTTTGGAATTTTACTGTAGGTTTGTCCAATGTAAATGGAATCAATGTTATTATGTCTACCCATAGTGAAATACTTTTGAACCATGTTCTGATTTTCGGTAGATACATCGTCAAATATAAAAATCGAGTAAGGTTTTGCATTTTGAGGTTCAATTATATCTTCGTTGGCTGTATACTTGAACAGTGATATCTCATTTGTATCTAGTAGAACCTTTTCCATCAATTGGTACTTTGGTTGGTTTAAAGACTTTGAAAATATGTAAACGTTTTTAAAATGCAATCCATTTGAGTTTGTCAACATGTTAAATACTAAATTAGTTTTGCCACAATTGGAAGGGCCACTAGTAATGCAACGTATACTGTCGGGTAGTAGTGTTCCATGTTTACTTTTACTACCGGTGACACCATCGACAGTTAATCCATCGATGTTATGTACGGGTAATTTATTTTCTTGCGAAATTATTTTCATATTAATATTTTTACTTCCATGTTATTCACAGAGAAGGCAATGAAGTAATGCTGTTCCAGATTACAAGACATCGCTTTTATTTACCCAACTGTCTTCTGATTTTTCAAAGCCTAACCAACGAACTAACAATTTATTTCCTTTTTTCTTTAGAACCTTTTCAACTAAATATACATCACCTACTTTGGATTTTAATAATTCATGACCATAGAATCCTCCGTGTAAAATTTTGCCATCTTTGTCCTTCAAAATGTAAGTTTCTGGTACAGTTGGTTGTACTCTATAAACAGTAAACACCTCATTAGTCCAATTAGGTAAATATTTCTTGCTGAATATATTTTTTGTTTTACTAATGCGAACACTATCACTGATAAAAAATCTATGCGGTTGTCTTCTTTCACTTTTTGGTAAAGTTGCTTTTCGAATTCTTTCCCTTACAACATGTTCGTTTGCTCGGTTTACTTGTATTGGTTTCATACCGATAGTTCTATGAACTTTATTGTTGTATTCATTTATTAGGTCTTTTAAAATGTCATGCCATTTGTAAGTACCACGCAGTGAAAATGTTTTGTACATAGATGCTTTTAATGTGCGATTAAATCGTTCAATTATAGCCGCCTTCATGTCACTATACGTTGAATAATGGTTAATGTTAAATTTTTTCATTAACTTCTCAAACTCAGAGTTGTAAAATTCCTTGCCCATATCAGTTTGCAAATGTTTTACAGTATTTCGAAGGTTTGTCAAATAATTTTCCATTGCCTTCGTAACAGATTTGGCAGTTTTGTTCTTTAATGGATATGCATTAGCAACTTTTGTGAAGCAATTTATAACTGTCAGTATGTACTTGTATCCTTTATTTATTCGGTTGTATGGTATCATTTCAACCAGATCCGCTTGATGTAAATCATTTATATTTTTAACAACTGTACTCCGTCTAGGGAACAATCTTCTCGCTGGACGGTGCAACTCTTTAATTATTTCCTTTTTCGTTCCCATCGAGAAAACAATCTCATCACTTACGTTAAGTCTGAAAGTTTACTGTTAGGTGATTTATTTTGTTGTAATTCAGCTTATATATTTATGTCAATTCTCGTACTAATAACAATACTCATCCAATTAGTAGATCATGGCCACGACGTACTTATACAAAAATAAATTACAAAAAACACTATTTTCTTTTTCTTATATACATTTCATATTTACATTTTTTTAATTTACAATACCAATAATTTAATCTTCTAAAATGTAATGTCCATATGGCAAAGTATGTATTCCATCATCTAACACTTTTCTTTTATCGTCATTCGATGTTAAGCATGTCTTCTTTTCAGTAATACTAAATAATTTGTGGTTAAAACTTCTGATTGTGTTGTATGTTGCCGAATAAATTTTGTTTTCAAACAAACATTTTTTGTAATCTTCAAACATAATGTGTTTTTTAATATATGTAGATTTTATTCCTTTAGCTTTTTTGACAATTACATCGTTTCCATTGTCAGATGATGCCAGTTTTATTGCATACATTTTAGGCATCAACGCAACTACTTCAGCAATTGGAGTTCCACAACATTCATCTTTGAATTTGCCTAGAACCTTTTTATTTACACCGTAGTCGTATGAAGGATGATTGGCTGGGTAATCTGACAAATCGAAATCATTCTTATAGGGAAAACATTTTAAGTCTGCATACATATCATTAGTTTTAATGTAGTAAAGTAGAGCGTCCGTGTCCATGTAGCAAATGCCAATGTTTGGTCTTCCATAATAGCTTACCATCTTGTTGTAATGGAAATCATACATAAGAGTTTTCGATATATCTAAAATGGACATTCCCACATACAAAGGTCTATTCATTTTAATTACAGTCTTCTACATGCTAACGGCTACTAAATTTTTATTTATAACTATGCTAGTTTGAAAATTTGGTTTTTGTACTAGTTTTATTAACTTTTTTGGATCAGTCACCAATTGTACATTTTTATGTTTCCTTTGATTTTCTAAACATTTTCCAAATATGCTGTTGTTTATTAGTTTGAAGAAATCTTTTTTAAACGCCGTTGTAGCATTAGTTCTTCTTATGGTATTAGCAGTTATATAAGGTTCAAGCCAACATGATTGAGAAAATTCCAATGCACGGTGTACTTTGCTAATTTTAAGACCTAATTGTAATGCTTGTTGAACTGTCCAAAAGTGTGCTATATATCTAGTTTTGTTTTCCAACGTCATCATAAGTTTATTGAATTTACCTTCAGGTGGTTTCATTGTGTGGGGGTAACAATGGCAGATCGTAATGATGATCATGTAAATCCAATGGATAAATAAAATCACAATCTAAAATATATCCTTTGTCTCCGTGTTGGGGAGCTTGTAAAATATCTCTTATATCTTTAGGGTTTACCCATTTAAAGTTTCCGTAAGGTAGTGGCTTTGTCATTGCCCAACCATATTGATTGTTGCTATCAAAGTAGCCAAGATAAATACTTTCTTTTTCCACATTGTAATCTGGGAGATATTTGTTGTTTGCTTTAACGTATCGGGTAACAGACTGCGTTAAACCTCCTCTTATTCCACTTTCCACCATTAAAATCATGTCTATGTCAGTTAGAAGATGCAATTTACATTTGGTTTCCTTCAACATGGCTTGCCAAGCAAAACCTGGCGATGTGTAGGAGTGCAAAGGATCCAGTCCGTATGATGACAAACAAGTGTTACGAAACTCTTCCATAATATCTGTGAGCAGTGTGACATCTAGTTTTACGTAGAAATCGCTGTAATCCCCTAAACTTTTTATTTCTAGTTCTGACCAGACTTTACGTGCATGGTTGTAATCTTCTTCTGCTACTTCACTTTCAGTTAACTTGCTATAAAATGCTTCACGTGCTGGTAATTGAGTTTCCAAAAAACGAGCAGCACTGTCAATATAATCGTACGGAAAAACTCCTTTTCGTAAAACCAAGTCCAATTTACCATTATCTACAATTTTTTTAGTTTCTATTAACTCGTCTGTTGATAAGTTAGCTGACAAAGTCATAAGACTTGAAGGTAGAAATCGAAATGAATCTAAAAATCTTAATTTAATTTTGTTGACCTTTTTGGAAAAACTGATGAATTTTTCAGTTGTTGTAGCAAGAACATCAATCTTCCCTTGATCTCGCCCTAACTCAGGAATGATGAAATGAGCATCGTAGTTGCTAAGGTTATGAAAAATTATAGGTACAAATTGAGGCAATTTAAAGTTTAGGTTACAACTATTGCATGCAGGCCCTCGATATTTGCCTGTCAGATGATCATGATCACGTACTTTTATATTGTCATTTGTAAAATGTGATTCACAAATGTAACAGGTATTTGCTAAATTGTGGTAATCATTTTCTCTGTCAGTCAACTGGAATATAGGCACTTTGTAACTGTACAACAATTCTACTTTTTGCGCAATATCATACAAATGATTCAAAAATACTTTTGCGACATTATCTCCTCTATAAACAACAGGTTTCGATGACAATCCAAAATTGTTGAGATGATCTTCGCTTAAGTATGATTTCATTAGTAGACAATAACTGTTTGGTTGATGATTTTGGTACTTAATTCTTGAGGTTTGTTCTCCATCTAATACATTTATGAGGATTAATGATGCTTCCATGTCAGCATAAACAACTATTGGCACTCGATATTGATGAGCGATTTGTTTAAATTTTAAAATTGCATTTGAAGGTTTTGGTAGTATAGTCCTAACAGGAGTTTGTTTGCCGCAAAATACTAAATGCTCAACCAACCATTTATTACCACCCTTAAGAGCCATCTTATTAATATATGCAAAACATCTTTTGCACACTGTAATTGCACCACAATGATATTTTGTAACTTGACTACGAACTAGTTTATTGAAATCTTTAATAAAAACATAATGCGATTTGTCTCCTTTTTTTATTAACAACAAATCCGTGTGATCATTTTTTTCTTCTTTGACAATTTTCAAGGGATATACATTGTTTGAATTATCCAATCCAAAAACATTTACACTCACTTGCACATTTCTTTTTTCAAAATTGGCAATATCTTTTACAGAAACTGGGTATTGAAGACCAGAAAAATCATATTTGTTTTTGTATTGGTTATATTTAGCACAACTAGCTCGTTGTGGGTTAAGCCCGTTTTGTACAAATTTACATACCATTGCATATTTGAAACATTCATTATTTAAATTTTTTACATTAATACAAGATTTGGTGTTTTGGATTTTTTTCGGCAAAGGAATAAAAGTAGAACCTCTATTTCCATATCCATGTTTATGCACTCTTACATCTAAACCAATTACATGTAACAATGACCAACCACTTCCTAGTCCTTCATGCTCAATGATTTTAGATACTATTTCTTGAAAACACTCTTGTATATGATCTTTTATGTTTGACTCCATAACTATTTGTCGATTCTTTGTTACAAAACTTCTTAAAGATGTTACTTCTTGCACATTAATAAACATAGTGTCAAGTACAAAGCCAAACTTGATAAGATGCAAGCGATCCAATTCGCGTTTTAACACTCTTTCAATTTCTTCTTGTGTTGCATTAAAGAAATTATTTAAATTATAATTGTGCGTATTTTTTATAGTGTAATGTCTAACTACTTTTCCTTCTAATGCTTCTGCGGAAACCTTGCATTCATATGAGCTACTTGTTGATGGGACATAATATGTACACTGTTGATTTCTTGGAGTTGAAGGTGCTGCATATTGAATAACACTTGGTCTTCCATATTGAGGAATTATACATTCATATGTGCTACTTGTTGTTGGTTGATAATATGTACACTGTTGCTGAGTAGACCTGTGTTCTTGTTGCTGTTGATTTCTTGGAAGCGAAACTGCTGCATATTGAGTCACATCTGATCTTCCACATTGAGAGTTGTCATGAAACAATTCCTTATGCGCCACTAAAAGCCATTCATCGTGAAAGTTCTCACCACAAAATGAGCAAACATAATCCATTGTGCGGAGAAGCACACGTTGCTGTGAAGTCTTACACTGGACTGAGACAGACACGGATCAAGCAGCTGGTTTTGTTAGCACAAAATATAATTTGCATTAATAACGTATGAACTATAAGACATATGTGGAGGATAACCACTTTCGTTAGCAAAATATTAATTTGTTCTGAAACAAAAACATAAATACACGCAAGCCCCTTGAAGGAACACATTCACCGTTGACGCTTACCATTGCAACAATGCCTCCATTAAATGGTTTGGAACGACTAAGTGATAGCTTCTTCCAAAACATCATGGAAGAAGTTAATAGTTCTGATGGGGAAGAAGTAACGTCAACAATCTCACCATCGCCTGAAACCAGCCCAGGAGGTGAAGCAGCAGAAACTCCACCAGGCAGATTTCTGGACGAAATTTTTGAAGTAAGAAGAGACAGAGTGAGAAGGCAATTATTTCCCCCCACCGATGAGGAGGAAGAATAACAGGCTGAAGAGAAATAAACGATTATAACCTTTTATCCTAAAAAAAAAAAAAAAAAAAAAAAAAAAAAAAATCAGAAGCACAGAAGCAAACACACTTAATGTAATTGCTGTAGTTACTGTAACTCTTTAATAACTTTAAAAAGTGGATAAATAATTATTTCATTTTTGTCTGCTCAGAACCATGAAAACTATACTACTATTATAAAAATGTAATTTTTTATATTCCCGCTAGGATGAAACATCAAGAACTATTTTGTAATTGTAAACATGCATGTGTGGAACCCTTAAATACATACTACTGACATTTTACTAATATAATCCAACATTGTAATCGTAACGTTCCTATGTAAGTATTTAATTGTTACATTAAAGAGTATTTTTATAAAGATAATTATTTTAAAGTTAAGCGAAAACACATTTTTGTAAACCACTTTTATAATGTCAGTCCGGGGTATAAAACAAGTGCATTTTATTATTAACTCATTACTTTTGTAACTTGGCTTTTCTTAATACATTTGTCAATCTCTGCAGAAACTTATTTTGAAACAATATTAAAAGAGAATAACGAAGTGGACTTTGAAAATGAAAAAGAGGAAATACAGCAATCAAAAAATACAACTCATTATTAAAAAACAGCAAAAGGGCAGTTTTTGGCTGAAATACAACCATTTATTTAAAGATACAGAGTTAGAAGACGTTTGTTTGTTGAAGAAGACAACAAAAAAAGCTGATAATTAAATTTTAATAAAATTATTTTACCTTTATAACATTAAAATAAATAAATAAAAAAATTAAAAATTAAAAATTGACATGATATATGCGGACAAAGAATGTAGTCCACAAGTTATAAAAAATTCAAACCACGTAGAGTCAATAGAATATTTTAGCTTATTATTGTAGATTACACAACTGTGTCAGAAGTAGCTTCAAAATTAGCTAATACTGATAAACAGTTTACAATTTTATTTAAAGAATGTCTGACGCAAACCTTTGATTCGTTTTAATCTTATACTAGTTAGAGCTTTTATGTCAATTTGTGACTTTATATATATATACAAAGTCTACAATTAGATAGCTAATATTTCTTATACTTATTTAAAGAAGTTAATTATATTTATTATGATAGGATAATTAATGTATTTCGGTCAAGGACAAAGATGATTAAGCGGAAATTTGGTTGGTTTTAAAAACCAACCAAATTTCCTAAAGTTGTATGCCGGAAGATCAAGAAAAGTTAAACAGTCCAGGTAATTATTTCAGTTATTTTAAGGTTCAATAGTTATTGTCACGCTCACATAGCAAATTCCTGGTTGAAGAAATAATGGTCTTGGAGCGATCAAGTAGTACAAACTATAATCCTGCTCAACACAAACTCCATTACTGCTGCGTTTAAACAGAACTACTTTGATATTTTTCCTTGTATATTTACCGCAAAGTGATGCCCATAACTTTCTAAACTCTCTCAAAGTTTCTAAACTGTTGATCATTCTTTTTATAATTATGATTCCTAATTATAGCAAGAGGTTTAATATTGCTCGAGCTAACACAAGACATGTTGTTTGTTGACATTACTACAGCATACTGAATTGTTTTATAACAAAATACGTTTTTATATAGTCTGTTAACTGTAATTATATCCCCTACTGACTGTTATTCATTTTACAAAAGTTACAGAAGTGCATTTACATTTCTAAATAGGACATGTTGTTTACGAATAAAACACAATGTTCCATATATTTCTTTGTATGGCTTGAACTGGTACAGCTTCCGTAGAAATCCGATAGAAAGCGTTACGATGTTCAATTACCTCGGTCTATAGTCCGTCGGTGAAACTGGTTTCTGAGCAACTTTAAAAATACGCTGTCGCTCTCTGTAACTCAAGTGTTGCATTCTTTAAATCCAGTTTTTGTACCCGACAGATCACCTTGCTGCGATTTGAGCTTTGGGCTAGATTCAAACGTATCGTTTAAATAACATGTCTATTCTTTTTAAAGTTCTAGATTAAAATATGCGAACATCATTCGATAATTAAGAGTAAATTTCGATTATTGTTGTTTATTATCAGTTTACTAAAGTAAGTTAGAAAGTGTTTGTCATTGTATTTTAAAGTGTGGTTAATTAATAAGGAATTCTACTACAGGTACATATATATTACACAATAAACCATATATATAAAAAAAAAGTCTGCATCATAATTAGCAAATAAAAATGTTGTTAATTTTTAATTTGATCTAAAACCCTAGTTAGTGAGTAATTACATTAAGTAAGAATATAAAAATTTAATGAGTGTGCAGGCTTTGTTAGTAAATAAGCATAGCTGTTCTTTAAAGAAATTGTACTTTGTAGCCACAACATTTATAGCATTACAATAGCAGTTTCGACTTCATTTAGTCTCATCAGGTATACGTAATTTGGAAATCATATATATTTATTATAATCAAATAAATATGATTTACAAATAGTATACGACCGCTTTGTTTGTTTACCAATAATAAATTTGTCTTCTGTTAATATTTCGAAATATAAATTTTAAGCGGTCTTTCTTACGTTTAATTATTCCATGCAAATTTTTTAGCAGCCACGTTAAAATTCAATTTTATTTTATCCATTTTTTCAATCATCATTTTTTGAGGAACTTTAACTTTGATTTTTTTCTTCGTTTCTTCAACTTCGAAAAGAACAATGTTGGATTGTAATATTTCTTTAAAAATGTAGCTGCACTTTTTGTTTAATTTATTAATTCTTATTGGTTTTTTAGCTTTTACGCACAGTTGCATATTTTTTTGTAGCAAGAAGTTAATTTTTTTCCTAATTTTATCTGTTTGTTTTCGAGTTCTTCAATTTTTTGTATGTAACATTTGGTTTGATTATCCGGTTGTTTTATTTTTATTGGAGAAGATTTGGAAGTGTGTGCATGACAAAAATGACTATTTTTAGCCACTATGGACGTACACTGCTTTCCTTTATTAGAACCCTTTACTAAAATAAATTTGCATATTTGTTTTGGTCGATTTTTTTGTTTTGTCTTGTTTGTTGGAAGATCTGGAAGGTATTTAGTTTTAGTACAATTTTGTGAAGGGTGATTTTTTTTGAAATTTTCATATATTTTATCGTTTAATGTTTGTATTTTTTGGTCTTCAGAGTCTAGATTAATTTCTTTTACTAGTGAAGCTAACTTATCATCTTTATTTTCTTTCGATTCGGCTTCTATTTCTAGTAGTTTCTTTTCGGGGTCGGCCCAATTTAAAGACATTAAAACAACTTCTTCTTTCCTTGGCGGTGTTTTAATCGGTGACACTAGATTTATGACAGGCATAGAGTAAAAAAGCTTAGCTTCGTCCAAAGACATAATGTAATACTTATATAAGTTTAATAAATTAAAAAAGATGTAAAAATTTAGGTGTAGTAAAAGAAATTTGCTGAATTGATATTTAAAATTATTTTAACAGATAAATACAAATTCTAAATAAAACTTTTAAAACTAGTGATGATAAAAAACACAAAGAACTAAAGTTTTATAGCAAAGAGAACCACTGTCTTGTGTAGAGTACAAAAGCAAAGTGATTACAAATTTCAAAATGATGCTCCCTTTTATACCATTTAATTAATGTTAAGTAGTGCAAATTTTGCACTTGCATGACAAAGTTGAGTATTTGCAGCTGTTTTCCTTGTAAAATGAACAAAGTCATTTACATAAATTCAAGGTCAAGTAGTAATTAAAATTTTTTTAGCCGTCTTGTTTTGTCGATAGACATTATTTTCATATCAGGCCATAAATATGAAAACATTGCCAAAACAAAACAAGGCGGCTATTTCTTTTTATTTAAAGTGTTGTATTGTACAAAATGTGACAAAAAAGTTGAAAATGTGACTGTAGTCTTGTTAATATTGAAATTTGACTGGTTTTTCAATATCCCACTTTATTATAGCCTAAGTGGGAGCAGGTAACATAGCAAGTTAATCACTAACAAGTACGTATATTATTCAAAGTATTTTTTTCTAATATCGTTAAGACATTTGTAAATTGTTATTGACTGACGCGCTTTTATTTAATACTCAGCAAAAAACTGTATTGTATGTAGTGTATAATTTTTATATTATCACCTGCTTAGCAAAGAAATACATTGTTGCTTTAGCTAAGCAACAATGTACAATCTTTACTTGTATATTAAAATATAAAGTATATGATGAAGTCAATAAACCTGTATTACATCACATAGCTAAATATAATTATACATTGAGGTATAATAATGTTATGTACAGTGTCGTATATGTTATAACAAGAAAAATGTATAAATGTTCTGCTAACAAAAAATTGAGAACGCGTAAGGAAACGTTCTGCGAATTCTTAAATTAGCAGTGAAAACACAGACATCAATCTGTATTTTATGTGTTTTTGTCGGGTGATGTGTTTATTTTTATCGAAGTTTTTATTACTATTATTGTGTAATATGTTTATTTATTACTAATAATTATTATTAAATAATCTTTTTGTAAAAAACTGTACATATTCAAATATTTAAATTTATTTAACTCAAGATGTTTCAAAAAGTTTTTGAGGATGGGAAAAATTCTCAATTCATGTGAGTTATATTTCCACAAATTCCATCAATATCTTATTCAATGAAACAACTTTTGTTAAATTTCTATATTTTGATATGCACTTTTGCACAATAAGCTGAAGTGAACAAAATTAATAATAAAACTGTGCTCCTGAAAAATACATTTTTATTAATATATAATAAAAGGTATATATCAAAATAAACTAATTTATTTAACTCAAGATGTTTCAAAAAGTTTTTGAGGATGGGAAAAATTCTCAATTCATGTGAGTTATATTTCCACAAATTCCATCAATATCTTATTCAATGAAACAACTTTTGTTAAATTTCTATATTTTGATATGCACAATAAGCTGAAATGAACAAAATTAATAATAAAACTGTGCTCCTGAAAAATACATTTTTATTAATATATAATAAAAGGTATATATCAAAATAAACTAATTTATTTAACTCAAGGTGTTTTAAAAAGTTTTTGAGGACGGGAAAAATTCTCAATTCATGTGAGTTAAATTTCCACAGATACCATCAATGTCTTATTTACTAAAACAACTTTTGTTAAATAAATTTTCTATACTTAGATATACACTTTTGTAAAATATCCTGAAAAAACATATTTAATAATAAAACTCTGCTTGAATAAAAGAATGTTATTTTAGAAAAGATCTAAGAAGAAATAAATACTACTACACCAAAGGTTAGTGTTTAATGCATGCACAAAGAACAAGATGCAATACGGTATAGTGACCTCTACAAGGAAAGGGAAAGGAATGGATAACCGTACAGACATGTGGGCTCTATTTATCACTTCATTCGTCAAAATAATTTTGTAAAACAAAAATTTAGGAAAGGAAGAGACAGATGTTCTTTGCTAAAAGAAGTTGAGTTTAAAATTAATTTACAAAAGACAGTTAGTAGAAAACAAATTTTAAATTCAACAAGAGGGTGAATGTATAATTACAGTTATTTGCACACTGATCGTCATTTATTAAAATTCAAACTGAAAGCGGGCTATTTAAAACATCTGTTCGCCATCAAGGTAACGGACTACTAAAAACAGCTGTTTGTGAACCAAATGTTGTACAGTTTTAAAATACTTTTTATTTTTCAATAATACTATCTATAAAACACGTTTGTTTTTAATAATAATATTTTAAAGTATTTGTTTTTAAACTGGATGTTGTATTATGTTGGAGTGTATTAATTCCTTTAGTTTAATTTAAACATTGACTTAAAATAATACACTGAAAGTAACAACAATAGAATTCAAAATAGTAATATGCTTCAAAAACTATTAATTGAGAGTGTAATAATCCTAGTAGAGTCAAACAATATAGCAATGATTAGAATTTTTTAATCAATAATACATTTTAGAAAAACAGATAAGTGATTGTCAAATCGGTTGGAGGGGGTTATTAAAATTTATAAAGAAACAACGGTTTTAACAGATGGTTCCTTGCTAAATTTAATTTTTTAAATTTATTAGAGTCTGGTTTTATTTAACTAGATGTAACACATATGTTGCCCTCATTCTATCGCTAGCTTGCTATCTAGCATGAGCTAACAATTCATTTACCGTTTATCGGTTTTTGAAAATATACATAGTTAACTAAACATTACTCCACTTTAGAAAAATACAATGTCATCTACAATTTTAAACAATTAGTTAAACAAATACAATTTAAACAAAGATGAAAAAACACTATCTAACAAAATTAAAATGTAATATTAAAAACAAATTAAACCATATACAAAGGAAACCTACATTTACAATTTAGGTTTAAAATTAATTTGGACTACTGACAGGTGATTGCAACCGGATAGTCATTAAAATTAAACGAGGAACAACCGGAAGACTCGACGCTGCTCAAAAGATAGTCTTGTTTTCTTATCAAACCATCAGAAGCAGGTGCTTGCTCATTTCACAAACTTTATTAAAAATTTATTGCGTGTTATAAAACTGTTTGTACGGGTCGGGACAAACTTATTCCACTGCAAAGCCTCTTCCGAAACAGTTAACAAAATTATTATGGATAATGATCAACACTTTAATATTACTTCAACTACAGCGCCTCACACTTTTCCAGAAGAACAAATAGACAGAAATCAACCGATTCAAGAAAGCATTGTAACAACAAATTCAAATTTAATTCTCTTTCGTATTAATCAAATTGAACAAAATCGAAGAAGGCGGCATCAACACTTTAATATTACTTCAACTACAGCGCCTCACACTTTTCCAGAAGAACAAATAGACAGAAATCAACCGATTCAAGAAAGCATTGTAACAACAAATTCAAATTTAATTCTCTTTCGTATTAATCAAATTGAACAAAATCAAAGAAGGCAGCAAGAAACTTTATTATCTAATGAACGGAGAATTCAAGAAGCATTGGCATTAAGAAGAATGAACCATCCATCTTAGTAAAAAAAATTTACTTTTAAGAACTTCTTTTTTATTTTTAATTTGTAATAAAAACTAAATTATTTGTATTTAACAAAACATTTTAAATAAACTTTTAATATATTTAAAAATTATTTTTAAATGTGTTTGTTACAAATATTTATATTTAATTAATAAAAAAAATTGCAAATAATATTTTTAATATTTATTGTAGTAGTGGCAGACCAGGCACTCTGGCACAGAATTTAGAAATACATGTTAAGCATTTTTGTTTGTAAATAATTATTGTACATAATTTTAGTATGTAAATAATAGTTTAAAATTAAATTGTAAATAACATTTTCAATAAAAAATAAAATAAAAAAATAAAGAAAATAAAAAAAATCTAATTAATTTTTATTATTAATAATAAAAATTAATTAGATTTTTTTAAACTTTCAAATGACCTTGAAAACAATGACGTCATAGGTATGACGTCACTTCATGGTTGGCTGATTATGACGTCACTTCATGGTCGGCTGATTATGACGTCACTTCCGGGTCATGCTCAACAGAGCGTGTAATTTATTCACTGTGCCAGAGTGCCTGGTCTGCCACTACTCTTAATCAATGTAACAACTTAGTTTGGTTGTATTTATTTGAATCATTTAATTGTATACCTCCAACATAAAATACATTTTTACTGTCATTCATTATCTAAAAGTCTTAATAATAATAATAATAATAATAATAATAATAATAATAATAAATGTATTTATTGTTTTCACAGGTACAGATTAGTTTTACAGGTAAAATTATTGATCACAATAAAAAGGCACATTTGATGAAAAATAAAAAAAAATAAAAACTTAAATAACTAAAGAAACACAATTATAACTTATGCGCCTAAATAAAGTATTCCAAATTATATAATACATTCTCGGTTACAATACAATAATATAAATACAGTTTAAATACAACCAGACATAAGCTAAATTATTAAACATAAGATTAATTTGTAATGAAACAGATATATTCAAAAACCAAAACAAACAAAAGAAAACAGAAATACTGAAACCTGCGAAAAACAACTGCGACCCCAACAGACCAAGGGCCCAATTATGGGGGCCGCATGAAAAAAAAATATTAATAATTAAGACCTCCATGCCTGTACTAAAATAACAATACTTAATTTTTAAAATTTAAGGATTAAAAACTCTTTACTCTTCCAAACAATGCTTATTTGAATATATTAATAAAAATAAAAAATAAGTAGGCCCTATAAACAAAAAATAAAACAATCCAAGAAATGAATTTGAATAACTAAATTAATTTAGGTTGAGAAACCTAGTTGTTCCAGCAATCCTTCAAAGTATTAAGTCTTTACATGTTGCTCTGAATACTGCCCGTGACATGTCTACATCTACACCACCAGCTATGGAATTAAACAATATGATTGTAAAATTTAGAAAGGAGTTAGCATGAGCGGCAGTACGAGCCCCACCAGGGTATAACATATAGCCAGCGCGCCTACCATAAGCCGGCACACACCAGTTTATCTTACTTAAGGTCGCTGGGTCATCCACAATACCTCTCATAACACCATGCAGGTAAAAAAGTTGCGCTAATTTTCGTCTCTTAGACAACCTTTCGAAATCAAATAAATTTAACATTTCTTCATATCTAATATGCCAAATTGGATAATTTAACTGACCAAAATACTTAAAATACAACAATCGCAAAAATTTCTTCTGAATTCTCTCAATCATTTCACAATATAGTTGAGTTGATGGGGACCAAACTATAGATGCAAACTCCAATCTGGAGCGAACTAAAGATCTGAATAAAATTTTAAGTGTTTCAATGTCTCTAAATTCTTTTCCAATCCTTGAAATAAAACCCAATGAACAGTAAGCTTTCTTCACCACATTTAACATATGGTTTGAGAAACTCAAGTCATCTGTTATAAGGACCCCCAGATCATTAAACTGGTTCACTCTACGTAAGAGACAATCATTTATTTTGTAAGGAAATAAATATGGTGTTTTCTTTCTATGTATTGACATAACACAACATTTATCAATATTTAAAGTTAAAAGATTATCTTGACACCATTGTGTAATAGTATCTAAATCATGCTGAATGTCATTGTGGTCAAATGCATGTCTAATAATTTTAAAAACTTTTAGGTCATCAGCATACATTAAAGCATTTGATGTAATATGTTGGGCTAAATCATTTATAAATAAAATGAAAAACAAAGGGCCCAAATTACTGCCCTGAGGAACTCCAGACCCAGCTGAAAATAAATCAGACTTATAACCCCGATAAGACACATACTGCCACCGGTCCTCCAAGTATGAACAGAAAAAATGAATAAAGTTGTCAGAAAAACCATAATAGTTAAGTTTTGATAACAGTACTTGATGGTTTACACTATCAAATGCCTTTGTGAAATCAGTGTAAATTACATCAACTTGATCTCTTGAATCAAGGGCACGAGAAGTGAAATCAACGAAATTAACTAGATTAGTTGAAATGGAGCGAGAAGGCATGAACCCATGTTGGCTCTCAGAAATATAAGGTTTAATGTGAGGGAATATGGTGTCATACAGAATGATTTCAAAAACCTTCGCAGGTGTACTTAAAATGGAGACAGGTTGATAGTTTCTAATGTCTGATTCATTTCCTTTCTTAAAGATAGGCGTTATTTTAGTTTCCTTCCATAATTTTGGAAAGGTAGATTTTTGCAAACAAAGATTAAAAATATGGCAAAATGGTACAAGAAGTAATTCAGAGCAACCTTTAACAATATAATTTGGTATATGATCAGGACCAAAAGACTGTTTTGACGGAAGCTTTCGTATCGCCATCTCAACATGACGGTTGGTGATGGTGGGTATGGTAAGACACTGTATGCCTAGCATAACCGGGGAGCGCAAGGCAGCAGCGGCATCGAGCCGACCTGTCCTCTCATATACCGACCCAAAATAGTCAGAAAAAGCCGAAGCAATCGATCGCCCATCACTGAATTTTTGTCCATTAAAAGTAAATTCTGAAACTGTACTTGATTTATTACATTTCCTAGACTTAACGAAATTCCAAAACTTCTTAGGTTCTCTTTTTAGCAAGTCTTCGGTATTTATAACGTAGTTATTATAAGCCCTTCTAATTAACCTCTTAACATTCGCCCTACACTCTTTAAATCTAATAAATAACCCCTGGTTTTTAGTATTATTATATCTCTTTCGTAATTTTTCTTTCTCCTTAATTTTATGTATAATTTCATGAGAATACCAGATAGGATATTTAGGTTTAATTAGTCTTCTCTTGGGAACATTTTCGTTAAATATACTATACATATTGTCATAAAATGCATTTAATGCCTCGTCAACATTATCTGACGACAAGACAGCGGCCCACGAAGTGTTTGATAATGAACGGTACAGATTTAAAAAGTCAGCTCTCTGAAAATTAAAGGATTCCTCATTTTGGTTGACGACTTTAAATTTAGTACGTTCCACATAAAACATGACAGACAATACAGGGTGATGGTTATCAACCATAACTAGTGCTTCAGTTTCGCCTTCAACTTTCACCTCAGGAATATTAGTGAGAACTAAGTCTAGTGTACGTTGTTGTTATTGTTATTGTCTAAGCTTCTCATCTGTTGACATGGTCTTCTTTAAATTACGCTGATATAGCCTAAATTTTTTTATTTAAAGTAATAATTTTACCAACCAGTAATAATCTTACCAACTAGTAATAATTTTACCAACTAGTTGGTATAATTGTTTACGTTAGTTTTGACGTTAACGGCATGTAAGTTAGAAAGGGTAGGGTTGATATTTACAAACAACATTACAAAATGTGGTCAGAATTGTTAATTTAAGACTTGTGTGAAGGTGTTGGAAATCAAAGTATTTTAAGGAATAATCAATAAGGATGAAATTTGTTTTAACAGCGTCTTTAAGGATCTTGCAAACTAATGATTGTCTTACGGTTTACAAAGAGTCCTTAGTTCGTAATGTCAGTATGAGCGTCACGTTAAACAATAAGGACATTAATGGGGATCTGAAAGTCTTTTAATACAAGTGTACATACATCTTTACCCATAACAAAAATAGAAAAAACAACAGCATCCATTTGTCTACAGTTGTTTCTGAAACGTAATTGGAAAGCTGCTCACTAGTATTTATAAGATGTAAGCTACGTCAATATGATTTAATTGTTGACATGTGTAAAAGTAAAAATAAAATTGTGTTTAAAAATATTCATATTGCTGCCATCTATATTTAGACTTTACAGTGACGAGTGCACCACACTTGTGTTAAGTGACATTTTCATCGAATAAATTAGTCGGGACCATTTAATATTAATAATCAATACTGTACCGGCTTAAAGAAATATTAAAAATGAAAAGTGTTAGGTAGATATATGACATACATTATATTAAACAGATTTATAAAATATTTTATTTCCAGTGTTTAATTGTATAGAGTAGACTTTTAAGAAATGAGACGGAAAGAAATTAGAAGCAGGAGAGGAGATGTGAATTTTGAGAAAGATGAAAAATATAGGATGAGAAGTGCAAAATAAAATTTCTGAGTTGATTTAACGAAGAGAGGGAAATACTGAAAACTATAATTATAAGAACATTAATTGGTTGGGATGAGAAAAGAGAGCCTTTTGTGAACAGCTGTAGAAGTAAAAGTTAGATTAAAGAGAGGAAAGGGATGAGTATGAACTTGAAACAGGTTAAAAATCAAACAAAAATATTACTACTTAATAGTTTTTAAAATCATATTGAAGTAAATATTTAAAAATAAGTAAGATTCTTCGGTTATCTAGTTTTTGATTATTTACAGCCTGGATTTTCCTGCTATAGTCACATAATACTCATTGTACTTTACAAGACTTATAATAACTACTAAAGTTATGAGAATTTAGTCGGCACTGGTGGCGCATTGTTGTAATCCAGCTACTTGGGGTCAAAATGTTGTGATATTGTAGGCGATAGGCTCTATGCTCAGTCCTCCTAATACCGACACGGCGTGCTTTCAATGGTTGCCATAGATGTGGACACTACTAGAGAAGTCTGGTGTGTCCATGTTGGATATTAGTCATGGTTCAGATGTTGAGTAGGAAAGACAACTTAGTGTCAGACTTGACAGGTAGCTGAAAATTAGAAAAACACTACGTAGTTCGCATTCCGCGTAAAGCTGAAGGTCCAATAGTTTCCCTGGCTATTGGGATATTAACAAATAGTAATTTCTGAGCTAAAATTAACTTAGATAATAACTCGTTCATCTACACTCATAACACTCATTCGCACTTCATATTCGCCCATATCTCTCTCTACGATCTGTGTCTTATGAATACATAATGAACAAATATGCAAACGAATTATAAATTATATTGATGTAGTAATAACAGCTCAATAACTCAACACCTTAACTTATTTTTTCTAAAAAGCTAACAATAAATGTAGTTATAATATTACTAATAGCTTGCAAACTAATAGACGCCGCTAAAAAACCTTGCAACAAGCGTCATGCAATATAACATTTCATAAAATATGATATACTTTCCTTAAGATTATGTAGACCAGCTACAAGCTAAACATTATATAAAGATAATTTTTAAATGTTGACAACCCCAGTCACCAAGTGATTTCATAAATTTTAATAATTTACTAATGTTAAGAAATATCTTTTATCAAAAATATATCAAGTATATAATACATTTCCCATTTTAAAAACCTAATACAAAAAAACCTAATGTTTATATTAAGTTTCTAAACTAATTTAATAGGTAACGTAATGCTGGTTGTACAGAAATGGATAATTGTTAGGTGGAGCGAAGGGAAGGGGAAGGGGAGAGCAGTTGAGACAGTAGGTGGAAGAGAGGTTGTAATTTTCTGCTCTAGTGAATTGTGCCTCGTCCGACACAAACAGAAGTGAATAGAAGTGAAATTACACTGTGACTGGTCAAAGCCTGCAGAGAAGTAATTAAATACACCAATCACCTTACATAATACATTTTACTCATCACTAATATGTAACTAGAGCTTTACATTCTGTACGTCAATTATATAATGTATGACATAAATTTTATGAAATTTGGATTCTATAAATGCAACACTTAGTACAAAAAGTCAAAAGCACTCATATTTGTTACAAATTTATTGAATAAAGAAAGTAATATCTCCAAATTAAGTACTCTGGTTAGCCATGTAAAGTTAAAACATTTTAAACATCAAAACCAGTGATTATTGACAACCAATTTTGTTCATATAAAGTGAATAAATTTGTTCATATAAAATGGTATGATCACCCATAAATAGGCCACTGAAAGAAATATTTTTACAAAAAGGTAGTATTCCATTTACCAATGAATTAATACCAAGAGATTGGTGAGTGGTAAAACTATGTAATTTTATATATTCTATTGTAGGAAAGATAAAATAAACAATGTACAGGAATTATTTTATATTTGTTAAATATAAACATTCTATTTTTCAGTAATTAGTAATTCAATTACTTGTATCTAAATTACTGTATGTTAACTTGATCAAAACATTATTTTATATAAAACAATATCAAATACTGGTTTGATAAAGCTAACAAACAGGTACATACGATGTAGTTAACATACAACCTATGTCTTATTAACAAATAAAACAAAAATAACAAAAAAACAATGGGATATTACAAAACGACAAACAATACAACAAAATAAAATTTCTTGTTTATACTTTTTACAATAGTTTAGATATTTAAATAATATTGCAAAAGGACAAACAATACATTTTATTTTGTATCACTTTTTAAATATAAGAGCTCATTATATACTTGTTATTTTGTTTTATTTACTAATAGCTATATTTTGTAAAGATAGGCGGAGAGTCGGCGCTAGTAGCGCAGTGCTTTAACCCAGCTACTTGGGGACACAGTGCTGTGGAGATTGTAGGTAATGACTTATATTCTCCACAACCTACAATAAGTCATCTACCTGAATAATAAGATCCATGTAGCCTGAAGGATGGTCTGCTACAGGGGTCTGTACTTGCTCCAATTTTATTCAACGTGTATACCGTTGACATACCTATCACAAAGTCTAGAAATCTTGTTGTGATATTTGCTATATGCCAAATGTAAGAATTTGAGATTCGCTCACAAAGATTTATTAAGAATAGTATAAAATAATTCTTTAATTCTAAAAATATATTTTAGGTGTCTAGCACATACTCAATAAACAGGTGACATTTCAAATGTAATTATTTATAAAGTTAGTAATATTTATTTAATGACCAGTTATTTATAAAGTTACATTGTTACTCTATTAAATTTATTTTTTTTTCTTGCAGTAGGGGAGTACCAATGAGTGTTTCATGCATTCCATGCTGTCTTCAGTAATATAATTTGCACAGGTTGACTGGTCTGGATATATTTACCTTTTATCGCTGAGCAGTTTTTGCAATTCATTTACCAAAAGTGTTGGGAAATTATTGACGAAAGTGCAGGATCCCCGAACAATTTTTAAAGCGTCTATGTTTTCTGTCTCATTTCTAAAAAGGCTTCTTTATACTATAATATTGTCTTAATTCAGTCCTCTTAATACCGACACGGCGTCCATCCAATGGTTGCCATCGAAGTGGATACTAAAAGAGAAGATTAGAATGTCCATGTTGGATGGTATTCAAGGTTGGGAGTAGTGTATATCTGCTGGTTTTAGGCTCACTTTCGGGTATCTTCGGCTATCTTCGGCTTTCGGATCCAAGATGACGACTACGTTCGGGTACCTTCGGGTCACGTGACCACCCCGAGCTCTAATTGGTCGAGAGCGACCACCTTCGGGCATCTTCGGTAGTAGATATTTTTTAAGGGTTTGAGGCTCACTTTTTTTTGGTCACGTGACCGGATCCAAGATGGCGGCCGGGAACCGGATCCAAGATGGCGGCGGATCCAAGATGCGCGCGCAGTGTTGCCAACCCCCCCCACCCCCCTCCCCCCACAAAATTTCCCTCATTTCCCTCACATTTCCCTCATTTCCCTAACATTTCCTCAATTCCCTCACATTTCCCTCACATTACCCTCATTTCCCACAACATTTCCCTCACATTACCCCTCACTTCCCACACATTACCCTCAAATTTCCCTCAAATTACCCTCAAATTCCCACATCATACTATATAAAATTCACTCCTAACCTAACTTTTTTCCTTATTATACTATATAAAAATGCACTTTTTTTTGTCCCAATATGGACGTCATGAAATACAAAAGATGGCGACCGGATCCAATATGGCGTCTTTTCCCGCCCGCGCCAACTCACACCCCGTGGGAAAATTCCCTCCCCAAAATTCCCCCATCCAACATGGTGTCTTACACTATATAAAATCAACATCATATATACTATAACAAACGTCGACCGCAGCGCCCCCGGTGGCAATACCGATCGCAGCGCCCCAAGCAGCAATACCGACCGATCGCAGCGCCCCTGGCGGCAATGCAGCGCCCTTGGCGATCGCAGCGCCCCTGGTGGCAATACCTAGCGACCGTAGCGCCCTTAGCGATCGCAGCGCCCCTGGCGGCAATGCCGGGCGACGCATGCGCATCCAGGTTAACTCTCACACACCTACTTTTAGCCTACATATTGAAAATTAATTCTAAACCTAATTCTACCTAGCTCCCCCATACAACACCTACTGTTAACCTACTTATTTAATTTGCCCTCAACCCCCATATCACCACCATATACAAACCTTTCTCTTGAAGCTTAGATTATACCTTAAGGACTCGTCATCTTACAACAATCACTCAAACACATTATGAAACTATACTTAATATTACTTAATTTAAATCTCCAAATATATCTAAACCAGTAATTTTAACAGAGTACTCAATTCCACACATGTTATAATTCACCTTCACGTTTCTTTGTAACCAGTTCATTCAAACTCACAGGACATTCTTGGAAGGGTATTCTGCTACAGTCGTTAGACTGGAGGTTGGTAAAGTTTATTTAGAGTTTATAATGGTCTACTTATACTAAGTGATGATCCAAACTGTCTTATTATATTAGGACGAGGCCTCCGGCCCATACACTTCAGGCACTGCCCCAAGCACCTCGGTCGCTGGCTAATGACGTGTTGTACATAGACCTGGGGACGCCTTTGGCTACCTTCATTTCATCCATATCGTGATTTAGAACTGAGTAGCACTTTGCTCTCAAGCCAATTATTTCTTTAGCAGGTTTTGAATTTACTTCCTCCTTAAACTTTCCCTAATGCTTCTTTATTTAAGTTACTATAACACAGGTGGCTAGGTGGGTAGCCAGACGTGTCGACAGCACTCCCAGCAACAATGTCCTAAAACCATAAATATACATTAAACAAATTAGACAAAAAGCTATCAACTCTCCGTGACCTAGTGGTTAGCGTACCCGACTCGACAAACAAGTGTTGATCTATGCCCCGAGGGTCCTATCCACCTGAATCCAGACTCTAGGAGTCAAATGGTACATTACTACTACCAAGGATGAGTAGGTGGAGGTGTTATGTTCGGTAAGGACGGTAAGGGGATCGGTTCCTGTGGTATCGAACCGACGGGAAATGGTCACATGTTCAGTCAGTACGGTTAGGAGTCGGATGCGAAACCACTCGGAAACAAGGTCGTTTTTTATTTCGTACAACTAAATGACCTAAAACTTCCACAATAAAAAAATAAACAAATACCAATTGCACTCTGCGCAAATGCGCACGGGTGGCAAAATTAAGCGCATCCCTTCGGAAACATAGCGCCTTCGGAGCGCTTTCACTCTACACATACATACACCTGCTGGTAAACAGACATCCAAACGAACACACCAACCACTTTACAGAAATTGATTTTTCGAAACAGAACATATTGTATGAGTAAGTATGACAAGTATCTTCTTCCTTTAACGTACGTATTACAGTCCTGGATAATGATAACTAATTCAGTTAATTGCAATATAAAATCAACGACTATACACGTTACCACCAATGAACCAATCAGTAGCAGTGAAATACCTTCAGAAATATAAACCACAAAAACCAATATACAATAACCAATGACTATTAAATTATTGAGAGCACCTACTGTTTAGTTAGTCCTATCTCTATCATTGGTTAGCATACACATTGTCTTTGATAACCCAGTCAATTTTACTTCATACACAAATAGCATAATTAAGCCTACTAAACTCTCACAAATACAAATCTCTTCAACAATTTTAGTTCACTGTAATTCCAAACAACTGTAACGACAATAAATTGCCAACACGAGATCAAATATAAGCTTACTTATACTTATGTATAGCATAACAACTATGTCTTACATTCAAAACTTTAATACCTAAGACTTAAGTGTGTAGACACTAAAATACAGTAATTGGATTTCAAGTTACATTATATCTGTAAGGTCAATTTACGAAACATGCTTAACACTTCACTCAGACTATCTTAATTCTGTGGGGTAATAAAAAAGATACACAATTCATTAAATAAAATAGCAATAATTGATAACCGAAAGTTTAAGTAACAAAGTTAAAAATAAAAGCTTGCTTAATACTTACAGTTCAACCAATTAAACTCAATTGTCAAAACATACAAAATCATAAGAGAAATCATAAACATGTATACATATAAAATCCATTGAATCACAATTTCTCCAAAACCATAAATCCAATTGAATTAAAATGTTTTCCACTTTTCAACATTCCTATATCTCTAAACGCTCTACAACCGTTATCATTCAACCTTATCAATAATTGCGCTAATTTCATTCCATCGGAAACATTACCATATCAACAATTACAAATCAAACGAATCTGCTAAACTATTCACCATAGTATTATTACTCTTATTGCAAACTATACAATTGTGACCAAGGAAGATTCTACTTTATTTAAAAATAAAAACAGTAAGTAATTTATTTATTCACTTATTTACGACAAACACCAATTCACAATGAATACAAACGAGATGGCATAATTGTGGAAATATAGACAATGACACAGTAATTTAAATATAGCTATAACTATGCAATTAAAAATAACTTATAAGCATTACTATATAACAGGTAACACCCATCATCAGTTCATGCAATAGCAACTAGCAAAACAAAATCATACATAATTCAAGCTAGCAATAACTTACATCATAATAGTTTAATATTTGTCATAATCCTATTCATATAGAGTACAAATAATGCCTTCTATAACAAAATAACAGATCGTTCCATAGTTATTTATTTATTCATTTCAACGATAATGTCATTACATACGTAAATTTGACGACAGGCAAATAAATATAATACCAAAGAAAACAAGCTAAAAAACTGTTATGACTAAGAATATTTAAAGTAACAATCCCAACTAAAAACTTACACCAATCGGTATAAAAGACAATAATATTATAACAAATAAGACTATAGTTTAACATTATTACAATAGGTGAGTGAGTGAGCGTGTGCCTATAGATAAGAACCTAAAAGTAAAGAAAATAAAAAGTAAACAATCATAATCGATCGGTAAGAACATATAACAAAGTAAGAGGAATGGAATAATATGTATTTAAAATAAAACAACAATAAAGGTTGATATATATTTAACAAACATTTCCTCTATCAACATGAGAACATAATAGCCTAAGACGTTAATTTTTTACTCCATCAATGAAGCATTTAATTATCAGAATCAAAATCAATGTAGATATACAGAATAACATTAGAAAACAGCTCTCACTTGCTGTAGACTGACTGAGGTAATTAACCCTATATGTTGCTTTCTATAAAGTAATCAATAGACTATCACTGTTTTAAAACAATCGAATTTGAATGTTTCAGGAGGATTATTATGCACCCCAAAACGACATACCCAGGAGGAGAAACCAATGGACCCATCACGTCTTAAAAACAACATCAGCTTTAAACATCCGTAGTGAAAAACACAACATATACATACATTAACAACGACCCTCATCCAGTTTTCCATCGGTCGTCTCATAGAATTGTCGGTCGCTCCACCATGGCTCTATAGGTGTTGGTTGAGTCTGAACAAACAACTTGCCTTAGTCAACTACATTAAAGGTCATCAATGTAGCTTACCCTTACATTGGAAACAAACTTACCCGATTAAGCTCCTCATCCCGAGCCCATCGAGACGGTAGTGGAAAGCAGACAGATGAAAAGAACACCGTCCTAAGATATACATTGTTTTTGTGAAACACAAAGTGCACCATTTATTTATATTATTAAAAGTGCTTATCATTTATTCATATTAACAAAAGTGCAGCAAAGACACACTATGGGTTATGATAACCGCTGCAACATCACCCTCACTCTTGTGATTTGGCGCCCGTGTCAACCCACACTGCTATCCCCCAGTTTCATTTAGTTATCCTGTTTGATTTAACCAGTTTCCTTTTACGGTGAGTATTTAATTCCCCACTACCCTCAAGTAAACCGAAGACAAAACTTAAGGGCATTCTCCAATTCCCATGGGACGCCCATAACGTCACCCTGCCTGGGTTACTTAAAACTATGTATTAATATTTATAAGACCCTGAAAAGGACCGTTTGTAGCAGAGGTGTTTTAATAAATGCCTGAGATGTCCTGATGGTCCTGTCCGTCATGTGTTAGATAGGAGTTCACTAATATTCGGACATGGAAGCCCATGCCCTCTGTCCATATCCAAGTGTTTGTAACACAATGATTAAAGAAGAACAGATTGTTTAAAAGTTGATGTTCCTTGGTACCATCTTCATGTTTAGTGATCTTTGTACAGTATAAGTATACTGTACGGTTTTGAAATGGGAAAGGCGTGTATTTCCCTGTGGAAACGTAAAAAACCTTTAATAATGTAACCCGTATTATCTATCATAGCAGCCCTAGAAAGGTCTTTGTAGATTTAGATGAACTTTATGATGCCATGTACGTATACTATGTACAAAAGTGTCTACCGATGATAAACAAAGAAATAAAACCGTTCAGGAAATAGGTATAAGGCAATTTCATTAACACTTGTAAGATACTTAAATAACCCAAAGGTAGAAGGCTTTGTCATAATATGCAAAAGTGTACCTTCTAATAAACTATGTTAGCTTAGACCAGACCTAAAGTCAGTAGAATAATAACATCTAATAGACTGTACAAACCAACTTCTTCCGCTAACGTAAGTAATAAGGTCTAATACAATGATTTGAACCTTCACAGCTTACATTCTTATATTACAGTTTACAAAGATGATTCAAGACTAACCACATAGTACTTCATATGCCCCCTCACTAAATAAAATGTACTATCCATCTCCCTATAAACGTTCTAAACCATTTCAATGAAGGCCCCTAGATGAAGACAGGCTATGAACCATTTAAACCTGAAATACAATTACAAAAAGACAGTAACAAATAATACATTTACTGCACTGTTCCAAGAAACCACCATAGTGGGGTACTTTGGATTACATTATATCCAGTAAAAATCAATTGATATTCTTGCTACTTTCAATTATCATATCCCTAATAAACAGAACCCCTTTCATCAATTTATGCTTTATATTTTAATTAGCACAACTAAACCTAATTGTAACAAAGCTTTATCTATTTGTTTCGTTGTAAACTCCGTAATGTATACATACCAACACATCAATCCTATGTGTAAATAATGAGAGATTGTACATCAAAATTATACCGTATTTTCTGAAGTCTCCAATAGGTTAGGATTAGAACTTCAATCAATATGCATTAAATTTCATAGCGTAATACCTATCAAACAACATTCATACACATTGAAGTCACAAAATAAAGTGAACAATCCGTCATCTCCATCAACACACATTACCTCCAAAAACAACACTACACCCAATACATGTTTTCATTAAGTCACAACTGAAATAGTATACTTTTTCCAAGTTAAAGCATTCAGTCCCCCCTTTACATACGTCCATTAACCTAAAATGAAGTATAGTAACCAATCATACTTTTAAACTTATACAACCCTAACCTTAGTCTACCGAACTATTGTATGTTAACCAACCTAAACTCACAAATAACAATTGTTATATCCACAAACATATGATAAATGAAGTGTAATAACACCAAACACAAGGTGATTCCTCACACTCTATATACACCATAGCAATACATTACTTACTGTATTTGAGACGTTAATCCTACAGGTATGGATCTTGAATAGAGTGTAGGATGAATGAGTGTAGTCTTTGTTACTAACTAAGGCTGCTGGACCCTTTGATATACCATCTATTAACAACACAATAGTCAGGAAAACTATGACATGGAACCCAAACCACATAGTATTAGATTGTATTTCAAACAAACTGTCAGTTTAAAAAACATTCTAACAAGAAGAGTAAATTCTATCCAAAAGTAAGAAAAAAATCTAAGATACATACAAATTCCAGAAAAAGAGTCATATTACATAAGAATGTGTTGAAACATTTTTCAAATCAAGGAAGAACCACCAACATAGCACTCTCCAAACCCCTTAAAGCTGAGTTAAAATGCACATAAATAGGGTTATTTGTGTACAAAATATGTTATAATTCCCTAAAAGCATTAAAATTCAGTGTCATAACAACGATATTTGTCCTAAACATTAAAAAAAACCTTTAAAATACTCTTATAGAACCTTTAATAAACTTAGTTTGAGTTCAAAACAACAGACAAAACTAATGTAAACACTTGTAAATCAATTGTTTAAACTTACGATAATTATTTAGTTGACTCCAATCAGCTGGTAAAGTGTAAGTAACCTATAGGAATTAAATGCTCTATATTGTTCTCATTTTAATCCTGGTCTTAACAAAACTTGGTACTAATGATTATTTTACCTATTAAACAAATAAATGAATAGTTAGTTGAAATGTCCCTGTTGTAAAACTTTGGTATTAACACTAAGAAAGTTTGGTTACTATTTTGACTATAATAAACTCGATCAAGAAATGATATACTTACAACCACTCCCAAAGACCAAACACCATGGAGGAACCTTCTTACTGAACACACTACACCCTTGTCAGATCACCATTCACCTGAACATCACATAAAACCCTTTGTTTGTCCAACCAGTCTACTCTATGAAATTAAGTGGTAGAAAGGAACCTTATAGCCCTAACTTCCCCTTTTAAGAGTAACAATAAAGTAGTTTTCATTTAATTTCCATCCAACATACATATACAACCTAACTACCAAACACTAATACCTGTTCTATTCCAGTAGTAAGAACTCTCCTACTCAACACACAGTCATCTCTATAGATCAGTTACATTCACAAAACATAAGACTATTGTCAGATCACACAACTAGAAATACAACACACACACACACACACACACCACACACACACACACACACACACACACACACACACACACACACACACACACACACACACCACACACACACACACACACACACACACACACTCTAAATACAAGATTTGTGACTAACCCTCCCTCCTAGTAAACAACACAGTACCTCCAACATATCACTCAACTTATAAACTTATAAATAAAACTCCATTACACTTGACCTTTGATGACACCTCAACATTCATGTACAAGACACCTTACCAAGCCTCATAACCCTTCCTATTCAGTAGTAAGACTCTCCTACCCAACACACAGCTATCTTCACAGACCAAACTACCCTCCCATCACATAATACTATTGACAGTCAACCTACCTAACATTACAAGACTTACCACACACTCTACATCCACCATCTATCTATCACTCGTACATATAAAGACTCTTGGTTGGTCATTCATGGAACATTCATGGAAGACCTACCTACCAAACATCCAACACTCTTGACCTACACTCATCTTCTCAACACCTCTGATACACCAGGTCACACTGAACATTACATAAAACCTTAGATTGACACCCAAACATCCATGGAAGACCTACCTACCTACGTAACAACCAACCCCTTGACTTACCACTCACCTACTCAACACCTCTGATACTCCATTCACTTGAACATTACATAAAACCTTGGATTGACTCCATTCATTCATGGTAGACCTACCTACCTACCTACCAAACGTACAACTTGACCGACCACACACCTACACATCACACACAGTACCCTCGATAGATCACTTAACTACCTATTACATGAAGCCTCCGATTGACTCACAATCCTAACATTCATGAACAACCAATCTTCCAAAACATTCGACTCGACCACCAACAAGAAAACAAGACTTCACGTATAACCACACATTTAACATACAAGACCAACCACACACCATACAATCATGACTCAAACATGATCAACCCACCTACCACCTACGAAACATCCTACACTTTTGACAGTACCAATCCACCTACCAACACACAGATAGACTACGTTACCAACCATTACATAAAACCCTAGATCGACACCCAACATTCATGGAAGACCTACCTTACCCTCCAAACATACAACATGACCGACCACTAACTCCTACACCAACACACACGAGTACTCTCGATAGATCACTTAACTACCTATTACATGAAGCCTCCGATTGACTCACATCCTAACATTTCATGAACAACCAACCTTCCAAACATACGACTCGACCACCACAAAAAACAAGACTTCACGTATAACCACCCATTTAACATACAAGACCAAACCACACACCATACAATCATGACTTAACATGATCAAAAACCCCACCTACGAAACATCCTACACTTTTTGACTTACCATCCACCTACTCAACCACACAGGATAGACTACGTAACCAACCATTTACATAAAACCCTGGTAGACCTAGCCCTACCAAAAATTACAACTTAACCCATCCCACCCACCTACACACATCACACACAGTACTCTCGATAGATCACTTAACTTACCTATTACATGAAGCCTCCGATTATACTCACAATCCTAACATTCAAGAAAACAACCATCCTTCCAAACATACGACTCGACTTACCAACATAAAAAACAAGACTTCACGTATACACCCACAACATTTAAAATACAAGACCAACCACATCATTCACCATTACAATCATGACTTAACATGAACAACCCACCTACCACCTACATAACATCCAACACTCGTAACTTACCACTCACCTACTCAACACACAGATAGACTTCAATAGACTCATACCATTACATAAAACCGTAGATCAACACCCAACATTCATGGATGACCTACCTACCATAGACACGACTTGACCACCTTCCCAAAGCACAAGACTTTCGAAGGACCACCTACCAAACATACAAGAACAACCACACACCATAGAGGCATGACCTAAACACTCAACCCATCCTACTCAACATATAAAACCTCTGATACACCATCCACTTGAACATTACTCACCTGTGATAGAGTACCCACTAATCAACACACATGAAAAACCTACCTACTCAACATTCTACACTCTTGACTAACCATCCACCTACTCAACACACACAGTACTCTCTATAGACTACATAACTACCCATTTACATAAAACCTTAGATTGACTCAATACATCCATGGATGACCTACCTACCAAACATTCGACTTGACCACCTTTTCCAAAGCATAAGACTTTTAAAGGACCAACCATCCATTTAACATACAAGACCAATCACACACCATACAATCATGACTTAACATGAACATCCCACCTACTCAACATATAACACCTCTGATACACCATCCACTTGAACATTACTCACCTGTGATAGACCATCCACTTAACCAACACACTTGACTCTTAATAGACCAATCCACCTACCTCTACACACTACGATTCCTTAGGACACACCCTACACCCTCCACTCATCCTACATACAAAACTCCTAGAGAACTTCCCATTCACCATAAAAACACTATTCCGTCATATAATCATGTTTTAAAATAACATTATTACACTATAAGATAGGTTTAATATAGCTAAGACCTAAAGTGTTTCCTAAAATTCTACTTTTCAACTAAAAAATACGAGAGATAGTTAGGTTTAAAAAGCAATGAACATAGAAAAAGTTAGGTTAAAAAATTAAAATAGAAAAAGTTACGTTTAAAAAAACATTAAACACAGAAAAAGTTAGGTTTCACAAAATTAAAATAGAAAAAGTTTGGTTTAAAAAAATGAACATAGAAAAAAGGTAGGTTTAAAAAAATTAAACATAGAAAAAGTTACGTTTAAAAACATTAAACACAGAAAAAGTTAGGTTTAAAAAATTAAACACAGAAAAAAGTTAGGGTTTAAAAAAATAAAACACAAAAAAAAGTTAGGTTAGCAAACATCAGAAAAGTTGTTAAAATTGACTTTTTAACAACTTTTCGGAAAGTAAGGCCTTACTTTTCTGATGTTTGCTAACCTAACTTTTTTTGTGTTTTATTTTTTTAAACCTAACTTTTTCTGTGTTTAATTTTTAAACCTAACTTTTTCTGTGTTTAATGTTTTTAAACGTAACTTTTTCTATGTTTAATTTTTTTAAACCTACCTTTTTTCTATGTTCATTTTTTTAAACCAACTTTTTCTATTTTAATTTTGTAAACCTAACTTTTTCTGTGTTTAATGTTTTTAAACGTAACTTTTTCTATTTTAATTTTTTAACCTAAACTTTTTCTATGTTCATTGCTTTTTAAACCTAACTATCTCTCGTATTTTTAGTTGAAAAGTAAATTTTAGGAAACACTTTAGGTCTTAGCTATATTAAACCTATCTTATAGTGTAATAATGTTATTTTAAAACATGATTATATGACGGAATAGTGTTTTTATGGTGAATGGGAAGTTCTCTAGGAGTTTTGTATGTAGGATGAGTGGAGGGGTGTAGGGTGTGTCCTAAGGAATCGTGTGTGTAGAGGTAGGTGGATTGGTCTATTAAGAAGTCAAGGGTGTTGGTTAAGTGGATGGTCTATCACAGGTGAGTAATGTTCAAGTGGATGGTGTATCAGAGGTGTTATATGTTGAGTAGGTGGGATGTTCATGTTAAGTCATGATTGTATGGTGTGTGATTGTCTTGTATGTTAACTGGATTGGTGGTCCTTTTAAAAGTCTTATGCCTTTGGAAAGGTGGTCAAGTCGAATGTTTGGTAGAGTAGGTCAACCATGGATGTATTGAGTCAATCTAAGGTTTTATGTAAATGGGTAGTTATGTAGTCTATAGAGAGTACTGTGTGTGTTGAGTAGGTGGATGGTTAGTCAAGAGTGTAGAATGTTGAGTAGGTAGGTTTTTCATGTGTGTTGATTAGTGGGTACTCTATCACAGGTGAGTAATGTTCAAGTGGATGGTGTATCAGAGGGTTTATATGTTGAGTAGATGGGTTGAGTGTTAGGTCATGCCTCTTATGGTGTGTGGTTGTTCTTGTATGTTTGGTAGGTGGTCCTTCGTAAGTCTTGTGCTTTGGGAAGGTGGGTCACAGTCGTGTCTATGGTAGGTAGGTCATCCATGAAATGTTGGGTGTTGATCTACGGTTTTATGTAATGATGATTATGAAGTCTTCTGGGTGGGTGTGTGAGTAGGTGAGTGGTAAGTTAAGAGTGTTGGATGGTTGTAGGTGGTAGGTGGGTTGTTCATGTTAAGGTCATGATTGTATGATGTTTGTCTTGTATGTTAAATGTGTGGTTATACGTGAAGTCTTGTTTTTGTTGGTAGTCGAGTCGTATGTTTGGAAGGATGGTTGTTCTTGAATGTTAGGATTGTGAGTTAATCGGAGGCTTCATGTAATAGGTAGTTTAAGTGATCTATCGAGAGTACTGTGTGTGATGTGTAGGTGGGTGGATGGTTAAGTTGTATGTTTGGTAGTAGGTCTACAAGGGTTTTATGTAATGGTTGGTTACGTAGTCTATCTGTGGTGTTGAGTAGGTGGATGGTAAGTCAAAAGTGTAGGATGTTTCGTAGGTGGGTTGATCATGTTAAGTCATGATTGTATTGTGTGTGGTTGGGTCTTGTAGTTAAATGGGGTGGTTATACGTGAAGTCTTGTTTTTTGTTGGTGGTCGAGTCGTATGTTTGGAAGGTTGGTTGTTTCATGAATGTTAGGATTGTGAGTCAATCGGAGGCTTCATGTAATAGGTAGTTAAGTGATCTATCGAGAGTACTGTGTGTGATGTGTAGGAGTGTGGTCGGTCATGTTGTATGTTTGGAGGGTAGGTAGGTCTTCCATGAATGTTGGGTGTCGATCTAGGGTTTTTATGTAATGGTTGGTTAAGTAGTCTATCTGTGTGTTGGTAGGTGGATGGTAAGTCAAAAGAGTGTAGGATGTTTCGTAGGTGGTAGGTGGGTTTGATCATGTTGAGTCATGATTGTATGGTGTGTGGTTGGTCTTGTATGTTAAATGTGTGGTTATACGTGAAGTCTTGTTTTTTGTTGGTGGTCGAGTCGAATGTTTGGAAGATTGGTTGTTCATGAATGTTAGGATTGTGAGTCAATCGGAGGCTTCATGTAATAGGTAGTTAAGTGATCTAACGAGGGTACTGTGTGTGATGTGTAGGTGTGTGGTCGGTCAAGTTGTACGTTTGGTAGGTAGGTAGGTCTACCATGAATGAATGGAGTCAATCCAAGGTTTTATGTAATGTTCAAGTGAATGGTGTATCAGAGGTTGTTGAGTAGGTGAGTGGTAAGTTCAAGGGGTGTTGGATGTTACGTAGGTAGGTAGGTCTTCCATGGATGTTGGGTGTCAATCTAAGGTTTTATGTAATGTTCAGGTGAATGGTGTATCAGAGGTGTTGAGAAGATGAGTGGTAGGTCAAGAGTGTTGGATGTTTGGTAGGTAGGTCTTCCATGAATGTTCCATGAATGACCAACCAAGAGTCTTATATGTAGAGTGTAGATAGATGGTGGATGTAGAGTGTGTGGTAAGTCTTGTATGTTAGGTAGGTTGACTGTCAATAGTATTATGTGATGGGAGGGTAGTTGGTCTGTGAAGATAGCTGTGTGTTTGGGTAGGAGAGTCTTACTACTGAATAGGAAGGGTTATGAGGCTTGGTAGGTGTCTTGTACATGAATGTTGGGTGTCAATCAAAGGTCAAGTGTAATGGAGTTTATTTATAAGTTTATAAGTTGAGTGATATGTTGGAGGTACTGTGTGTTTACTAGGTGGGAGGTTAGTCACAAATCTTGTATTTAGAGTGTGTGTGTGTGTGTGTGTGTGTGTGTGTGTGTGTGTGTGTGTGTGAGTGTGTGTGTGTGTGTGTTGTATTTTAGTTGTGTGATCTGACAATAGTCTTATGTTTTGTGAATGTAACTGATCTATAGAGATGACTGTGTGTTGAGTAGGAGAGTCTTACTACTGGATAGAACAGGTATTAGTGTTTGGTAGTTAGGTTGTTTATGTATGTTGGATGGAAATTAAATGAAAACTACTTTATTGTTACTTTAAAAGGGGAAGTTAGGGCTATAAGGTCCTTTCTACCACTTAATTTCATAGAGTAGCTGGTTGGACAAACAAAGGTTTTATGTGATGTTCAGGTGAATGGTGATCTGTCAAGGGTGTAGTGTGTTCAGTAAGAAGGTTCTCCATGTGTTTGGGTCTTTGGGAGTGGTGTATATACATTTTCTGATCGAGTATATTATAGTCAAAAGAAACCAAACTTTCTTAGTGTTAATACCAAAGTTTTTACAACAGGGACATTTCAACTAACTATTCATTTATTTGTTTAATAGGTAAATAATCATTAGTACCAAGTTTTGTTAAGACCAGGATTAAAATGAGAACAATATAGAGCATTTATTCCTATTGGTTACTTACACTTTACCAGCTGATTGGAGTCAACTAAATAATTATGTAAGTTAAACAATTGATTTACAAGTGTTACATTAGTTTTGTATGTTGTTTTGAACTCAAACTAAGTTTATAAAGGTTCTATAAGAGTATTTTAAAGGTTTTTTTAATGTTTAGGACAAATATCGTTGTTATGACACTGAATTTTAATGCTTTTAGGGAATTATAACATATTTTGTACACAAATAACCCTATTTATGTGCATTTTAACTCAGCTTTAAGGGGTTTGGAGAGTGCTATGTTGGTGGTTCTTCCTTGATTTGAAAAATGTTTCAACACATTCTTATGTAAAATGACTCTTTTTCTGGAATTTGTATGTATCTTAGATTTTTTTCTTACTTTTGGATAGAATTTACTCTTCTGTTAGAATGTTTTTTAAACTGACAGTTTGTTTGAAATACAATCAATACTATGTGGTTTGGGTTCCATGTCATAGTTTTCCTGACTATTGTGTTGTTAATAGATGGTATATCAAAGGGTCCAGCAGCCTTAGTTAGTAACAAAGACTACACTCATTCATCTACACTCATTCAAGATCCATACCTGTAGGATTAACGTCTCAAATACAGTAAGTAATGTATTGCTATGGTGTATATAGAGTGTGAGGAATCACCTTGTGTTTGGTGTTATTACACTTCATTTATCATATGTTTGTGGATATAACAATTGTTATTTGTGAGTTTAGGTTGGTTAACATACAATAGTTCGGTAGACTAAGGTTAGGGTGTATAAGTTTTAAAAGTATTATTGGTTACTATACTTCATTTATGGTTAATGGACGTATGTAAAGGGGGACTGAATGCTTTAACTTGGAAAAAGTATACTATTTCAGTGTGACTTAATGAAAACATGTATTGGGTGTAGTGTTGTTTTTTGGAGGTAATGTGTGTTGATGGAGATGACGGATGTTCACTTTATTTTGTGACTTCAATGTGTATGAATGTAGTTTGATAGGTATTACGCTATGAATTTAATGCATATTGATTGAAGTTCTACCTAACCTATGGAGACTTCAGAAAATACGGTATAATTTGATGTACAATCTCTCATTATTACACATAGGATTGATGTGTTGGTATGTATACATTACGGAGTTTACAACGAAACAAATAGATAAAGCTTTGTTACAATTAGGTTTAGTTGTGCTAATTTAAATATAAAGCATAAATTGATGAAAGGGGTTCTGTGTATTAGGTATGATAATTGAAAGTAGCAAGAATATCAATTGATTTTACTGGATATAATGTAATCCAAAGTACCCCACTATGGGGTTTCTTTGGAACAGTGCAGTAAAATGTATTATTGTTACTGTCTTTTTGTAATTGTATTCAGGTTTAAATGGTTCATAGCCTGTCTTCATCTGGGGCCTTCATTGGAAATGGTTTAGAACGTTTATAGGGAGATGGATAGTACATTTTATTTAGTGAGGGGCATATGAAGTATATGTGGTTAGTCTTGAATCATCTTTGTAAACTGTAATATAAGAATGAAGCTGTGAGGTTCAAATCATTGTATTAGACTTATTACTTACGTTAGCGGAAGAGTTGGTTGTACAGTCTATTAGATGTTATTATTCTACTGACTTAGGTCTGGTTAAGCTAACATAGTTTATTAGAAGGTACACTTTTGCATATTATGACAAAGCCTTCTACCTTGGGTTTTTAAGTATCTTACAAGTGTTAATGAAATTGCCTTATACCTATTTCCTGAACGGTTTTATTTCTTTGTTTATCAACGGTAGACCACTTTTGTACATAGTATAGTACATGGCATCATAAAGTTCATCTAAATCTACAACAGACCTTTCTAGGGCTGCTATGATAGATAATACGGGTTACATTATTAAAGGTTTTTTACGTTTCCACAGGGAAATACACGCCTTTCCCATTTCAAAACCGTACAGTATACTTATACTGTACAAAGATCACTAAACATGAAGATGGTACCAAGGAACATCAACTTTTAAACAATCTGTTCTTCTTTAATCATTGTGTTACAAACACTTGGATATGGACAGAGGGCATGGGCTTCCATGTCCGAATATTAGTGAACTCCTATCTAACACATGACGGACAGGACCATCAGGACATCTCAGGCATTTATTAAACACCTCTGCTACAAACGGTCCTTTTCAGGGTCTTATAAATATTAATACATAGTTTTAAGTAACCCAGGCAGGGTGACGTTATGGGCGTCCCATGGGAATTGGAGAATGCCCTTAAGTTTTGTCTTCGGTTTACTTGAGGGTAGTGGGGAATTAAATACTCACCGTAAAAGGAAACTGGTTAAATCAAACAGGATAACTAAATGAAACTGGGGGATAGCAGTGTGGGTTGACACGGGCGCCAAATCACAAGAGTGAGGTGATGTTGCAGCGGTTATCATAACCCATAGTGTGTCTTTGCTGCACTTTTGTTAATATGAATAAATGATAAGCACTTTTAATAATATAAATAAATGGTGCACTTTGTGTTTCACAAAAACAATGTATATCTTAGACGGTGTTCTTTTCATCTGTCTGCTTTCCACTACCGTCTCGATGGGCTCGGATGAGGAGCTTAATCGGGTAAGTTTGTTTCCAATGTAAGGGTAAGCTACATTGATGACCTTTAATGTAGTTGACTAAGGCAAGTTGTTTGTTCAGACTCAACCAACACCTATAGAGCCATGGTGGAGCGACCGACAATTCTATGAGACGACCGATGGAAAACTGGATGAGGTCGTTGTTAATGTATGTATATGTTGTGTTTTTCACTACGGATGTTTAAAGCAGATGTTGTTTTTAAGACGTGATGGGTCCATTGGTTTCTCCTCCTGGGTATGTCGTTTTGGGGTGCATAATAATCCTCCTGAAACATTCAAATTCGATTGTTTTAAAACAGTGATAGTCTATTGATTACTTTATAGAAAGCAACATATAGGGTTAATTACCTCAGTCAGTCTACAGCAAGTGAGAGCTGTTTTCTAATGTTATTCTGTATATCTACATTGATTTTGATTCTGATAATTAAATGCTTCATTGATGGAGTAAAAATTAACGTCTTAGGCTATTATGTTCTCATGTTGATAGAGGAAATGTTTGTTAAATATATATCAACCTTTATTGTTGTTATATTTTAAATACATATTATTCCATTCCTCTTACTTTGTTATATGTTCTTACCGATCGATTATGATTGTTTACTTTTTATTTTCTTTACTTTTAGGTTCTTATCTATAGGCACACGCTCACTCACTCACCTATTGTAATAATGTTAACTATAGTCTTATTTGTTATAATATTATTGTCTTTATACCGATTGGGTAAGTTTTTTAGTTGGGATTGTTACTTTAAATATTCTTAGTCATAACAGTTTTTAGCTTGTTTTCTTTGGTATTATATTTATTTGCCTGTCGTCAAATTTACGTATGTAATGACATTATCGTTGAAATGAATAAATAAATAACTATGGAACGATCTGTTATTTTGTTATAGAAGGCATTATTTGTACTCTATATGAATAGGATTATGACAAATATTAAACTATTATGATGTAAGTTATTGCTAGCTTGAATTATGTATGATTTTTGTTTTGCTAGTTGCTATTGCATGAACTGATGATGGGTGTTACCTGTTATATAGTATGCTTATAAGTATTTTTAATTGCATAGTTATAGCTATATTTAAATTACTGTGTCATTGTCTATATTTCCACAATTATGCCATCTCGTTTGTATTCATTGTGAATTGGTGTTTGTCGTAAATAAGTGAATAAATAAATTACTTACTGTTTTTATTTTTAAATAAAGTAGAATCTTCCTTGGTCACAATTGTATAGTTTGCAATAAGAGTAATAATACTATGGTGAATAGTTTAGCAGATTCGTTTGATTTGTAATTGTTGATATGGTAATGTTTCCGATGGAATGAAATTAGCGCAATTATTGATAAGGTTGAATGATAACGGTTGTAGAGCGTTTAGAGATATAGGAATGTTGAAAAGTGGAAAACATTTTAATTCAATTGGATTTATGGTTTTGGAGAAATTGTGATTCAATGGATTTTATATGTATACATGTTATGATTTCTCTTATGATTTTGTATGTTTTGACAATTGAGTTTAATTGGTTGAACTGTAAGTATTAAGCAAGCTTTTATTTTTAACTTTGTTACTTAAACTTTCGTTATCAATTATTGCTATTTTATTTAATGAATTGTGTATCTTTTTTTATTACCCACAGAATTAAGATAGTCTGAGTGAAGTGTTAAGCATGTTTCGTAAATTGACCTTACAGATATAATGTAACTTGAAATCCAATTACTGTATTTTAGTGTCTACACACTTAAGTCTTAGGTATTAAAGTTTTGAATGTAAGACATAGTTGTTATGCTATACATAAGTATAAGTAAGCTTATATTTGATCTCGTGTTGGCAATTTATTGTCGTTACAGTTGTTTGGAATTACAGTGAACTAAAATTGTTGAAGAGATTTATATTTGTGAGAGTTTAGTAGGCTTAATTATGCTATTTGTGTATGAAGTAAAATTGACTGGGTTATCAAAGACAATGTGTATGCTAACCAATGATAGAGATAGGACTAACTAAACAGTAGGTGCTCTCAATAATTTAATAGTCATTGGTTATTGTATATTGGTTTTTGTGGTTATATTTCTGAAGGTATTTCACTGCTACTGATTGGTTCATTGGTGGTAACGTGTATAGTCGTTGATTTTATATTGCAATTAACTGAATTAGTTATCATTATCCAGGACTGTAATACGTACGTTAAAGGAAGAAGATACTTGTCATACTTACTCATACAATATGTTCTGTTTCGAAAAATCAATTTCTGTAAAAGTGGTTGGTGTGTTCGTTTGGATGTGCTGTTTACCAGCAGGTGTATGTATGTGTAGAGTGAAAGCGCTCCGAAGGCGCTATGTTTCCGAAGGGATGCGCTTAATTTTGCCACCGTGCGCATTTGCGCAGAGTGCAATTGGTATTTGTTATTTTTTTATTGTGGAAGTTTTAGGTCATTTAGTTGTACGAAATAAAAAACGACCTTGTTTCCGAGTGGTTTCGCATCCGACTCCTAACCGTACTGACTGAACATGTGACCATTTCCCGTCGGTTCGATACCACAGGAACCGATCCCCTTACCGTCCTTACCGAACATAACACCCACCTACTCATCCTTGGTGTAGTAATGTACCATTTGACTCCTAGAGTCTGGATTCAGGTGGATAGACCCTCGGGGCATAGATCAACACTTGTTTGTCGAGTCGGGTACGCTAACCACTAGGTCACGGAGAGTTGATAGCTTTTTGTCTAATTTGTTTAATGTATATTTATGTTTTAGGACATTGTTGCTGGGAGTGCTGTCGACACGTCTGGCTACCCACCTAGCCACCTGTGTTATAGTAACTTAAATAAAGAAGCATTAGGAAAGTTTAAGGAGGAAGTAAATTCAAAACCTGCTAAAGAAATAATTGGCTTGAGAGCAAAGTGCTACTCAGTTCTAAATCACGATATGGATGAAATGAAGGTAGCCAAAGGCGTCCCCAGGTCTATGTACAACACGTCATTAGCAGCGACCGAGGTGCTTGGGGCAGTGCCTGAAGTGTATGGGCCGGAGGCCTCGTCCTAATAATAAGACAGTTTGGATCATCACTTAGTATAAGTAGACCATTATAAACTCTAAATAAACTTTACCAACCTCCAGTCTAACGACTGTAGCAGAATACCCTTCCAAGAATGTCCTGTGAGTTTGAATGAACTGGTTACAAAGAAACGTGAAGGTGAATTAAACATGTGTGGAATTGAGTACTCTGTTAAAATTACTGGTTTAGATATATTTGGAGATTTAAATTAAGTAATATTAAGTATAGTTCATAATGTGTTTGAGTGATTGTTGTAAGATGACGAGTCTTAAGGTATAATCTAAGCTTCAAGAGAAAGGTTTGTATATGGTGGTGATATGGGGGTTGAGGGCAAATTAAATAAGTAGGTTAACAGTAGGTGTTGTATGGGGGAGCTAGGTAGAATTAGGTTTAGAATTAATTTCAATATGTAGGCTAAAAGTAGGTGTGTGAGAGTTAACCTGGATGCGCATGCGTCGCCCGGCATTGCCGCCAGGGGCGCTACGGTCGGTCGGCATTGCCGCCAGGGGCGCTGCGGTCGCTAGGTATTGCCACCAGGGGCGCTGCGATCGCCAAGGGCGCTGCATTGCCGCCAGGGGCGCTGCGATCGGTCGGTATTGCTGCTTGGGGCGCTGCGATCGGTATTGCCACCGGGGGCGCTGCGTTGCCGCCAGGGGCGCTACGGTCGACGTTTGTTATAGTATATATGATGTTGATTTTATATAGTGTAAGACACCATGTTGGATGGGGGAATTTTGGGGAGGGAATTTTCCCACGGGGTGTGAGTTGGCGCGGGCGGGAAAAGACGCCATATTGGATCCGGTCGCCATCTTTTGTATTTCATGACGTCATATTGGACAAAAAAAGTGCATTTTATATAGTATAATAAGGAAAAAGTTAGGTTAGGAGTGTATTTTATATAGTATGATGTGGGAATTTGAGGGTAATTTGAGGGAAATTTGAGGGTAATGTGTGGGAAGTGAGGGTAATGTGAGGGAAATGTGTGGGAAATGAGGGTAATGTGAGGGAAATGTGAGGGAAATGAGGGAAATGTTAGGGAAATGAGGGAAATGTGAGGGAAATGAGGGAAATTTTGTGGGGGAGGGGGTGGGGGGTTGGCAACACTGCGCCGCCATCTTGGATCCGGCCGCCATCTTGGATCCGGTTCCGGCCGCCATCTTGGATCCGGTCACGTGACCAAAAAAAAGTGAGTCTCAAACCCTTAAAAAATATCTACTACCGAAGATGCCCGAAGGTGGTCGCTCTCGACCAATTAGAGCTCGGGGTGGTCACGTGACCCGAAGGTACCCGAACGTAGTCGTCATCTTGGATCCGAAAGCCGAAGATAGCCGAAGATACCCGAAAGTGAGCCTAAAACCAGCAGATATACACTACTACTGTTGGGATATTGTGTAGGGAAGAGAACTAAGTATCAGGCTTATCGATTAGCTGAAAATCAGACAATACTACGTGGTTTGGATTCCTCGTAATGCTGTAGGTCCCTTAATTGCCCTGGCTATTGGGCTGTTAATAAATAGCACTTTCTAAAGAACAGTGGACTTTAGTTACTAAAAATGACAATACTCGCTCAACTACATTCATCAAACCGATTTGCTCCTCATATTCACCCATATCGTTACGATAGGCGTCTTACTGACAAATATTCAATAAAACAAAATACATGTGAACGAGTTTAGTTATAGTTTCTAAACGAAATTGAACGTTATTTAGAAACATTAATTAATTCAAAGCCCAATAGACAAGACAACTACTAAGGGTTTAACAGCCTAACGTGGAATTTAAGTCTCGCAGTATTATACGATTGTTGGCTAAATGTCTAGCCCGGTAGTCAAGTATCTTCCCTAGTCGACATGCCAACCTTGGCTACCCTAGTTGCCACCAAACCTGGACACCGCAATATGTTCTAGTGGTAACCATTGAGTGGACGACACAACAGTTTTCAGTGGACTGAAAACAATGCTATTCACTACAACCTCCACAATACTCAGCCACTAATAAGTTAGGTTACATTACTACGCTATAGAGCTGGATGATAATTTGGATCTTTCAAACATACAATGGTAATAATGAAATAATAAATTTGTAAATAAAGTCTATATCTTAATTTCTAGAAGCAGTTTTCAGCCTTCATTTGATTCGCTTTTATGACACAGGAAGCCTCTCTACAAAACGAGGAAAAGTATGGAACACTAAACGTTAAAAAAAAGAAAAATAATTTTGATTTGATTAGAGACTGGTTTGAAAAAAAACGGCCTATTCCGTCATTATGAAATAGATTCAAAAGAAATAGTTTTGACTAAAATAACTTGCAGCATAATTGTGTTTATGAAATCATGATTTTTGAATGCATTTTTATAAGCTGGCTGTTGTTTGTCAAAAACGGTTATCCTTCATGAAAAGATCATTCCACGTCTAGAACAATCTTGGGTGATATTTAGTAATTAAAATATAAAGACTAAAATGACTAACATGGAGAATAGTTATATATTTTTCGTTATTGGCAACTACGATACATTTGATGAGTTTAGGTCTCTTATCTACATAAGTACATGTTGCCATAAAATATTCCTTTTAGTTTTTTCATTTTTCCTAACTTTATCCCTTTAAATATGACAAAAAGGTACGCTATATATAAAATAATCACAAGATCATTCCAAACCTAGAACACACTTAAGTGAAATCTAGTAATTAAAATATAAAGTCTATCATGCAGAAGAATAAATATATTTTGGTTATTTATTTGTATTATTGGCCTACTACGATACATCCCGTGAGTATTGTAGCACATTTACACAAGAGTGTAATACCGTGGAATACTTGGTTCTTACTCAATCCGTTTAGCAGTGACAGAAAGGTAGGTGTAAACTTAAACAAGCTAATGAGCTCACAGCCGTGTTGGTTCAGCTGTGAGCTTGTGGTGAGGTCAAGGTACTTTAGTTGGTAGTAGCTACATCCAGTTGGTTATTGAGGTATATAATTAACAGAGACTCAAAACACCCTGTTTCTGTAACTGAGACAAATAAGGGTACTAATTATTTACAATCTAACAAAACATTTTTAGTATAAACTATACATTTATATTGATATGATTTGTGCGTATAGTAAACAACAATATGCTATTTAATAGTCATATTATATAAACCTATACGAACTCACAGTATAAGATGATAAATCAAATGTGTGCACAGTAAATGTAGCATAGAAATTGAAACGTTTCATATAACATAGGTGGATTTTTTATAAGGGTGGATCGATGCTTCTAGATGTCAATAGAGGAAAATGTCTCAAACTGAAACCTCACATTATTGATTTTATATCTTGATTACTTGAATAAATAAATAATGAATTTAATTAATTAATTAAAACAGGGGTGGACTGTACATAACATGTTTAAGATTTTCAACATTTAATATTTTAAATATAAGGAAATCCCAGTTCAGAATGAGCATTAGTAGTTTATAATTGATCCTCCATTCGAATGACCAACGAAACTCGAAAATATAAAATATATGTTGTCATAATTAAATTAATATTTTAATTGATTAATTTGTATTATTTGTTTCAATGTACTCGTATAGAACAGCAAAATCTTAATGCAGCATTATAAAATAAAAATGTTTTAAAGTTAAATATTAATTTATCTTCAGACAAGGGATGTGAAATCAGACATTTCAATTCCTTTTTTAAACACATATCATAGAATTAATTTTCCAAAATGTATATCAAATGAGGAAAAACACCTTTTTTACACCCACAGAAACCTATTGTGGCCTAGTTAGACGTAATTTAATTTAAGGTTTAAATTCGGTTACTTCAGTTATTCATCGTATAAACTCAGAGGCACCTTAGTGTTGAAGTTTGTAAGCAGTCCTTAGAGCCTCTTCTAAGGACACACTTGACCCTCTTCACCGGAGACCTGAAGTATTGCCCCTGTCTTTCGACTCAGCTACACAATACCTTCTCAACAACCGATTTTCACTTTAATCTCTCCTACATAAACAAGACAAGTTTAATTTTTATTAATAATTGAATATCCAGTTTAAATAGGTAGTCTTTCAGCTCATATATTACACATTAAATAATATTTTTTAAGTTTACCATTCTATTCACAAAAACAGTTATATTCTATTACTATACAAATGTTTTTAAAAATCAATAATTATATATGAATGGCTACATTGAACTCACACTAATGGTAAAATTTACTGTATTTTAAATTATTTAAAAACACACTTCGTAATCAAACAGAAAGACGATAATTGTCTAATGTTATTACAGAAGAAAATATATGTCAACTATTTAATATTAACATGATCAGGTCTATTATCAGACGCCAGTCTATTGTTCCATTTTGTATTAACCTCCCCCCCATTAGTAATTAATTACCCCAATGTCTACGCAATAACAAGGTATCGATGACGTCATCTATCCTATGGGATTTGGTTGTTACTTACTAATAATAGGCACCTGCTTATCAAGTAATATCTGTTAGTAATAATCTATGATAAATAAATATTTTAATAATATACTGCATTAACATACTATCGTAGATTTTGTTATTTTTAGCATTATTATATAACTATTGGTATATGCATATTAGTAAAAGAATATAAAAAACGTGCTTAGAAAGTAATTTTTAAATTATATTAAATTTAAACTTTCATATATATGTTTCACACATATATATGAATCATATGTGAAACATATGAAACACATATTGATATATTATATACGTCATTAAAATCAATATGCTTATCACACGTATCTACTACGCGATTAATTTTTATAAAAATTACATAAATAATTATACTAATAACTAACTATAAATATAATAACTAATAACTTGTCTGGCTTTACTTGAAAGTTTAAATTACATTACCTAATTGGGACTTACAATTAAGAAAAGTATTAACAATATCAATAAAACTTAACGAAACAATAAAAGGAATTATTTCTACATTCACTATCGAAGATTTAACAGTAAACCTGTCTTAGAATATTTATATACTTGAAATGGTGCTCTCTTAGTCAAGTGTGAAAGTTACAAATGACGTGTCATGACAGATAATGTCTCGAGAGTAATGGTGGAGTTAAATGTTATGAGTTAGTCTGTCTCATATTGTAGTGTCAAAATATAATATGTATTTTGTATTTATATATATATTATGTATTATGTATTTAGTGTATTATGGGATTTGTAATAGGACATTTGTAATGAAATCTTCGTACTTTATGATGATTTTCATTTAGAGAAAGACTATTATAGTATAAATCAGGTATTCAATCAATGTAGAACCTTCTATGTACATTACATTCCATAGTATTCCTTTGTTGACTGTCTAAAGGAACCAATTTAGGTTTTCCAATTTCCGATGATTTAAAAAATGGTAACGACCATATGAAGGCTATATTATACCTTATTTATTAGTATAAATGATACTTTGATAGTACTAAATTCATTTCTATTGAAGTGAAGAAACCAATACTTTTATATAGAAATTATAAATTTTTAACTAAATATAGTAAATATTATATATAAAGTTTATTATGAACCAGTATTTGTTTTTAAATTTTGTCAATACAAATAGTGGAAATAATTTATTGGGTTTATCTGACACCACAGTGCTATCTTTAGGAAATATAAAGATATTGATATTTTTACTATTTTGTTTATATCAATGCAATTAGTCAGTGATATTTGAATCAATATAGGGCCACTATCAAAGTTAAAGGGCCATTAATACCCAATACTTTAAGCTCAGGAACGTTTTATAATAAATATAATTCTTAATTAGTTTTATTTAATATAGTTTTTTAGGTGGTTCTGTGTGTAAACTTGGTTCTCAATGTTAACTCACAGGACAGATTAATAATTAAAACTATCTCTCTTTTATACTGGGGAAGTGCTTAATACACCCTCAAGTACTCTCTATTAATGTTACTTTACGTAGATTTTGACAAAGTATGTAAAAATATCACCTATAGTTTATATATCACATTTACAACACAGTATGTTAAAATATAGGGGTGCTGAAAAGTCTTATAATTGTAAAATATCTTCTGTATAACTTTCTACAGTGATATAGGGCATTATATTGAACTTTTTACGCATTCAGTAGCTCTTCGCCACCTCTGGGGGATGGCCCGAATGGAGTCGGTGGACAATTTTAAATATAAGCATAGGTCAATGTGCATATCATGTTAAATTTCGTAATTAGTTGAAGACAATGCCACAAATTAGACTTCAAAAGGTGACTCCTAAACAAAATGGTGGTGCTCGAAAATTTCAATACTGATGTAATGTGCAAGTTTATTTTAACGATATCAGATGAAGATACAAAACTTCATAGATGATTACTGTACACAAACTTCTACTTTAAGGTGTACTTTAAGTGTACTGCTATTAGTTTAAGGGAACAGTTCAAGAGGTTCAAAGTTTAGAAAAACTTTAATGTAAGCGTAGGTTGATATGATTTAGGCAATACGATGTCTGCTCTGTTTCATTTTATTAGACATTGAATTGCTGGTGTGAAAAGCGTTTCATATCAGGTGATGAAGTAAATATTAAACAGCTGATATTTTAGTATTTGAATAACAGGTTACTCATTGTTGAACATTTTGTTGATTATATGTGAATGGTTTTTACGAGTTTTAGTACAATAATAATTGTTTGTTCCAATACTGGTTATTAGGCACAAAGAAACTAATTAAACTAAAGTACAAACCAATAATAGAACACAAATTATTGTATTAGAACTTACAAAAACTATTCACATATCATAATTTAATTTGTCAACAATGAGTAATAATGAAAATGCTAAAATATCAGCTGTTTAATATTTACTTCATCAGCTGATATGAAATGCATTTAGTAAGAAATTCAATGCCTAATAAAATGAAACACAGCATACATAGTATTGCCTAAATTATTGTTACTCCTTTATTTATAAACCGATTTTAATCAATTACGTCTTGTTAGATTTGTTATTACACATTGCAAAATTTTTATATATTCCACTTTGTTATAAAACTACGTGTTTTTGCAAGATTTACAATTAAAAGTTTTAAGAGCCGCCATTTCGAAAATATTGGATATAAATTCATAAAATAATATTACCCTAATCTTAAAAAAGCACAACAGGTTCCGCCATTCCAAATTTGAGCACAATATTGTAAATAGTTATGAAATTACACATTATTTAGTGAAAATACGAAATTGGCCACCATATTGAGAACGAAGCATATTCAGACCTATATGTATAGGAAAATTTTTACTTACTTTTTACCCAACGAATCATAACCTTAAGTTTTGGAACTTAGTTTGGGAACACCCTGTATATAAGCATTATATTTATTATACTTTTTACAAAATTTTATATTAAAACTAGCTGACCCGGTAATGCTTCGCTATTGCTAACTTTACTAAATAAACTTACATTCCGACGAAAACAAAAATTAATGTAACCTTTTATTGTAGTACTTCTCTATAAACTACATTAGACGTTTGACCTTCCGGCTGCAATATGTATAAATTCTTTGAAGAGCTGTCTCTAGAGCAGGCAACATATAGTTGACCGTGGGAGAAACAATCTTGCTCACCAGCAAACAAATCTACACCAGCTACTTTTAGCGTTTGATCTTGTGCTTTGTTTATGGTCATGGCAAAAGATACTTTAATAGGAAATTGTAGACGTTGAAAGGTGAAGTGGTAATCAGATGGGATTAACGGGATTCGCGGTATAAAGAATGTTTCTCCCTCGCCTGCTCCTGTGATGATGGTTGCTTCAATCAAATGTTTGGATAGGGCCTTCACCTGCAGTCTGGTGCCATTGCACATTTTAGGGGTATTGATGTTTCGGAGCAGCATGATTGGTACTCCCACCTTAAGTTGGAGGCTATGAGGTGGAATCCCTGGTGAGTTTAATGTATTGACGAACTCCACAGGGTAGTGAACTGCGTCCTCTACAACCACCACACAATCTACTGACTCGTACTTCATCTCCTCTGCGGGAAGTTGATCCAACAGGATGTTGTTGATACTGGTCGCGAATTCGTTGGTTGGAGTGAGAATAGCTCTTTCTCTCAGCCAATTCGGGTCAATGAGAGTGATACTTTTTAAATTTGGATATACAAAATCGATAAAATCCTGCATTGTGTTGACAATAGTACACAGGGTTTCTGGAATACATATTTTACCGTTATGCTGTTGTACTTGACCGTTCCCGATTTATAATAGTAGGTTTGAAAACTCTTCAATTCCAGACTGACCTATCATTTCAACTCTCATGTTAATTTTCAATGTAAGAGTTTTCACCAATGTCCATAAGTTTGAAGACTTTAGACATGCCTTCATTTCATCCGCACGAGTTCCTCTAGGAAATACAGGTAAGGTCTGTCTAAAGTCTCTAGCAAGAAGTATCATCACTCCACCCATCAAGCTCCTATTATTCTTAAGATATTTTAGTGTCCTGTCAAGTGCCCCTACACCTCCTTTGTGTGCCATAGTAATTTTATCCCACACAATCAATTTGCAAGTTCGCAAAACATAAGCCATGTCATTCTGTTTGGAAATATTGCAAATTGGGGTTTCTTAACGATTGAGGTCCAGAGGCAACTTCAAAGCCGAATGCGCTGTTTTCCCCCCTGTAAGTAAGGTAGTTGCAATTCCAGACGAAGCCACGGCTATTGCAATGGGTTTTGTCTTTTCTAATTTTAGCCAATAGTAAGTTAATGAGAAATGTTTTCCCAGTCCCTCCAGGAGCATCAAGAAAGAAAAGATGTCCACTGTCAGAGTTTATGCTGGTTATTAAGGTGTCATTTACATGCCTTTGATCATTATTCAGAGTTAACTCGTGTTTTCTTACTAACTCAGATAATTCTACAACGTCATAAGAAACCTCTCTAATTAACTCACGATTGGCAAAATCAACAATTTGAATAGAAGGAGCAGGCAGGCCGTATTGCTGTATGTGGTGGCCAGACGTAGCAAAGACCGAGTCCTCCAACAACATCAAGGTCTTGTTGTACACAACAGCAATATCGGGCTGCACTCCTGCTGGACATTGCTGCTGAAGTCTCAATTTGACATCGTCCAACATTGCTTCCTTGTATTTTTCCCAGAGATTAAGTGCATCAGCAACCTGACAGAACACCAGCATTACTGCAAGCAATCCACGAATTTTGTCAGAAGATTTTGAAAGTGCAGCTTCTTCGAGAGTCATGCACCAGTGGTTATCATCCTCCAGTAATCCCAGAGCTCTGCACGCTGATTGAAACGTGGGATGAACCACACCATCCACCTTGGTTTACCATTTTCAAGGTGAACCGAAAGATGCATTACTGGTGGATACCTCTCATGGATTGGAAAGCCAAATATTCACCATGCAGCCTCGGAACTACTGATGTAGTGACCGGACGCGTACCGCGAAACCTCATCGAACTCATTCTGGAGACCAAACGATGCCTGATCACTGCCCTTGTTTACGTACTTGCAAATGTACTTGATAGACTTGATTGAGTTGCAAATTTCTACGTTGATGTGACCATCAAAAGTTCGTAACAGGACAGGATTGTATGGCACTACCCACCTGTTGTCTACGTCTATATTTCTTATCTGTACACTAAAGCCTCCATCACTTGGAGAGCGACGTCGGTATTGTGGATACCCATCGTCTGCAGTCTGAGTGTCCTTAGTGAATGGGCGAGGGTAACGTTTACTGCAAGAGCCGTTAACCATACAGGGAGAGTTTCGGTTCAAACCTCCACATGGTCCATGGATCACGGTGGTTTTAACAATTTCATGGAGCTTTGGATCAAGATCAGGGTCTGGTATTTCAGCGCTAATAACACTGTCGATTTGGTTAGGTGTTATTTTATCGTTAAGCCACAGTAGAATGTGAACGTGAGGAAGTCCACGCTTCTGCCATTCTACAGTGTACATAAAGCACCTAACTTGCCCGAAAATACATCCTTTTTAAATATATTCATAATTTGTTTTACTTTCAGGTGAAACACCCTCACGATAATATCATGTCTGCAGTGAGGTGCCTGCCCATCAAGTAGTTGTTCGTGTATTTCGGGCCATTTAGGGTTACATGTGAAGGTTAAAAATAAATCGGGGCGACCATATTGGCGTACATAGGTCATGGCGTCTTGTGTCCTTTCATGCATATAGCGAGGCCCCCCTGTAAAACTGGAAGGCAACACCACAACTTTCCCCAGCTCAGACGCCTGGCCGGTACGTTCGTTGATTGCATCCCACAGATGCACATACTCATCCACTCGTAACTTACTCTGGTTGTGTCTTAAAAAATTTAACCTTTCCGTTTCGATTTTGGCAAACATGTCAGTCAAAAACTGATTAAGAAGACTACGGTAACAGAACATTTAAATTGTCTTGGCCCTCTCTGTTCATGAGCATATACGAATAAAAGGAAGAGGCCGATATAGTTTTTCTTAAGACAGCTTTAGTGTTTGGATCAATCTGAGATATGTTGATGGAGTAACCATCCTCTCCATGGCAGAACTTAAGTCAAGTGGGTACTGCAGCGCATCATAAGAACGATGCGTCTCACTTATACGGGTCAGTCGTGTGTCTCTGCCACGAAGAATGATGTCTCGTTTCTCAAACGTTTGTCCTACAATCACCAAAGCGACTTCAGATGTTGTAGGTTTGTTGTATCGGCCTTTATGTGCACCTACGGGTTTTCTGTCTGCATTTATAACCATGTGAAAATCGGTTCCCCCCGGTGCATTCTCAATATCAGTTTTGAGGTTCTTAATGTATGGATTTGTTTCATGGAGCATTTGTTGCAATTGGCCTACTAACATCGGCTTTACAGCTGGAGCATTACTACACCTAAGGTTACACTCTCTCTCTTCGTCACCAACAAAGTAAATTTGTAAGAACGAAGGCTCACGCTCTGAAGACGGTAACAAACTTCATCAGGTGGTACACCTGTCCCTGAACTTTAAACGTTGGCATGAAGTTGCCTTCTTTTATCTCCTTTGCACCGAAAGAAGTCATTTGAAAGCAGTTGTTGTATTGCCTGAAATTTGATAAAAAATGTTATGAGTTAGGATGCATATGTTTCAACAGACTGAAAAGGGGCTCCGGAGGTGGCTGAAGGGAGGGTAGGTGAACTTTTCCATTTCCACAGTAGAGACCTGGCGACTCATCTTTCCCTTTCATGGCTCCACACCATTTACATGGAGTCATGGGGCCAACCTCAACTGCCTTACCTTTGTTATAATCGGTGTTGCAGTTGTATTGGAACCCTGACATCAATTTTTTAGACCATGGAAGCATATTTATACGATTTCTTTTTAAACTGTAATTTTGAATGGCAGCCTTGTTAATCTCAGGATTATGTTGGCTGTACTTTTTGGAAGCCTCATGGTGCAAATCGGGATTTATTTTATTGTATTTTTTTACTGCCTCGCGGTTCACGGTAGGATTTTTTTGACTGTATCGTTTAGCTGCCTCCCTATGTGCTTTAGTGCGTTTAGTATTAGAAAAACGTTTTCGCCGTTTTTTCCATGTTTTTGGTTGGTTTGAGAGGTTACTTCAGAACAATGATCTGACTCAACAGTGTCAGATGACAAACACGAAATAGAGACTACATTATCTGAAAGCTGGTCAACTTCGTGGACATCCATTATAGAAATGGGAACGGAACTATTAGGTAAAGAAGTTACAGGAATGAGCATATCAAAGTGTCCTTTTATTAGTTCACCAGTGAACCGCAACCTTCCGATTCCCTCAACAGGCTCCCCAAAACTCTCGCCAAGTAATGCTCCTTCCCTATACACCTGCAGCTCATAAGGGAATATTTCAGATGCGGCTTGAATTTCACATGTGGTGCCAACAGTTGTAAATTGGCTAATTTCAGCCACATATTCCTCTTTGGTACTGTATATATCCCCCAATGGCTTTTGGTGTAAGGTTGGAATCTGCTCCAGTTATTAGCTACGTGGTTAACGACTCTTTTTCGTACCTCAAAACCCCGTGACTCAGTGCCATGAACTACATACGATAAAGAATAAAATAAACATTGGCCATCAGGCCTGGTATGTATTACTCTGTGAGGGGTAGGGACTCCATTGACGTTTATTATTTCCATTGCAAATGCGTACTAATGTAACGCCAAAAGTAAAAATAAACAGCCTAGTAGTTACAACTGCAGTAACTAAACTCGTTAAATATGTTTTATAGAGCGATTGGTGTAATGGTATGCCAAAAATAAAACAGTTGGAAGGATAACAGTGGGCTATGAGTAATAAAGGGCGATTTGTATAACGGTAAACCAAAAATAAAACAGTTGGAAGGATAACAGTAGGCTACGAGTATTTTAGGGCGATTTGTATAACGGTAAACCAAAAATAAAACAGTTGGAAGGATAACAGTAGGCTATGAATAATAAAGTGCGATTTGTGTAGCGGTAAACCAAAAATAAAACAGTTGGAAGGATAACAGTAGGCTACGAGTATTGTAGGGCGATTTGTATAACGGTAAACCAAAAATAAAACAGTTGGAAGGATAACAGTAGGCTATGAGTAATAAAGGGCGATTTGTATAACGGTAAACCAAAAATAAAACAGTTGGAAGGATAACAGTAGGCTACGAGTATTGTAGGGTGATTTGTATAACGGTAAACCAAAAATAAAATAGTTGGATGGATAAGTAGGCTATGAGTAATAAAGGGCGATTTGGGGAACGGTAAACCAAAAATAAATCAATTGTAAGGACATCAGTAGTAGTATTAACAAGTACAGACTACAGAGGGAGTGATACTAAGTACAGACTGCAGAGTGAGTGATTAGCTGAGGTACGCTAACAGTAGGCTACGAATAAGTGCAGACTACAACTACAGTATTAACAGCAGCAGTAGTTAAACCCGTAAGATCTGCGCATGCGTCAACCAATCTTAGTTCCGGCAATATCCGCTGTGGCGATGTAAACTCTAATCGGGTAGCCGTCAGTAAGTGTGCTCAGAAATGGTTCTAAGTATTTTGCAAAACATCTCACAAACTAAATATATTGAAAAACATGTTAAATACAAAAGTTGTAGATTATTTAATTCCTCACTTACTATGTTTGTCAAATTGAAAATCTAACCGTTATTTTTCAAGCAATGCGCTCTCGTGTAGCGCTTGCAACCTCGTGTTACTCACGTTTTGCAATATAACTCTTAACTAAATGAGATAGAAAAAAATGTTAATTACAAAAGTTGTAGATAATTTTATTCCACACTAACGAATTTTGTCAGATTGAAGATCCAACCATTAGGTTTCATGCAATAAGCCAAATTGTGCAAGGGATACGCATGGCTTTTTGTCAAATTTCCACCCCCCCAAACCACCCTAATTAATATAATTTTAAAAAATCCTTTCTTAGTACGTGTCTAGGGCACATGAAGAACATTTGTACCAATTTTTATGGTTCTAGGTCTTGTGGTTTTTGAGAAACCGTGATCAGTGAGTCAGTGGGTTTTGGCTTTTATATGTATAGATGAAGACCGTATTTTAGCAACATTAAACCAGCGGGTGAATTATGACAGAATAGAATGAAAGAGAGCGAGCAGACACAAGTATTAATTTTCATCTGATTGCGTACTATATCTCTCATGGTCCACACTTTATGAACGTTCCACCAGTTTTACTAAAACATGACAGTAAACATTTCAAGCATGTATTTAATTGTATTTAGATGGATTGAAATTATTCTTTCATTTTGATACTAATCTTAGTTTAACTGTCGGGATGTAATTTCATTAAGTAGGAATTTATTTAATTTATTTATTACTATATTTACAGGAAAATTTTATTTAACTCAATGAAATGTTATGTTCTGGAAAGTTATGTGATTGACAGCTAATGATGATTTTATTTTAATATGATGTAAAATAAAATGCATGATATTTTTTTTAGTCATTTTCATTAGATATAACATTTTCTAACAAGCTAAAATAGTAAACATTGTATATTATAGACGTAAACAGATCCACGGAGAGTTAGGATCGTAAAAAACGTTAAGGCTACTTATAAAACGTGATTATTAGTTCTAAAAGAAAAAAATGTAATCTAGAGTTATTTTTGTATCTGCAAAACATAATGGGAAAGTCCTCTGTCTGCAGAAAAACACTACATTCTCGACAGAGGGACATTGTCATTTTCTATTTAAAAATACATCAATGATAAGAAAATGCCTTTTCATACAACTTGTACTGAAGCAATTGGTACTTCTCATCCAACAATATCAGTCTAGTGCTGCTGCTAAATGTCACAGGAAGAGTTTCGTCTGCACTTTTAAAATACGGTCTGCACTAGGAATAGCTAGGGGGAACTAGTCAGTTATACTTAAATGTTACTAACCTCTAAGATTGTTTTAAGAATAACAACAACCACGTTTTTTCGTACATCATCTATTAAAAAAACCATAAGGTGCTAAACTACAGTTCTATGTTTCTTCTCTACAAAGTTATTGGTGACATTTTTTACCTTAATTTTGAGAGACATTAAAGGTGATTCTCCCTCATGCTACGAGTATAAGATGGGGGGGAGGGCGTTTGTGCGTTCATTATGAATTCGGCAAGACCTAGTCAGCTACTTTATTTCTTTAGGAACTGGTCTTAGTTAAGTTTTGTAAACATGTATTTTTATCTATAAAATACCATGGTTTACTTATTACGCAGTACGATAGGCCAAAAACATAATGGAATTACGTAACAAATTATCGAAAAGTTTTGTTAATTTTCAAAATATCAATTTAATTGTCGTTACTAATTTAGTCAAAAAAAGTTACGAGATCGTTTTTGTACAGCTAAAATTTACAAATATCTTCTTTGCGCACATGGGATATGGACAAATTAAACGGATATATGCTGGAATAATTAAGGTGATGCTGGAATAAGGATCAAAAACCTATTAAAAATATCATAATTTGCTGTCCTGTTAATTAAGTACAGTTGTTGGATATTAAAAAAAGGTTGAAACCTAATTTTAATTTAGGTCAAGGATTTATTTTTTTAATTGGAAGTCCTAACCACCTTCACTGCTGCTTATAAGCATATATAAGCTTATACAGTGAGGTTACGACTTTCCCACACTGCTAAGTCACCGCTGGGAAGTCTATATACTGTGAATAACATGATATGTTATTACAATCATGGTTCGTATATATTATTGCTATGGGTTATGTATATGATTAAAATAAAGGTCACTATAGTGAACCTTTATAATTTTATGTCTCACACACACACACACACACACACACACACACACACACACACACACACACACACACACACACACACACACACACACACACACACACACACACACACACACACACACACACACACACACACACACACACACACACACACACACACACACACACACACACACACACACACACACACACACACACACACACACACACACACACACACACACGCACGCACGCACGCACGCACGCACGCACGCACGCACGCACGCACGCACGCACACACACACACACACACACATACGTGTAGCGCTGGAGTTGCGGGAAAGGACGCAAAATATGCACCTTCTGGGGAATCGCACTTCTACTTGGTATTTTGAGATGAGTTTCACAAACACCCCACCTAGGACGTCTACTAACATAAATCCATCATAATTTTTTACAAAACTCATAAAATGTTTCATACGTAGAAATCACATTTTATGGGGAAGGCAAAGTGTGTAACTCCCGTCAGTATGTTCTGCAGGTTGTGGGGTACCTTGTGTATGCAGCGTCACCCCCCTG